>OX101783.1:52191795-52317096 GCA_944452715.1 Ophion slaviceki
GGGCTACTTGAGATTTAAATTGACACGTTCGTCGATGTCAAGATACCGGAGTGCCCGATCTGCTGCATAAAACGAGACGGCGTTTGAGCGGAATATAAAACGCGTGAAAAATAAAATGAGGAAGGATAGACAGCAGCGCGATATCGCCGTACGAGACGCTTGTCATAAGCGATGCCTTGGCGCTTTGAAAATACTCGTGGCTAACGACTCGTTGGTGGATGTATATATCGATATTTCCGAGTGGCTTCGTCATGCTTGCAAACTATCCTCACGCACGTGAAGAATATAACATGGAGTAGAGGCACCAGAAGTGCGCAACGATAGATTCATATATTGGTGAGTATGAGACGAAATGACCGAAAGTAGACGCATGCAGGCATTAACTGACTTATTAAAAACGGGACAATAAAAAATGGTCTAAGGCAATTGTCGATTATCTGCATATTTAGATCTCTATTATAGTAATCAATGAATGACGATAATTATTTAGAATAAATTTAATCTATATCATTAAAATATGAAATAGTATTGGATTGGCACTAGTGGTTGGGCGGTCGGGATTCGCGTCAGGCGGTACGTCGAATTAAGCAGTGCTGTGCATGGCCCATACTCAGAGCGGTGACCGCTTAGCCGTGCACCGGCAGGCGCATCAACTAATAAGCGAAAGGCCAATACTTCTGAGACCTTGGGTGTAGATACTTGGGTAAAAGTCTGTGCACCAGAGAATCAGAAGAATATGGGGCCGTCTATAATGGTACGGGTTTTCCACAGTTTCCCAGTGCCCTCGGCAAATACGATATAGTGTAGCTTGAGACTGCTGTGGACGCAATGGAAGTTAGCCTAGATTAGCGGAGTGCGGTCAGAGTCATAGGAAAGTGTTTGATTGGGAAGGATGATACGTAAAAACGCTCAACGGTATACGTTGGAACTCAGGAAGTACGAAATATATATATACAAACATAATAGTATTGTAATTATTCATTATTACAGTATGGCTATAAACATTTCATATATTAGGTATATATTATTAGAAAATATGATCTACTGTGATTTCAAAGGCGTTAATCTTCGATGTGAAGCAAGATATATATATCGCCTCAAAAACATTATCGCTTATTGTGACTTATAGAAACATTCTGATTTACCTTATAATTACTTTTCATTTAATTCAAGCAATAGGGCTAATCTAGTTTTCAAATTAATCAAATGTATAAAAAACGTGAGATAACATTTCTTAAACTAGCCTAGCCAGTTTACTAGAAATGTTCTACACAAAACTGTTAAATCTTAGGAATCAACCGCTGGGGTTATTAGCGATTGAATCTACTGTCTCTTACGCTAGTGTGATTCGGATAGATATAAGTATGTACATATAACTTTCCGCCGTTTGACAAAAGATGGCCCCACCAGGAGGTTATGGTTGAAATTGGCAGATGTAAAACGCCATGTCGTAAGGTTGGACATCTGTCAAGACCATAACCTTGAAATAAGTTTTTCAATTATGTAAGTAAAAGAAGATTTCAAGTATCGTAT
Organism: Ophion slaviceki; assembly: GCA_944452715.1. NCBI lineage: Eukaryota > Metazoa > Arthropoda > Insecta > Hymenoptera > Ichneumonidae > Ophion > Ophion slaviceki. Next base: position 52,193,329 of record OX101783.1, read on the forward strand.
GGTCTAGGAGTACATCTCTGATTAGTACTATCTGATTAACTCGCACTCCTAAGATCGAGACATGCGATCTTAGGCTCGATCTTCTGTAGATCGAGGCATCTACAAAAAAAATCGAAATGCGTTTTCCGATACAGAACGATGGGAAATTATGTACTGGTCCCAACGGTACCAATAACGCATTTTCGATTTTTTTTTTGTAGATGCCGCCTTCCTCCATATGACGGCAGTGTAATTGTGTGCTACATACGTTGTGCTGTTATATAATAGTGATGTTAATTTTATGTTATAATAGTAAGATAATTTTTTCCAATGAAAATAATATATTTCGATTAAAGTTATTCCTAAGGTTTAACAGTTTTGTGTACAATATTTCTACTAAACTGGCGTGGCTAGTTTAAGAAATGTTATCTCACTTTTTTGTATACGTTTTATGAATTAAAAAACTAGATAAAAAGTATGGCTTGAATTAAAATAAAAAGGTAATTATAAGGTAAATCGGAATATTTTTATAAGTCAAAATAAGCGGTAATGTATTTGAGGGAATTTTTGTATTACTTAGCCTGCATTTTTCACCTTTTTAAAGCTTTTGAAAAGGATTTCATTTCTTTTTGGAAAGGAAAGAATCCTTATTTCCTTTAGCTTCAGTCCAAAGAGAAGTGAATTTCTAATTCACTGTTGATTTTTTCAATTTCTGTAAGTGAACAATTGAATGGAACAACAATTGAATTAAACAATTACTGTCGAATTCAATGGTGAGTATTTTTTGTTACTAAAAGGCAAATACATTTCATTCGTCTTAGATTTCATTGTTTTTCCAAGAACATGGTTTTGTTCGCAGCGATTGGAGACACTGAAGCATTTTTATTTCTTGGTATGCAGAAGCGAATTTATGAACTTTTCTCACATCAACTGGAGGTAATGAAAAATGTATATCCGTTGGGATATACATTTTTAATTGCCTTTAGTTGATGTGAGAAAATTTCATAGACTGGCTGCTCGATATGTAGAAATTTAAGGTTTCCAGTGTCTCCGATCGCTGCGAAGAAATCCATAATTTTGGTGTAGCAGTCTCCGAAGACATAAAATGTGGATTGTTTCTATTTACTGTAAGACCGACAATAAAATTCTCATATAATTAGGCACTGGAAAACCAACAATATGTATTTGTTATACATTAACTAAAAACAATCAACATTTTATACCTTTAGAGACCGCAAAGCCAAAATCATGGATTTCTATTTAAGCACTTCGATACCTATGGTTATATGTTTTTCATTCTGTTTAAACAATGAAAAGTTCATTTTTATTGCTCATCCTTTGTGTTACATGAGACTTAGTTGTAGTTTCTGAAACCATACCCAAAAGAGACTTTTCATACTTCAGAACATACTTTTTTTCGTACCTATGTTGGATGCAAGCCGATTTCATGCTTTGCCGTTTTATTCTTTCCAGGGTAAAGTAAGAGTTTAATGTACTGTTCGCCGTCCTATTCCCAATTGCGACAATTTTTTTAAGTTTGATTACGAGAAACGAAGAAGAACCTTTGTCAACATTCTTTTGGCCCTCAAAAGGGCCGTTTTTCACGCTTAGAAACGCTCTAACCACGACTAAGGATTAGAGCTGGCAAAACGCCTCACTCTGTAACATATATTATATGTATGATGTATGTATGATAAACTTTTGTTAATTATCAAAGGGGCATATCTACGATGTTGATGACATAACGAATTTACTTTATTCGATTCAACTGAACCGCGATTGTGTACCCAATTTTTGCGGAAAAACATCGCTTGGAAATTCGGCCAAAAATTATGAGATCTCGTGATTGAGTAGACGGATCGAAATATCAGGTGAACCAAATGACAGGGAAAAATCACATTACACTTGTCAAACTTCATCAGATTTTCTATTGGTCGACGCATTTTCGCGTAGCGTCGATTCAAAGTTCAAAAGTGACAGATAAAATCCCATTTTATGTCAGTGGGGTCGATGAGCGGGGTGTTCATCAGTGGGGTTGAAATCAGTGGAGAAATCGGTTTCATGTTTTATTACTTAGCGTCAAGACGCTAACGCGTCTCTTGATGATAAAAACACGTAATAGTTGTTGGCTTGTATTTTTTATAATTATCGTCAAAAGTATGAAGTGTAATATCGTTGACGAATACTGTGAATTCGTATCATATTGCATCTGATTATGTTACACAAACTGTCAAAAAACATACGATGTGGCTACAAAAACATTTTGTAGCAGCTATCAATCTCCTTCTTTTTCATGGGCCCAATCCAGTAAATCTCTCCCTAACCTTGTGTGACAACGAACGTTGTACTTCTGTAATAATTCCCTAAAATGAAACTGTTATATTAATTTGAAAAATGCTGAATTGCTGGAATTCGATACCCTTGAAGTATAATTTTCTAATTTAGTGCATCGGCACAATGTTTTGCCCCGTGCACAAAACGATAATCAAGAATCAGGCCAATAAATGTGAACGTATACCGCGTAAGAGAAAAATAATGAAGAAAAAAACGGATTACCCAAATACTCTCTCGCCCATGTGCGAATGTCGGTATTGCGCCAGAGTTACCAATACGGCCCAGAGTTGTGCAAGTTCTGGCGATCAACTCTCAGTTGGCGGTACTGCCCCAGAATTGGAAACCGAACGTATCAGTACCGTCCCAGTCTGGGTTACTGAGCCTTGGGTTAAGTACTGGCCCAGTAATGGTAAACTATTTTATCAGTACGGTGCCAGTCCTGGTTACCAAGTATGGTTGAGTCTCGGCTGGAAGTACTACGCCAGCACTGGCAACTGAACCTATCAGTGCCGTGCCCGTCTTAGCTACCCAGTCTTGGGTGAAGTACTGCCCCAGTATTGGTAAACAATTTCATCAGTGCGGTGCCAGTCCTGGTAACCAAAGCTGGTTGGATGTACTGCCCTAGCACTGGCAACTAAAAATATCAGTACCGTGCCGGTCTCGATTACCGATTCTTGGGTTAAGTACTGTCCCAGTATTGATAAACAATTTTATTAGTACAGTGTCGGTCTTAATAAGCAAGGTTAGTTGAGTCTCGGCTGGAAGTAGTCCCCCGGCATTGGCAACAGTACCATGCCATCCTTAGTTACCGAGTCTTCGGTTCAGTACTGCCCCAGTAATAGTAAACAATTTTATTAGTACAGTGCCAGTCATGGTAACCAAGGTTGGGTGGGTCTTCGCTGGAAGTACTGCCCCAGCAGTGGCAACATTACCATTCCAGTCTTGGTTAACGAGTCTTCGGTTTAGTACTGCCTCGGTATTGGCAGACAATTTTATCAGTACGGTGCCAGTCCAAAAAATATGGATTGAATGAACAATGTAAGTTTTGCTCCCTCATAGAGAAACTTTGTGACGATGAAAACATTTTTTTTTTCAGTTTTCAATGTCAACGTCCTCAAAATGTATTTAGTGACGCCGAATAAATGCTGTAGTTACAATCACATAAAAACTGCCTCCATACGAGTAAACATTTATTAATTTCTAATAAATTATGTTCTAATGTACCAATTTATTAGAACATAATAAATCTTTTTTTTTTAGTGTAATCCAACCTTGGTTACCAAGACTGGCACTGTACTAATGAAATTGTTTACCAATAATGGGGCAGTACTTAACCCAAGACTCGGTAACCCAGACTGGCATGGTACTGTTGCCAATGCTAGTGTAGTACTTCCAGCCGAGACTCAACCAACCTTGGTTACCAAGACTGGCACTGTACCAATGAAATTGTTTACCAATACTAGGGCAGTACTTAGCCCAAGACCCGGTAACTAAGGCTGGCATGGTGCTGTTGCCAACGCTGGGGCAGTACTTCCAGCCGAGACTGAACCAACCTTGGTTACCAAGACTGACACTGTACTAATAAAATTGTTTACCAATACTGGGGCAGTACTTAACTCAAGAATCGGTAATTGAGACTGGCACGGTACTGATACTTTTAGTTGCCAGTGCTCGGGCAGTACATCCAACCAGCTTTGGTTACCAGGACTGGCATTGTACTGATAAAATGGTTAACCATTACTGGGCCAGCACTTCACCCAAGACTCAGTAACCCAGACTCGGACGGAACCGATACGTTCGGTTTCCAATGCTGGGGCAGTATATATAATTATATACTATTATAAATACTGTATATTATATATACTATGTATTGTGACGGGGATATTTTTCTAACCACGGAAACGAGAACCGAATTCGAGATCTGGTGCGAGAAAACCGTCACCTTCGGTCGTCCCTCCCGTGCACCTGCATCCGCAGTACCCGCGGCGCCAGAGACTTTGTATCGCCGGACGTCTCAACCAGACTCAATTGGGATCAGGGGGATCCAACCCGACCCGCCAAACGGAGACTGGAGCTCTCCTCGATTTTTAATCGCCGGAATCGTGTAACCGGACTAAACTGGATGCACTTGCATGGGTGAGAACGGTTGCGGTAACGCACGGCCGCTCAGGGTGTGGGATATGGTAGAGGGGTCGGGATTCACCGGGGAGTAGATTAACTTTCAACGGTATCTGCCACTTACGCGACACCGGTAACCTTACGATAAAATAAAATGATTTTCATTTTATTATGCGGGAGCTGGTGGGTTAACCACCCGTCAACTTTTAACATAGATACTTGATCGCGAACGCGAAACGCGAGCGAAATCCTCATACGCACGGGAGCAAAGAAACACCCGATTAGTGTCCCAAGCGCGAGAGCGAAAGCGAAAGGACATCTCCAGCCTCCCCCCGTAACCCAAACGGCCGGCTCTCCAGCACGATGCACCACTACAGTGGGGCGCCGGCGTCTCAGCCGGGCGTGCACCGATTGCCGGACAAGCCTCGTTCGGTGCATCTCTCGGTCGGGATTGCTCGGTTGGTCGACCCACACGCCGCTCGACTGAGTTCCGCACGCCAACCTAACCTAAACGACAGCACAACCCAAAACCTCAAACGTTACAAGACAAACATTCTAGAGAAAAGACCCTTAACACAAACGGATGGGTCGCAACTCGGGCATCGAGAGCATATCTTGATGATCGGTAGCATTTCTGTGACGTGGCTCAAAAAAGCACGGTACAGTATATACTATTATATACACTCATTTACTATTCCATATGCAATAGTATATGAGTATATATAATCATACATGAATACATGTGATCATATATGGCTATATATTACTATATATGATTATAAATTCCGTTCATGATCATTTATGACAAGACCATACATGATTAGTTATGTTTATATATGTCCATTTTTTCCCGGGTATACAGATACAAATGTACAAATACTTTTTTGTATAATACAAGTGTAACATATGATTATATGAAGAAGTACACTGTGTATTGACTTATTTGTGATAGTATGCTGGTAAATAAATAATACCGAAAAAAAATAATTATAATTTGTATATATAGTAACAATTATTTAAATCACCATTTTAGTGCGTTTATAATAAAACAATAAAATATTATCAGCAGCACATGCTGATTTTGCTGCGTATGTACAGTATTATATGAAAAATGACACACAGTATACTTGATCCTATATGATATCAAAATAGTCTGTAGTGGTATTATATATGGAATAATATCCATGGTCATATATGTTTTCGTTATTATATACGTTCAAATATGGTTGTTGCGGATAATTACGATTACATATATGATTATATATGACACCAAAATAGTTTGTACTTCATGTATAGGCTCACATACACGGTCTCATATATTATTATATAGGCTTATATACGGGTTTTGGGGGCCAATGCTATTATATATGATAATATATAGTACATGTTGTATCATATATGAGTTCACATATACAACCATATGTTTGTATACGAGTTCAGAGTACAAACTTTTGAACATACATGATCATATATGGGCATATATAGTCCACACCTAGAAAAAATAAATACTATACATGGTAAATGTACAGGATAAATATCTGCATATATTATCATTCATGATGTCATGTTAAGGCATCTATAATTGTAAGTTGCGTTGGAGATTCGGCTTCAGTCCGGCCAATAGGGGATTTTCCAAGGTCAGCGATGGAAATAAATAATGTTTTTCTTTTCTTTACGTTTCGGCCCGCTAGTTCGGGTCCTCTTCAGAAAAGATATTTTTCTGTATAAATTATGATACACAAATTTTACCAATCACGTTTGAAAGAGTTATATACATGAGCGTTCTATGGTATGATTGCGTTATAGAATTGTGTCATGTTGTGTAATAATTATGTTAATTCTGTTTTGGTTATAGCTATATTAATATGATATGAATAATTTCATATACTGCGTTAATGATTTTTATGTATCGGTGTTTGAAATGTGTGATATGTGAGAGAGAGGGTTATTATATTATGGAATTATAAAGAGATGAAATATGAGAAATAACTAACCTCGATGTTGTTGATATTTCAGGCTTTTGCGTATATTCGGAAGCTTATTAGAGTATTTGTACTGCGAATCGGGGGAGATAGATCCTTTAGGCAGTGAAGTGTCAAGGAAAATAAAATAGGTGCGTCAAGTTAGGGTTATTTAAAATTAATTTATAATGTCCCTAAAATTAGCTTATAATGTCAATATAATAATTAACTTATAGTGTCGATAATTTTAAAATTGTTATGTGAGATAAAGTATTGTAAAATGTTTTAATATTTATATTATAGAGTTATAGATTGAGCTTAGTTTTTATATGTCAGTTCTAAAATTTATGGCGTTGGAGTGTGCCTCAATTTCGATCATTTCTAAGATTAGTCTTTTTTGAGCCAATTTTCATTGTTTAGAATCTTTACGTTGTCAAATTGAAAGTCGTGTTTTTGTTCTATTGCATGTTGTACTAAAGCTGTGTGTATTGTGGTAGTGTGTTTTAGGCTATTTTTCTGTTCTTTTACTCTGGTTTCGAGGTATCTTTTGGTTTAGCCGATGTATGTGGCATTGCAGTCTTTACAGTCAATTTTGTAAACTATGTTGGATTTTTGGTTGTTATTTATTTTGTCTTTGATGGAGCCAGTAATCGATGAAATGTTGTGTTTGTTGTTTGTGACTAATGCTATGTTGTATTGTTGGAAGAGACGAATTAGTTGATGACGTATGTTTTTTGTGTAAGGAAGATTTATTATTCTGGAAGAATCAATATTGTTGTTATTTGTTTTTTGATTGTTGATTGTGGACTGCCGATGTTTTATTTTTTTTTCTGCGAAGGAGATTTGATAGCAATTTTGTGTCATCGTGTTACTAATGAGTTTGAGATTTTCTTTGTGAAATGAAGGATGAGATAATTTTATTGGTCTGTCAACTAGCATGTAGAGTATGGCTTTTTTGGGAAAAAAGGTGGTGTGAAAAGAAATGTATGAATCTGCCAGACGAGGTTGGTTTCCTATACCAATTTGTGATAATTAAGTTTTGTTTATTGATCAAAAGTAAATCAAGAAACGGGATTTTGTAGTCTACTTCGTTTTCAGATGTAAATTGCAATTTTGGATTATAAAAGTTAAAAATCTTTTTGGTGAATTCAATTTTGTTTGTTGGGAGAGCAATAATAATATCATCAACATATCTTTTATATAGTGGTAATGAAAATTTGTATTTTTCCAGACAATTTGTTTCAAGGTCAATCATGACAATGTTGGATAGTATTGGAGCCAGAGGTGAGCCCATAGGTAACCCTGAGATTTGTTGGTAAATTTTATCGCGGAATGTGAAGAACGTTGAGAACATGATGTATTCTATGGCTTTAATGATTTTGTGTAAAGGAAATGCTTTTGAGAATAGATTTGATCTTTTTTGTAGGCTTTGAATAACTAGTTGTAATGGGATGTTGGTGTAGAGAGAAACAACATCAAACGAGACCAATTTGTAGTTGAGTGGGATTGAGATGTTAGAGAGTGAATGTTTTAGGTGGAAACTATCTTTGACGTGTGAATTAGTCGTACTGATTAATTTAGAGAGTTTAGATTGTATAAATTCAGCTAGTTTGTGTGTTGGACTATTTATTGATGATACTATTGGACGAAGTGGATAGTTATTTTTGTGAATTTTTGGCAAGCAATAGAGACGGGATAGATTGCAATTTTCAGCTTTTAAGTATTTGAATTTTGTTTCATCAATGATTTTTAAGGTTTTCCATCTGGAGAGAATATTGTTAATGCCTTTTTGTAGAGTGTTGATGGGATTTCTATTTGTTAATTTGTAAATTGTGGAATCTGCGAGTAAATCATAAGTTTTTGTAATGTAATCTGATTTTTTAAGAACAACTGTTGAATTTCCTTTGTCAGCTCGTGTAACTAAAAGTTGAGGGTTGTTTTTTGAGAATGAGGACGTGTGTTTTATGATTTGATTAGTGTTGGAGAATAATGTTGGAATATTTACTTTGTTTAAGATTTTATTGAATCTGGTTCTCATTTCAATTTGTCTAGGTTTGTCGAGTAAAAAATCAAGTTTGGACTCAAGTTCGGACATTGATTTGTGGATGTGAGTTTTTATCCCGAGCAGAAATCTAATCAGGCTGCCTAAGGATCCATCAGGGCCGGATCAGGGATCAATAAGGCGACCTGATCAGGCACGCCTTCTTTGAGCCAGACAGGGGCCTGAGCAGGGATCAATAAAACGCCCTGATCAGGCACGCCTGATTTGCGCCGGATAGGAGCCTTATCAGCCATTAATAAGGCGCCCTGATCAGGCACCCCTGATTTGCGCCGGACAAGCTAAAATATTGGCAATAAAATGATAAAATAGAGATTACTATTAGTTTGAAGAACAATTTAATGAATTTTTTACGATTGATTGTAATGCACAACCATACAGTCAGTCTAGAAATGCATTTTTTAAATATATACGTATTTTTATTCTCTTAAATTTTATATTTTGTAATATATTTAATGCGAAACGAACCTCGTATTTTTTTCTGTTATCAGTGGAGAAGAGACATCACCCAGATCTTTTCTTCCGTGTCGTTGTTGCTCGTATCCAAACACACCATTTTCCGATCGACAGATACCAATGAGCATGTTTTAATTGTTTCCGTTTTTTTACTTGCCACATGTTGAACGTTGCCGACTCGCATGGATAAGTATACATAGATTTCGTAATCCGCAACAAGATAAGTTGCTTGATCCAGGCCTGATGAAGCGCCTGATCAGAGCCTGATAAGGTGCCTGATCCGGACCTGAATTTGCAAAAGCGTTACATCCCTGATCAGGGCCGGACTAAATTTGCCTGACCCGGCCCGGATTTGCTATTGTGGCAGCCTGATCCGGTCCGGATTTCACCCTGAACAAATTTCTGCTCGGGATGTTTGAGAGTTTGAGGTAAGGAAAACAGAACTTTTCACCCAGAGACAAGAATGTGGAAATGTGTAGCGGAATGTCAATGTTGGAGAGATATATGAGCCAATCTTTGGTTTTATTTAATGTGATTGTTGAATTTATATTGTTCAGAGGATCAGTGGAAAGATTATTATTTGTGTCATGTTGTCTGTTAGTAAGCGTTGAGTATAAGATGTTGTGATTTTGTGTTGTTTTGATAATTTAGGTGATGTATATTGCTTTGGTTCATATGTGTTTGTGATGATATTGTTCTTAAAAATTCTCCATGGTTGAAAATGTGATGATGTATGTTCTTGGATCGTTGGAATCTAAGATTTTCGAGTTTTTTTAGGTGTTTTTCATACGAGAGTCTCGACAGTTTGTTTTGTTTTATTTGTTCGAAAGTGAAAAATCTTTCTTTAAGACGGAATGACACACCATCGCCGTCGGTATGGCAGAACACGATTGTAGATACCCAGGAATTTCCGAAACGGCTCTTTAGAATTTCATGAAATTTGGCCAGAAGACGTCAAATTGATAGTAGAACCGCTGTCTGCCCCTCAAATTTCTTGAAATTGCGAAAAAAAAGGAGATTGTCTTACCATGCTGAATTCGTGATTGAAATGGTGAAAAATAAAAAGTTTCGCTAATGCCACGACTTGGAGAGGAGCTGAGCCGCGTAGTCACATTAGAAACACACTTTTTGACACCTCAATCATTTCATTCCTTCGCATATCTTCGGAAATCCGTGGGTATCTACAATTAATAGGTAATAGCAGACGGTTTCAAACAAATCTCGCATGATGTCCGAGATAGCTAGTTCTCGCGAATTCCGGCGAGGCGCTCGTGACGTGTGCTGCAGACGACGCGCATCGATGTGCACGAGCTCGATACGCCGGCAAAGTGGCAGCTGATATTTAGCTACGTGTGTGAGTGCCATCGAAAAAGCGGAAACAGTTTTGTTTTTCGTATATAAACGACATGAAAAAGAATTTTTTGCGTGATCTCAAGTGCGACGATTGAGGATATTTTGAAGGAACAAATCACCGGGGCGATGTATCCGCCCTGGCGGAAACAATTCTACTACGAATAACGTCATTTTTACGTCAACCTACATATTTTAACGGGCCTGTCTTATAAATCTACAGCATAAGCTTTCACGTAATATGTTGTAGTTTGACGTAAAAAAGTTCTACGTATTTCTACAACATTGAACAACCTTTTACTACTTTGCAGTAGTTTGTTTTTGTTCAACGTAGAAAACATATATTCACGCGGAACTAAGCTTTGACGTAGTATCTTGTAGTTTGACGTAAAAAAGTTCTACGTATTTCTACAACATTCAACAATCCTTTACTACCTTGTAGTAGTTTGTTTTTGTTTAACGTAGAAAACATATGCTTACGCGAAACTAAGCTTTGACGTAGTATCTTGTAGTTTGACGTAAAAAAGTTTTACGCATTTCTACAACATCCCTGGCGGAAACAATTCTACTACGAATAACGTCATTTTTACGTCAACCTACATATTTTAACGGGCCTGTCTTATAAATCTACAGCATAAGCTTTCACGTAATATGTTGTAGTTTGACGTAAAAAAGTTCTACGTATTTCTACAACATTGAACAACCTTTTACTACTTTGCAGTAGTTTGTTTTTGTTCAACGTAGAAAACATATATTCACGCGGAACTAAGCATTGACGTAGTATCTTGTAGTTTGACGTAAAAAAGTTCTACGTATTTCTACAACATTCAACAATCTTTTACTACCTTGTAGTAGTTTGTTTTTGTTTAACGTAGAAAACATATGCTTACGCGAAACTAAGCTTTGACGTAGTATCTTGTAGTTTGACGTAAAAAAGTTCTACGCATTTCTACAACATTGAACAATCTTTTACTACCTTTTGTAGTAGTTTGTTATCGTTGAACGTAGAAAACATATTCACGCGAACCCAAGCATTGACGTAGTATCTTGTAGTTTCACGTGAAAATCTTCTACGCATTTCTACAACATTGAACAATCTTTTACTACCTTTTGTAGTAATTTGTTATCGTTGAACGTAGAAAACATATTCACGCGAAACCAAGCTTTGACGTAGTATCTTGTAGTTTCACGTGAAAATCTTCTACGTATTTTTACAACTTGTAACTACTTTTTAATTCTCAGCAGTAGTTGGTGGTTATTGATCGTAGTAAGCTGTATTGATATGAAATTAAGCGTTGACGTAGTATTTCATAGTTCCACGTAAAAATCTTTTACGTACATTTACAACTTTTGATTACTTTTTAACGTTAAGCAGTTAGTGAATATTTATCACAATAAGCACATTATGCGAAATTGCGCTTTGACGTAATTCTTGTATTTTTACGTAGAAGACTTCTATGTACTTTTACAAACATATTAGATAATATTAAATACTGTAAATTTCTTTTGAAATTTATAACATTGTTCATGTTATATCTAATGTTATTGTAGTGTTGTTATAGAATAGGTGGAAGAAAAAAATGCACTCGATACCGCTTGTGAGATTTTTTCTATAGTTTTTATTTTCAAATGAATACACGAATCTTAAATTATACCAGATTCAATCTTCAATTGTATGGCGACAGTCCAATATAAATATTTTTTTCAGTTTTTCTTACATGCAAAATGGTTTGCGAGCTTCAATTCATTATGAAAAGTTATTGCAAATTGACTAAAGAACAACATACTCTACATTCAATATCGTCTGAAGTAATTGCATAAGTCCGTGCATAACAGTGTTTGCACTGCCTGCGAAGACAATCAGTTTTTGCAGTGTCTCACAGTGTTTAAACACTGTTTGCATTAACCAACTTTGCTATCGCTTTTTTACGCGCCACTATGTAGATACATGTAGATACATGTAGTTTCACGTACAACTAACTACTGCACAAATTAACTACAATAATCTACATGTTACTAGTAGAAACTAAAAAAGTGCGCGAAACCCCATACTTAGACGTTAAACCACGTAGATTTCACCATGCTTTTGTGCTGTAGTTTTGATCGATATACATTTAGTTTCGCGTGGTTGCCCGTACTTCGACGTAGATGCATGTAGTTTCACGTACTTTTCAAACGTACCCTTTTTACAACGATCTACAACTAACTACTGCAGAAATGTACTACAATCTACGTAATACTAGTAGAAACTAAAAAAGTGCGCGAAACCCCATACTTAGACGTTGAACCACGTAGATTTCCCCATGCCTTTGTGCTGTAGTTTTTTTCGTACTTGGAACTAGTTTCGCAATAAAACCGCGTAAATATTTTTTCCGCCAGGGATTGAATAATCTTTTACTACCTTTTGTAGTAGTTTGTTATCGTTGAACGTAGAAAACATATTCACGCGAACCGAAGCATTGACGTAGTATCTTGTAGTTTCACGTGAAAATCTTCTACGCATTTCTACAACATTGAACAATCTTTTACTACCTTTTGTAGTAATTTGTTATCGTTGAACGTAGAAAACATATTCACGCGAAACCAAGCTTTGACGTAGTATCTTGTAGTTTCACGTGAAAATCTTCTACGTATTTTTACAACTTGTAACTACTTTTTAATTCTCAGCAGTAGTTGGTGGTTATTGATCGTAGTAAGCTGTATTGATATGAAATTAAGCGTTGACGTAGTATTTCATAGTTCCACGTAAAAATCTTTTACGTACATTTACAACTTTTGATTACTTTTTAACGTTAAGCAGTTAGTGAATATTTATCACAATAAGCACATTATGCGAAATTGCGCTTTGACGTAATTCTTGTATTTTTACGTAGAAAACTTCTATGTACTTTTACAAACATATTAGATAATATTAAATACTGTAAATTTCTTTTGAAATTTATAACATTGTTCATGTTATATCTAATGTTATTGTAGTATTGTTATAGAATAGGTGGAAGAAGAAAATTCACTCGATACCGCTTGTGAGATTTTTTCTATAGTTTTTATTTTCAAATGAATACACGAATCTTAAATTATACCAGATTCAATCTTCAATTGTATGGCGACAGTCCAATATAAATATTTTTTTCAGTTTTTCTTACATACAAAATGGTTTGCGAGCTTCAATTCATTATGAAAAGTTATTGCAAATTGACTAAAGAACAACATACTCTACATTCAATATCGTCCGAAGTAATTGCATAAGTCCGTGCATAACAGTGTTTGCACTGCCTGCGAAAACAATCAGTTTTTGCAGTGTCTCACAGTGTTTAAACACTGTTTGCATTAACCAACTTTGCTATCGCTTTTTTACGCGCCACTATGTCGATACATGTAGATACATGTAGTTTCACGTACAACTAACTACTGCACAAATTAACTACAATAATCTACATGTTACTAGTGGAAACTAAAAAAGTGCGCGAAACCCCATACTTAGACGTTAAACCACGTAGATTTCACCATGCCTTTGTGCTGTAGTTTTGATCGATATACATTTAGTTTCGCGTGGTTGCCCGTAGTTCGACGTAGATGCATGTAGTTTCACGTACTTTTCAAACGTACCCTTTTTACAACGATCTACAACTAACTACTGCATAAATGTACTACAATCTACGTAATACTAGTAGAAACTAAAAAAGTGCGCGAAACCCCATACTTAGACGTTGAACCACGTAGATTTCCCCATGCCTTTGTGCTGTAGTTTTTTTCGTACTTGGAACTAGTTTCGCAATAAAACCGCGTAAATATTTTTTCCGCCAGGGCGACGAGCCACAGGTATTTGCTGAGGTTATGTAGCAATTTATTAAAATATTTTTTTCTGAGCTCTCCAAATCTCAATAAATAAAATTACATAATTTCAAAGTTGCGGACGCGTTTGAAAAGAATCCCACTGGTGCGGTGAAATATTTTTGTGTACAACGGAGCCTCCGGAGATCTGGCGTCTGTCGCTAAGCGTACAAAGGTAGCGGCGACAGACTTGCTGTCCATTCCTCTTGTCGTGGTCTCAGCAAGCTCCGTCGATGGAGATCTCTGAAAAGGACACTCACTTTGTGGGGAGACCTCCAGTGACTCACAAGGCTTCGCCGGCTCATTGAAAAGGGTTCTCTTTTTCCCTGGTGGCAAGCGGCAAAGCACAACAATTTGTCATCTGCAGTAAGATCTTTGCACGTACCCTGTATCGGTACCATGCAGCCAGATCCATGCTGACATATTCTACAAGTATCTCGCAGAGGAGTCTTTCCACGTCTGTTGCGAAAGATACAATGGTGTGCCAAGACCAAGTTCTTCGCAACTGCATTCGACAGGTGCCTTCCAGCGAGATCTTCACCGGCTCGCTGCGAAGGATTCTATGATTTGCCAAGAACAAGTTCTTAGCAGGCCCGATCGACAGGTACCTTGCAGCAGGATCATGGCAAGCTTGTTGCAAAACACAAAAGTTTGTCATCTGCAGCAAGATGCTGGCACGGACACTGTATCGGTGCTGTGCAGAGAGATCCATGCTGGCACATTTGATGAGTACCTCGCAGCAGAATGTTTGCACGCCTGTTGCGAACGATACCGCGTTATGCCAAGAACAAGTTCTTCCGACTACGTTAGACAGGTGCCTTCCAGCAAGATCTTCATCAGCTCGCTGCAAAGGTTTCTGTGTTCTGCCAAGAACAAGTTCATTGCATGATTGACAGGTGTCTTGCAGCGAGATCTTGGATGGCTCATTGCGGAAGATACAGTGATTGGCCAAGAAACAGTTCTTCGCAAATACATTTGATAAGAACAAGTTCTTCGCAAATACATTTGACAAGAACAAGTTCTTCGCAAATACATTTGACAAGAACAAGTTCTTCGCAAATACATTTGACAAGGACAAGTTCTTCGCAAATACATGTGCCTTTCAGCGAGATCTTCCCCGGCTCGCTGCGAAGGATTCTGTTTGACCAATAAATAAATTAATGATTTTAATTTATATTAAATTTAATTGAAATTTAATTGTTGAATTAATAATTATTTTATAGTGAAATATAAATATTAATTTACGGCTCTGGCTCGAGTCCCGTCTATGCTATATTTTTTTTCAAATCATTATTGAAATTTATAACTTATAATTAAAAAATTGAAAGAAATGAAAAAAAATGTAAATATGTTATAAATGTAAAAAAGTATGAATGTTTTGATTGTTTTTATAATGATTATCACCGGTCAGAGTGTACTCGTGAGTGTTAAAAAAACAGTGCTTGAAGACACTTTTAATTAATTAAACACATTCAATTCCTATATTCCTTGGTAATTTTTAAAAATATTCCCTGCTCCATCGAAAGAGATGTCAAAAAATTGAAAAAAATATCAAATAAAAATAAAATTGAATTAAATTACGGCTAATTTACTTTATCAAATTAAAAAAACTGCAAGAGAGTTGAAAAAAATGACATTTAATTCGTAAGTTTTGATCAATAAAGGCGCGTAATTTTTTTTTAAATTTCTTGCAATTTTTTCATCATAGGTTATAAATTTCAACAATAATTTGAAAAAATTAGCATAGACTATTTGAACATTAGCAAATTAGCATTAGAAAAAATTAGCATAGACAATTAGCTATTTGAAAAATAGCATAGACGGCACTCGAACCAGAGCCGTCCGGACAGGAGTCTTACTCCTTTGCCGCTGGGCTGCTCGCCTCGATGTGTTCATGTACAAACTCTACGGTACGTAAGCGGGTTCCCAACTTTGACCGCCGATTTCTCAAAAATAAAGCCGAGTTGGCACCTACATTTCGGGGCTTGGTTCGTACTTACCCACACTATGAGCACGCGAAGTGGGAGCCCGTAACTCGATGCACCTCCCGGACCGTCCCCTCGTGAGAGGTATAGAACATACCGTATCTACCGATCATGCTCATGATACAGAATAAATGCAAAAATAATTTTGTTTACAATTATGTTTGTGAAATTTCTACCATTGTTTTTTGCGGTGCATAAGCAGCAATCATATTTGCTGACTGAGAGGTATACAAAGTACCGTATCTACCGATCATACTTATGATCGAGAATAAATGGAAAAATAATTTTTTTAACAATTATTTTTGTGAGATTTTTACCGTTGTTTTTGCAACGCATAAGCAGCAATTATATTCGCTGACTGAGAGGTATACAAAATTCCGTGTCTACCGATCATACTCATGATCGAGAATAAATGCAAAAATAATTTTTTTAACAATTATTTTTGTGACATTTTTACCGTTGTTCTTTGCAGCGCATAAGCAGCAATTATATTTGCTGACGAGAGGTATACAAAATACCGTATCTACCGATCATACTCATGATCGAAAATAAATGCAATAATAATTTTTTTAACAATTATTTTTCTGAGATTTTTACCGTTGTCTTTTGCAGTGCATAAGCAGCAATTATATTTGCTGACTGAGAGGTATAGAAAATACCGTATCTACCGACCATACTCATGATCGAGAATAAATGCAATAATAATTTTCTTAACAATTATTTTTCTGTAATTTTTACCGTTACTTTTCGAAGTACGTACCGATCATATTCATGATCGAGAATAAATGCAAAAATAATTGTTTAAATAATTATTGTTGCGTAAATTTTATCGTTGTTTTTTGCAGCGCGTAAGCAGTAATCATGTTTGCTGACTGACAAGGAACATCCCTCAGGTGTCCGCCTCCGATTTTGTTGAAACTCATATATGTGATAGAGCATGGAAAACTTTGAGACACGTATTTTTTTTATCGGCGGAAAAACGGATTTAAGGGGGGAAATCGCCCCTCAAAGAAAGGCGTGTCGAGGGGTGATTTTGCAGTTTCACCCAAAAGCTATCCACCGATCTGAATGAAACAAAAACGAAAATTCTTCCAATGAAAAGCGATAAAAATCCACTATGAAAATGTTACGAAAAAATTAAATTAGAGGGTAAACCACCCCTCAATTGGCCTTTTTTTCACCCCACACTTAAGAGGGTTGTATGCAAATTAAAAAAACAGGTATCATTTTGAAGGGCAATTAAAACTAAAGTTGACGGGTTTTTGCGTTTTGGCGGCATAGCGAATTTATGGGGGTAAACCATCCCTAACATAAATTTATTTACCGTGATCGTTTTTTCTGTGTTTAAAGTATATCCGCTGATTTTAAATATTTCTATAAGCTACAATTTAATGTTTTATCATATTTCAAAATTATTACACTCGTCTTTAGGGGTAACTACCCCTCTGACGAGAAACGTCATTGAAGTATCCGCTTTCGATTTCGTTGAAACTCATATATGTGGTAAAGCATTGCAACCTATTAAACATGTTTTTTTGTGTATCGGCAGAAAACGGTGTTAGGGGATAAAACCACCCCTCAAAGTTTCTCCCACAAGCAGTCCACCGATCTGAATGAAAAAAAAATCGAAAATTCCTCTAATATTAAGCGATGAAAAATCCACCACAAGAGTGTTGATTAGAAATACAATTAAGGGGTAAACCACCCCTCCATTTGCCGTTTTTCACCCCACACTTAAGAGGCTTGTATGAAAATTAATAAAACAGGTATCATTTTGAAGGGGAATCAAAATTCAAGTTGACGCGTTTTTGCGTTTCAGCGGGACAGCAAATTTAAGGGGGTAAACCACCCCTAACATAAATTTGTTCATCACCGTCGTGTTTTCCGTATTTAACATGTATCCGAGGATTCAAAATATTCTCCCGCGTTTTTAAATTATTACGTTTTTAAATTTTTACATTTTAAGGGTAAACTACCCCCTCTAATTGCTTTTCGTTTGAAGTTTCGCGAAAGGTTTCACGAATTTCGTTAAAACTGTTTTATTTCATCGGTAATATCAATTTTATGTTTGTGTGTGCAGGCATATTCGTTTTGAGTTTTAGGAGCGCTACTTTGGGAGTGGGGGCCTGGGGCTACCCCTTACTCATAAGACTCATATTTTCATATTGTCATAATTATATTTTCGTACCGAAATGTTTCTTCCTCTAATTCAAAAGTTTTGATGACAGCACCTCCCATGCAAAGATGCAATGCAGTAACAAAAATATATTTCATTTCAACTCCATTTGCACTTGAGGAATAATATAATTAAACTGTAATCACTTACACACAATCAACTCTCATCACCGCGGTATTCTAATCTTTTTAAATATTCATGGTATAAAAGCAGTTATATATCTAAAAAACAGAAGATTTTGAAAATCCTGTTACCTTTGGTTTTGGCGAATCGAACACACATTGTGAAATACCCGGTTGCAATAATTTGGCCACTATCAGATGTGCATGGTGCACAAAGTCGTTGTGTTTAAAGCATTTTTTGACGACTATTATTATTGCATATGAAAAAAAAGTATATGTCACGAGAAAATGATTTGACGGCATTTGACTGCGATACTTTTCACAAGTACTATTAATTAAATCAGCTGATATGATTCCCAAATGAAATATGTCAAAATATATTAAAAACATGTTCGTTAACCTACTGTAAAACCCTCAGCTTCATTAATATGTTTAATTAAATAAACGGTAAAATAATAAAAATATACATTCCTCCACAAAACTACGTCGCTGGCTATATTATCGCTTGATCCAGGCGCATCATCGTTCCGAAATATACGAAGTGAGTCTTATAACTTATTCTGGAAATTATTATAATTAATGATATAGTAGAAGTGTATGTTTATTCCTATGGAGATGCTTAATGGACGTGCATATTAAAATCGGAAGCGTTTCGACACGAAAATATGAGTCTTATGAGTAAGGGGTAGCCCCAGACCCCCACTCCCAAAGTAGCGCTCCTAAAACTCAAAACGAATATGCCTGCACACACAAACATAAAATTGATATTACCGATGAAATGAAAACAGTTTTAACGAAATTCGTGAAACCTTTCGCGAAACTTCAAACGAAAAGCAATCAGAGGGGGTAGTTTACCCTTAAAATGTAAAAATTTAAAAACGTAATAATTTAAAAACGCGGGAGAATATTTTGAATCCGCGGATACATGTTAAACACAGAAAACACGACGGTGATGAACAAATTTATGTTAGGGGTGGTTTACTCCCTTAAATTTGCTGTCCCGCTGAAACGCAAAAACGCGTCAACTTGAATTTTGATTCCCCTTCAAAATGATACCTGTTTTATTAATTTTCATACAACCCTCTTAAGCGTGGGGTGAAAAACGGCAAATGGAGGGGTGGTTTACCCCTTAATTATATTTCTAATCAACACTCTTGTAGTGGATTTTTCATCGCTTAATATTAGAGGAATTTTCGATTTTGTTTCATTCAGATCAGTGGACTGCTTGTGGGAGAAACTTTGAGGGGTGGTTTCATCCCCTAACACCGTTTTCTGCCGATACACAAAAAAACATGTTTAATAGTTTGCAATGCTTTACCACATATGAGTTTCAACGAAATCAAAAGCGGATACTTCAATGATGTTTCTCGTCAGAGGGGTAGTTACCTCTTAAGACGAATGTAATATTTTTGAAATATGATAAAACATTAAATTGCAGCTTATAGAAATATTTAAAATCAGCGGATATACTTCAAACACAGAAAAAAACGACCATGATAAATAAATTTATGTTAGGGGTGGTTTACCCCCTTAAAGGGGGTAGCCGGTTAAGGGGGGTCTGACGGCCCCCACCGAGTTTGATCGAATCGACCCAAAAACCTGAAAGAGGGCTGAAAAACAAAATTTTAGAGATATTTTTTAACCCCCTAAACCCTTATGAAAACACCATAATCGCAAAAAATGCGTTTTTTTTATGTTTAATTTTTTTTCGAGCTTTCAAATGCATTTTAAAGCGGTTTTAACACAACCAAAATTTTGTTTCAGATGTGTAGATATGCCCTGAATTTTTCCAGATTTTTTCGTAAAGTTAAATCATGTGCAACATAATTTTAATGGCATAAAAACCGTAAAAAATCGTCATTTTTTGTATTTAATGCTATGGTTTTTATTGACGTATTAATGGTAAAAAATCGTGCACCATAGCATAGAAAGCTACTATCTTCCTCTACAAAATGACGCTAATTGGGCTCAATTCGGTCGTCTCTAGCGTCCGAAAATCAAACTTGAATAAATTCCGTTTTTATAATTTGAGCATTTTCAGTTACGAAAATGACACAAAATCATATTTTTCAATTATTTTACTTAATAAAAGTACATTTTGGGGTTTCTGAGGTCGCCGATTACAAATTTGATGTCAAACAGCTAACAAAAAAAAAATTACACATGTCATCAAATGAAAATGGTATTTGCTATTTCGGTTTTTTCAATAATTAAAAGTCATTGTATTTAAAAAAATCTATTTATTTATAATAATATTACATACATTCATCTAATATATACATTAAACAGACACAAGTAATACATACATTGCAACATGATTGTTATGTTGTTAATCTTCGTCACTGTGTTCTTCAATAACAGGTTCGACATTATCAACGTGAAATAGATTCGTTAGAATTTGAGCTGGGCGGATGATTTTGTACAAATACCGTGCATGACTTAAAAAGTAAATGATTGTTGCAACGGGGGCACAGCAACCAACAGTTCTTAGCCCATTTGCACAATCACATACGTAGTTTTTTATACCGTTATATCCAATACTGTTAGGGTCGTACTGAACGTAACATCTGTATACTTTCTTGTTTATATGTCTTGATTTAACTTCACATTTCAAAATGGTATCGTCCTCCAACAAGTATTGCATATTCAAAAGTCCTTCTTCGGTATACATTTCAGCTAAGTATGAAACAGTTTGCGATAACTGGTACAAGCCAGTGAAAAGGATCTTCAAATCTTGCTCTGTCATTTCCGGAAAGTCTAATACGTCATTTGATGTTAACGGTTTGAAGATCCTTTTCTTCCTATTCCAGTTTTGTTCTTCCACAACTTTCGCTAAAGAATTGTCAACGTCTTTTCTTTTCAACATTTGCTCGGCAATTTGATCTTGTAAATCGGTATCGCAATTCAGTCTTTTTCCAAACTCATTAACCAAAAAATTCGCTACTTTGCAATAAAGCATCGCTGAATCCAACATGTTGTTGTTAAACTGATTATGCAAGAGTTTGAATTTACTACCGATTATACCGTGGACAGCCTCTACCACCCACCTCAATTTCGTAACAAATCGACTTTCGTTTGCTTCATTTGTTGGAAGTTGCTTTCTTTTGCCTTTCAACGCTGGCATCAACACAACGAACCCTTGAGATTCTAACCAATCTTTGACGTCTCTGAACCCCCTGTCAAGTATAAAAACATCCCCTTTTTTGAGGATTGATCTCAAGCCGTTCGGATCACTTAGTACATGTTGTAAGATTTTCGCATCATTCACAATTGCTTCGTACGGTCCGTAAACATCTATTACATATCCATCTGTGGCACAAACTGTGAAGGGTTTACAGAGTGGACACTTTTTCTGACCAGAGAAAGATTTTTTTTGGTAACAATTATTACTACTTTTTTGGTGTCGAAGGTATGAACCATCAGCAATCAAGAGCAGGCGATCTTCAAATCCGTGTAATTTTTTTACGTAAGGCGACGTGTGATTAGCAATTAAATCTTCGCGAGAACATGCCCGAGCTCCGAAACGAAGTGGAAAGACGTCTTTCGCGAATGAATCCAAAACCGATTTGCAATAAGCAGATACTAGTTGTTCAGATTTGATATCGAAAATTGACGCAGTGATTGTGTTGGAATTTCCAGTTCTTAATTTAAAAAGGAATATTAAAAGAGCTTGATTAATACTGCGATTTTGAGAATTTCGCAAAGTGACCAACATGTTTTTTAGAGTCTTGATTTCTGCAACTGTGTATCCAGTTAGCGATTTTATGCGCTCTGCCGATAAATTGTAATCATCTACTCTGTCTAAAATACTGTTGTCGCATTTTTTGGACAGTGCATCCAAAAATAATGCCAACTCTTGAGAACTGATAGTACAAGTATTCGAAAATATTTTCAAGTTTGAAATTTCGTCAACGTACATACGTTCACTGATAAGATGTACAGGACAACAGCGATTGCCTTTTGGAATGAAAATTCGTGAACTTATAAATACCTGTAACCTCGCTTTAAACGGAACAACCGGAGATGTCGTAATTGGAGTAAGACATACGCAACAACATTTGTGAGTCGCGGTAACTCTGTTGAAAGGCATCTCGATCATTTCATAGTCCGGTTCTCTTGGACGAAGAACGTAAGGAGGGTTCTTAGAAGATTGTGATGACTGTCCTGTGGAAGATCCAGACTCCGACCGTGACAATTGTTGCGAAGACTATTCCGAAGATTGTTCTGTGTCATCTGATACTGTCAAATTGGAGAGTGTTGATGAATGTCTCTCTACAGGATCGACAGAATTTTGTTCGCGATCAACATCTGGCAGAGGATTTTCCTCGGGATTGACGTTTGGCAGAGGATTTTCTTCGGGATTAAAATCCAACTGAAGATTTTCTTCAGGATCAGAATCACTGCTCGTCGATGGTGAAACCGTTCGGGATTTAGCGATTGCGGAACGACACAGATGACATAAAACGTCACCTTTCTCTACTCGTTTACCTAGTAGTTTAGTATATAAGTGTACGTCATCATCTGAAGAAATGGACTTCTGTTTTCCGGTATCATAACGCAACAATCTGTTGCATCTTATGCACCTTTCACCAGCCGTACATTTTCGTTTTTTCGGTGGCATCGCACAGTTTTTCCTAAAGAAAAAAAAAGAACATTGTTATTTTTTTTATTATGATTAACAAATTATTTTTTTTTTTTGAAAAAAATGAAAAAAGTAACTGAAACCCGGAATAAAAAAAAACCATAATTAAAAAAACACATAGAACAAAAGTAACGAAAATCGAAAGTACATTAAAAATTGTAAATCAAAACAAAAAAAATGTTGAAAACATCGGTAAACAAAACAGAAATAAATTATTGTATTCCAAATCATTTTTTATTGAAATATCGTTTCGTCTTAGTTTTGTTTTTTTTTTGCTTTTTTTAAATTCTTTTCATGTGAGTGAACTAAACAACAACTTGAAGTTGACGGCCACCTTCTGTACGATTTCAAGTCGACTATGAGGCAAACGATTGTAGATTGAGGTTATGATTATAAATCAATTTTTATGTTGATTGATATTTAAATTGATATTCAAACTCACCTTAGAATACTGCTTCAATCACTTCGTGTTGAGATAGGCAGGTTAAACGATAAATTAAAAAAACGCTGTTAACAAAACAAATAGATTTGTTTAACGGAGCAGAGCGCGTCGCATGACGTGTGTACTGGACGGCGGCTGAACACAGAGAGAAAGAGAGACCGCGTGGAGCGGGGTTCTCGATGCGTCAGTGCGTAGTGGGCATGCGCAGTACCGTGCGGAGGGGCATACGAGCCTAAGGCCCACGTGGGTACGGTGGCCTTAGGCACTCGGGTACGTGGCTTAATAAGGTACAAGTTGGGATTTTCTCCGCCAGGTGACAGTTTAGTCGGGGAATTCCAAATTTTTTTTCTGAATAATACGTAATTTTTTGTTTGTTAATATAACTATTGACAGCTGTTACGATTAAAAATTCGTGTATAAGAATGAATTTATAATCAGCGACCTAAAAAATCCTTATTAATATCGTTCCCATAGCTTTTTTAAAAAATTTCAAAAATTAAAATATTTTTTCTTCGTTTTGACAGCTGTCATGTGACAAAACTAATTTTTGACATCAAATTTGTAATCGGCGACCTCAGAAACCCCAAAATGTACTTTTATTAAAAAAAATAATTGAAAAATATGATTTTGTGTCATTTTCGTAACTGAAAATGCTCAAATTATAAAAACGGAATTTATTCAAGTTTGATTTTCGGACGCTAGAGACGACCGAATTGAGCCCAATTAGCGTCATTTTGTAGAGGAAGATAGTAGCTTTCTATGCTATGGTGCACGATTTTTTACCATTAATACGTCAATAAAAACCATAGCATTAAATACAAAAAATGACGATTTTTTACGGTTTTTTTGCCATTAAAATTATGTTGCACATGATTTAACTTTACGAAAAAATCTGGAAAAATTCAGGCCATGTCTACACATCTGAAACAAAATTTTGGTTGTGTTAAAACCGCTTTAAAATGCATTTGAAAGCTCAAAAAAAAATTAAACATCAAAAAAACGCATTTTTTGCGATTATGGTGTTTTCATAAGGGTTTAGGGGGTTAAAAAATATCTCTAAAATTTTGTTTTTCAGCCCTCTTTCAGGTTTTTGGGTCGATTCGATCAAACTCGGTGGGGGCCGTCAGACCCCCCTTAACCGGCTACCCCCTTTGCTATGCCGCCAAAACGCAAAAACCCGTCAACTTTAATTTTAATTGCCCTTCAAAATGATACCGGTTTTATTAATTTGCATACAACCCTCTTAAGTGTGGGGTGAAAAAAAGGCAAATTGAGGGGTGGTTTACCCCCTAATTTAATTTTTTCTTAATATTTTCATAGTGGATTTTTCATCGCTTTTCATTAAAAGAATTTTCGTTTTTGTTTCATTCAGATCGGTAGATTGCTTCTAGGTGAAACTGCAAAATCACCCCTCGACACGCCTTTCTTTGAGGGGCCGTTTTCCCCCTTAAATCCGTTTTTCCGCCCATAAAAAAAAATACGTGTCTCAAAGTTTTTGATGCTCTATCACATATATGAGTTTCAACAAAATCGGAGGCGGACACCTGAGGGATGTCCCTTGTGAGAGGTATAGAACATACCGTATCTACCGATCATACTCATGATCGAGAATAAATGCAAAAATAATTGTTTAAATAATTATTGTTGCGTAAATTTTACCGTTGTTTTTTGCAGCGCGTAAGCAGCAATCATGTTTGCTGACTGAGAGGTATAGAACATATCGTATCTACCGATCATACTCATGATCGAGAATAAATGCAAAAATAATTGTTTAAATAATTGTTGTTGCGTAAATTTTACCGTTGTTTTTTGCAGCGCGTAAGCAGCAATCATGTTTGCTGACTGAGAGGTATAGAACATACCGTATCTACCGATCATACTCATGATCGAGAATAAATGAAATAATAATTGTTTAAATCATTATTTTTTGCATAAACTTTACCGTTGTTTTTTGCTGCGTGTAAGCAGCAATCATATTTGCTGACTGAGAGGTAGAGAAAATATCGTATCTACCAGTCATACCCATGATGGAAGTAAAATGGGAAAATGATTGTTTAAACAATTGTTTTTGCGTAATTTTTACCGTTGGTTTTTGCAGCGCGTAAGCAGCAATCATTTTTCTGAGAGGTATAGGACGTACCGCACATTTGTTAATGTAATAATTCTTAAAAATAATTAATTTTGAACAATTATCTCGCTGCAGAAAAGCGCGAGCCGCCAGCAAGAACTCTTGCTACGAAATTGAGATTCTCCATGATCTCGAATTTCGTGCGAAGTCGGCGTTGACAAAGAAAACGAATTCTTTGTCGACATTGACCGTGGGTCGGCGTGTGGGTATATACGTGTATATACCCACACGAAGTGTGTACTCGCTGCGAAGGGACAGCATGCGGGAAGAAAACAATCTTCAACCGCGTGCGTCCGACGTAGCGAATGCCACAGACACACGAGCACACACCACGTTGCGTCGAGGCATAACAATACAATGTAAGCCTCGACGCAAGGTGGCCCGCGATTCCGTCGCAGCGCGCGTTCGGAACGAACGCGCGCTGTGACATCTAGCGGTAGGGAGTAGTAGCTCGTGCGAGCTCTGCCCTACCGATTCGAGCCGGGGCCGCGTCGGAGTTTCGCGTCGGGTGTCATTCCGTCTTAATATTGTTTTGAGTCTTGTTGATTGTTTCTGCGTTCTTTTCTATTTTTTGGTTCGGTATTTTTATTCCAAAGTTGAGATCGTCGATTTCTATGTTTAGTAATGATTTGTGGAATTTGTGTGATATTCTATTAAGCTTTAATTTACCTTTGTTACCGGAAATTTGAATATTTAAGTGTTTGGAAAAAATGTGTTTCGGTATCAAACCTTGTCTACATTTAACGCGGTCCTCTAGTTTCTCGGCTGTTTTTTTACGGCTTTTTCAATAATTTTTTACGGGCAAAGCATCGAAATAATAAATCTCATTGTTTTTGCATAATCTTTATTAACATTTAAATAAGCTTTACAAATTTTTTGAAGTCAAAATATATAATAGAATAAACGTTATAGTGGCCGACAGGAAGACATCAAGTAAAAGAGGTGCTTGAAGGTGACCAAGATTGCGGCTGTTCTGCTTATCTGAAATAAAAAAACCAAACGGCATTTTAATCTTCATATTTAAGACTAGCGATTGAACTAGAGTGAATTGTAAATTACAAAAATTGACTTTTTTATACGCT
The DNA here is from genome assembly GCA_944452715.1 of Ophion slaviceki. Taxonomy (NCBI): domain Eukaryota; kingdom Metazoa; phylum Arthropoda; class Insecta; order Hymenoptera; family Ichneumonidae; genus Ophion; species Ophion slaviceki. The sequence continues at coordinate 52,219,994 of OX101783.1, forward strand.
TTTGAAAATTACATTCTATTTTTTACTCATTTTTTCTTAAGTTTTTCGCTCGTACAAAAAAAACTATCGAAGCAATCATGATAATCCTAGTTCAATCGCTGGCTTATAACATATTAAAGATGCTGTATAAATTTGAACAAGATCGGTGCAGTAGTTTCTAAAATATCATGGTCACCGTTTCGAAAAATGGTGTTTCGAGAAAAACGCGCTTGAAAGTATACCTGCTCCGTATACCTGCTCCGTTCCAGGGCCGTAACTTGTGAACCACTTCGAATATCGAAAAATCCTTTGGCACACATTTAGTACACATGTTGTAGATGTGATTTATGAAGAAAAAAAAATCGATTTTTTCGACCCGAGAAACTAGCGGCCGAGTTTTTTAACACTAAAGAGTATGATTTTAAGTGCCATTAACAATTTTTTACTGTGTATTTACTAGGCGTCGAAAAAAATCGTTCTAGAACTGCTTTTTTATGTGTATGAAAAGCTTTTGAAATTTGAAGTTAATCAGTTCAGTGATTTTGGAGATATCGTGGTCACCGATAGCGAAAAAGTAATTTTGAGAAAATCACGTTGAAAGTTTTAGGTCGGATTTATACGTGGTTAAATGTAATTTGAAAAACTTGCATAGAATCATTGATGCCTATATAATAAGCCTTCTCCCGCAGTAGCAGCCTCCAGAATTTAAATTAGGTTTTTAAGGGGGTATCCCTCTTTGGAAGCCTTATTTGAAGGGTCAGAATGAGGCATTTTTTTCTAGTTACACATTGGTTGGAATAAATGTATTTTTTCTCAGCATGTTGTACACGTGTTTGTGGTTACAATGTCAATTTTTTAAAATAAAATCTTTCAAACGGCGACGCCCGAAACGGCGGGATGTCTACCAGGCTCAAATGTAATCAGAAACGAAAACAAACAAAACTTTCTAAAGTAAGTATGAATTTTCTAAAATCATGCCTTACAATATCGAATACTGCAATATACTTATATTCTTATGTTACTTCTTCACTTTAGTTCTTACTCATATTGTACATTTGAAGTTTGTTATAGGCTAGTATTTCTGGTACGGATAAAACAATATTTTTGTAAACTTTAACATGCTCACTTTTTACATTATAAATACTTGTGCGCATGAAAATGTATGTTGGACGTGACGACAATAAGGTTACGATTGCGCCCGCGGTTCATCGCTGTGGGTGTGGAATTTTATAAGAGCGGCTTGAAGGAGATTTTAAAAGAAAGTTAAATGTAAGTATAAAATCATATTTTAATGCACATGATATACCAATCACATATTCGCCAAAGTTAGTAGCCCGGGACAGCAATGTCCACCGGACCCGATGGATTTCTCATCGGGATCCAATAGGGATTCCCCATCGGGATCCAATAAGGATTCATGAAACCGCTTCTGACAAAAGGACAACTCCGGGCGATAGAACGTAAGCGGCACGCCTCGTGGTACGTGTATATTCGTGTCGCAGTTGAAGAGCGCGTGACTATCGAGTTGGCGCGCAACCGCGATCGTTACAATTATTTAATCCGAACGCGTGTCGTATAAAAAATAAGTTGAATTCGATTTTAAAAACCATGTGCGAATAAATAATTGAACAACATGAAAGAGAACTTATAACAATACTTTTAAAAAGTAGTGTAGGGCAATCTTAAACTAAATCTATTTTTTTGAAAATTTTGCATTGTAATGATCCCTTAAGACGGAATGACACCTGATCGCAGTCGGTATGGTAGAACAATTATAGATTCCCAAAAATCTCTGAAACGGCTCTTCAGATCCTGTCGAAACTTTTTCAAACGACGTCAAATAGATAGACGAACAGCTGTCTGCCCCTCAAACTCAGAAAATTTGAGGGGCAGACAGTTGTTCGTCTATCTATTTGACGTCGTTTGGCAAAGTTTCGACGGGATCTGAAGAGCCGTTTCAGAGATTTTTGGGTATCTACAATTGTTCTACCATACCGACCGCGATGAGGTGTCATTCCGTCTTAATATAGTGCAGTAAAATAAGAAATAAGTCGGAATAATTTGTGGCAGAAAAATAAGTTCAATTTAATTTTTTTAAACCGTGCGTGAACCAAAAGCAACTAAACAACGGAAATGAGAACGTATAAGAATAATTAAAAAAAAAGAAAAGTAGTGAAAGATCACGATAGATAAAAAACAAAGAAACCGGGCGGTCAAACATAATGTTGTACGCGCATATTCGTGTCGATGTCGAAAAGGACGCGACTGGCGAGAGGACGCGGAACATCGATTTTCGCATTGATAGAACCGCGCACGTGTCATGGAAAAAAAAGTTTTATTCGATTAAAAAAATCGGGAGCAAAGAAAGAATTAAATCATAGGGCGAATACATTTTTAAAAATGTAATTAAAAAAATATATGTTACAGTATAAAAAGTATGCTTATCCAAGTATTTAGAATGTACAAAGTATTCATATTTCATTAAAGGGTGAGATGCAGTCAGAAATTCAAAAAATCGATTTTTTTATTACATTTTCTTGAAGTATGATGCCTCGAAAATATTCCCTGAAGATTTGAAGTCAATCCGATGAATAGTTTCCGGGATATCCGACAATTAGTGGAGGGGCGTCGGGTCCCCATGGCAGGTAGCGGCTGACAAACGTGCAAACGATAATACCCGGGAAGGCAGAATGCTTCGAAGACAACAACAAATTGATATTTTGGAAGCTTCCACATCGGCAGAAGCCCTATTGTATGGGCCAGGAATTGATGATTCGACGTAATTTTTTAATTAGTATTTCTATACATAAATGAAGTGTAAAATTAGAATACTCTTTCAGAAATTTTGAAAAATGTATTCCTCAAAAACCATGAACTTTAGCAAAATTTTGTAAGGGATACTTTCGTATTAAAATTGCCCAAAATGTATTAAAAAAACAAGTCATGGCGAAAATTTTCAATATTTTGAAAAATTGTTTTAACATTTGTCTATAAACAATTGAGAGGGAATGGTACCCCGTCGCCGTCGGTATGGCAGATCGGAATAGTAGATACCCACGGATTTCCTAAACGGCTCTTCCGAACATCACGAAACTTGACCAGACAATGTCAAATTCATAGACGAACGGCTGTCTTCTCATCAAATTTCTTGAAACGAAAAAAAGTAGATTGTATTACCATGCAGACGCCGTGATGAAAATGATGGAAAATACAAAGTTTGGCTAATGCCACGATTTGGAGGGGAGAAGAGCCGCGTAGCCACGTTAAAAACACGTATTTTGGCACCTCAATCATCTCATTCCGCCGCATATTTCAGGAAATGCGTGGGTGCCTACAACTAGTAGGTAATTGCTGATGATTTCGAGCTAATCTCGCACGATGCTGGCGAGACTTAGTTCCCGCGAATTCCAGCGAGGCGCTCAGGGCGCATTCTTTGCAGACGACGTATGTATTTCGAGTTGGCTCGAAATCGGTGAGCCAAGACAGTGACAGCTTGAATTCAACGAACAAAATGTCGGAAATTGTGCGGTGGTGTTCAACAAGTGTGTTTTTTAAAATTGTTTTTCGAAGAAAAAAAAATCGATGCAGAGTGTTCGAGTTGTCGCACGTCCGACGGGCTTACGCAGAGTTTCATCGTGCGAGCCGCGTGGGTGACATTCGTCGAGCGACGTTGAGGTTAAGTACTCACTTCGTTCATTAATTTTTTCCCTAAGAACGAATTTCTTTATTGTGTGGAATTGTTTAATTGCACGCGATATTATAAGTTATGAAAGCATAATTTAAAGTCGGAATGAAAACTCTTTCTTGTTCGAAATTCTTTTGGGGGAAAGTTACGGTCTCGATCTCTTACGATCTCACAATAAGATTTTTTCAGTTTGTCATACAAACTTTGTCAGTGCATCATAAAACAATGTGAACACGCGTGGCATCATGTGTTCTATGAATGCTCATAATTGTTTTAAGACGGAATGACACCTCATCGCGGTCGGTATGGTAGAACAATTATAGATTCCCAAAAATCTCTGAAACGGCTCTTCAGATCCCGTCGAAACTTTGCCAAACGACGTCAAATAGATAGACGAATAGCTTCTAGCCCCTCAAATTTTCTAAATTTGAGAAAAAAAACTAGATTGGCTTATGATAAGCCAATCTACATTTTTTTTCTCAAATTCAGAAAATTTGAGGGGCTAGAAGCTATTCGTCTATCTATTTGATGTCGTTTGGCAAAGTTTCGACGGGATCTGAAGAGCCGTTTCAGAGATTTTTGGGAATCTATAATTGTTCTACCATACCGACCGCGATGAGGTGTCATTCCGTCTTAAAGAATTATATCTCGTGTCGTGAAGATAAATTGCACCAGTGCTTATGACTGTGTGTACGATGAGAGGAAGAGCTACACTTCGCAGTATGCTTCCTACGCTTTGCAAAAGACACGAGCTCTTTGCGGATACTTTTGTGTCGTGAACACATTTCTGAACCGTGTAAACCAAAAAAACGTTTAGATATGAAAATTGGAAAAATCTCACCCTTCGCTGTAATCGCAATACTGTCCATGCAAACAATTAAAAGTGATGGAAACAATAGGAGATGTTGAGGAATCGGCTTCGATTCGGCCAGTGAGATTTCCAAGGTCGTGGTGGAAAGAAAAAAAGGAGTTTTTTTCCCGTTTACGTTTCGATCCTTGGTTCGGATCCTCTTCAGAAACTTTATTTGTTCTACAAATTTCGTGATACAAATTATATTAATAGAGTTTACAGATTTTCTATAATTGTACTTTGTGTTATGAATAAGTTTTAAATGTGTTATAATGATTTGTGTAAATTTTGTGTTTGTTTTTCTCTCATAATTTTTCAATCATGGTGATATTGTATGAGTGATTATTCGTAAAAAGTTAATTTATTCTTTTTGTTGAGTAACAATGGTAGTGTGTGAGAGTGTGACGTTGTAAGAAAGATAAGAATTATGTTAGATGACGAACCTGAATATTGTCGATATTTCTAGTTTTCTTTGGATTGTGCTTGGAGGATGGTTGGTGTAGACAGTATTTGTGATGATAAAATACTGTCTCGTGAGGTTGAATGGGAGGATTGATTCGGAACCGTTCTAATTATTCAATTGACAAGCTTAATCGTTTTTTGGCGATTGTATTTTCTGTGAGAAATTGGTATAATGAAAGAAACTTTAGTTCGATCTACTGCCTTGATTAATGAGATTAATGAGATGTTGTGTGAAAGTGGTAATTACCTATTGAAATAAAATAAATATATCCCCGCAAGCACAAAGAAGAAAATTAGAACAATTTTTCTCTGCTCTACATGTCGAGTAGTGACGTCCTAGAGACTTCGACAAAGACTAAGTGGCGATTTAATGTTTCTGGAGAGAGGGAGAATGATCCTTTGTCAGTGCCGTGTCAAGAGTTTGAGGGTACCCGTGTCATGATAAGAGTTATTTAAAAAAAAAACAAAATAAATGTATCGTGTCAGAGATTTTGAGGTTAATGTGTTGTGTCAAGAGTTTTAAAATTGAGTCACGTGTTTAAAAATTGATGTGTGTAGTTATGGTGATAAAATATTAATATCATTATATTATTGAATTGTATATTGAGCTTAGCTTATTTATGTCAGTTCTAAAATTTATGGCATTAGGATGCGCTTTGATTTGAATCATTTCTAGGGTCAATCTTTTTTTGAGCCGTTATTCAATGTTTAAAATTTTTACATCATCAAATTTGAAATCGTGTTTTTGTTCTATTGCGTACTGTGCTAGAGCTGTGTGTATTGTGTTGGTGTGATGTTGGTGTGTGAGTGATTTATTAGTCTAGAGGAGTAAAAGTTATTATTTTTGTTATTTTGATTGCTGATTGTAGAAAGTCTTTGTTTTATTATTTTTTCTGTGAAAGAAATCGGATGGCAACTTTTTGACCTGTGTGAACTTCGCACCCGAGTATGACCGATCTTAATTTTTTTTTATTATTTCGGATTGTTTTTGTTTGTAGTTGATTGTAGTATAAACGATTTCGTTTGTAGTAACTCAGAAAAAAAATTAGGGCCCTCAAAAAAAAAGTCAGCCCCCTTAATGAAAATATTTAAGCGGGCGGAGTTATTTTTCATTCAAAATCGTTTGTAGTTGATTGTAGTGAAATTATTTTTGTTTGTAGTTGAACCGTTTCCGAAAAAAATCGAATTTTCGAAAAAAAAACAATAGATAGATGTGGAAAAATGATTTTGCGACCATTTTTTTTCGTGATCGGCGGCTTATTGTAAGAAAGTAGCTTACTACAAACAATATGCGACCTGTCAAAACGTCTGTAGTTGTTTGTAGTTCCCGAATCATCGTGTGTAGTTGCGCGAAAAACGAACTACAAACGAGGAAGGCACCTGAAAATGATTTTTGAACGCTTCTCGTTGGAATATCTTGTTTGTAGTGGCAAATAAGTTTACTACAAACGATATCGGACCTCTCAAAATGTTTGTAGTTGTTTGTAGTTCCCGAATTATCGTTTGTAGTTGGGCGAAAATCGAACTATAAACGAAGAAAGCGACCGAAAATGGGTTTCCGAGGCTTCTCGTTAGAATAGCTCATTTGTAATGGCAAATAAGCTTACTACAAACGATATCGGACCTCTTAAAACGTTTGTAGTTGTTTGTAGTTCCCGAATTATCGTTTGTAGTTGCGCGAAAATCGAACTATGGACGGGGAAAGCACTGAAAAATGATTTTTCAAGGCTTCTCTTGGGAATCATTCGTTTGTAGTGGCAAACAAGCTTACTACAAACGATAAACGGACTCTTCAAACGTTTGTAGTTGTTTGTAGTTTGCGATTAAGCGTTTGTAGTTGGGCGAAAATCAATCTACGAACGAGGATAGTACCAAAAATAATTTTTCGAAACTTTTCTTCAAGATTATTCGTTTGTAGTGGCAAACTAGCTTACTAAAAAAGATAGACGACCTGTCAAAACGTGTGTAGTTATTTGTAGTTCCAGGATTATCGTTTGTAGTTGCGCGAAAATCGAACTACAAACGAGGAAAGCATCTGAAAATAAGTTCTGAACGCTTCTCGTTGGAATATCTTGTTTGGAGTGGCAAATAAGTTTACTACAAACGATATCGAACCTCTCAAAACGATTGTAGTTGTTTGTAGTTTCCGAATTATCGTTTGTAGTTGCGCGAAAATCAAACTACAAACGAGGAAAGAATCTGAAAATGAGTCTCGAACGCTTCTCGTTAGGATATCTTGTTTGTAGTGGCAAATAAGCTTACTACAAACGATATCCGACCTCTCAAAACGTTTGCAGTTGTTTGTAGTTCGCGAATTATCGTTTGTAGTTGCGCGAAAATCAAACTACAAACGAGGAAAGCACCCGAAAATGAGTTTCGAAAGCTTCTCGTTAGGATATCTTGTTTGTAGTGGCAAATAAGCTTACTACAAACGATATCCAACCTCTTAAAACGTTTGTAGTTGTTTGTAGTTCCCGACCTATCGTTTGTAGTTGCGCGAAAATCGAACTACGAACGAGGAAACCACCGACAAATGACTTGCCAAGGCCTCTCTTCGGAATTATTCGTTTGTAGTGGCAAACAAGCTCACTACAAACGATGAACGACCTCGTAAAACGTTTGTAGTTGTTTGTAGTTTGCGATTAGTCGTTTGTAGTTGCGCGAAAATCAATCTACGAACGAGGAAAGCATCAAAAATGATTTTTCAAAGCTTCTCTTCAAGATTATTCGTTTGTAGTAGCAAAGTAGCTTATTACAAACGATACACGACCTGTCAAAACGTTTGTGGTTGTTTGTAGTTCCCGAATTATCGTTTGTAGTTGCGCGAAAATCAAACTACAAACGAGGAAAGCACCTGAAAATGAGTTTCGAACGCTTCTCGTTAGGAAATCTTGTTTGTAGCGCCAAATAAGCTTACTACAAACGATATCCGACCTCTCAAAACGTTTGTAGTTGTTTGTAGTTCCCGAATTATCGTTTGTAGTTGCGCGAAAATCAAACTACAAACGAGGAAAGCACCTGAAAATGAGTTATGAACGCTTCTCGTTTGGATATCTTGTTTGTAGTGGCAAATAAGGTTACTACAAACGATATCCGACCTCTCAAAACGTTTGCAGTTGTTTGTAGTTTCCGAATTATCGTTTGAGGTTGCGCGAAAATCGAACTACAAACGAGGAAAGCACCTGAAAATAAGTTTCGAACGCTTCTCGTTAGGATATCTTGTTTGTAGTGGCAAATAAGCTTACTACAGACGATATCCAACCTCTTAAAACGTTTGTAGTTGTTTGTAGTTCCCGACCTATCGTTTGTAGTTGCGCAAAAATCGAACTACGAACGAGGAAAGCACCGACAAGCGATTTTTCAAGGCCTCTCTGCGGAATTATTCGTTCGTAGTGGCAAACAAGCTCACTACAAACGATGAACGACCTCTTAAAACGTTTGTAGTTGTTTGTAGTTTGCGATTAGTCGTTTGTAGTTGCGCGAAAATCAATCTACCAACGAGGAAAGCATCAAAAATGATTTTTCAGGGCATCTCTTCAAGATTATTCGTTTGTAGTGGCAAACTAGCTTACTACGAACGATACACGACCTGTCAAAACGTTTGTGGTTGTTTGTAGTTCCCGAATTATCGTTTGTAGTTGCGCGAAAATCAAACGACAAACGAGGAAAGCACCTGAAAATGAGTTTTGAACGCTTCTCGTTGGAATATCTTGTTTGTAGTGGCAAATAAGCTTACTACAAACGATATCCGACCTCTTAAAACGTTTGTAGTTGTTTGTAGTTCCCGAGATATCGTTTGTAGTTGCGCGAAAATCAAACTACAAACGGGGAAAGCACCTGAAAATGAGTTTCGAACGCTTCTCGTTAGGATATCTTGTTTGTAGTGGCAAATAAGGTTACTACAAACGATATCCAATCTCTCAAAACGTTTGCAGTTGTTTGTAGTTCGCGAATTATCGTTTGTAGTTGCGCGAAAATCAAACTACAAACGAGGAAAGCACTTGAAAATGAGTTTCGAACGCTTCTCGTTAGGATATCTTGTTTGTAGTGGCAAATAAGGTTACTACAAACGATATCCGACCTCTCAAAACGTTTGTAGTTGTTTGTAGTTCCCGAATTATCGTTTGTAGTTGCGCGAAAATCAAACTACAAACGAGGAAAGCACCTGAAAATGAGTTTTGAACGCTTCTCGTTTGGATATCTTGTTTGTAGTGGCAAATAAGGTTACTACAAACGGTATCCGACCTCTCAAAACGTTTGCAGTTGTTTGTAGTTTCCGAATTATCGTTTGTAGTTGCGCGAAAATCGAACTACAAACGAGGAAAGCACCTGAAAATGAGTTTCGAACGCTTCTCGTTAGGATATCTTGTTTGTAGTGGCAAATAAGCTTACTACAAACGATATCCGACATCTCAAAACGTTTGTGGTTGTTTGTAGTTCCCGAATTATCATTTGTAGTTGCGCGAAAATCAAACTACAAACGAGGAAAGCACCTGAAAATGAGTTTCGAACGCTTCTCGTTAGGATATCTTGTTTGTAGTGGCAAATAAGGTTACTACAAACGATATCCGACCTCTCAAAACGTTTGTAATTGTTTGTAGTTCCCGAATTATCGTTTGTAGTTGCGCGAAAATCAAACTACAAACGAGGAAAGCACCTGAAAATGAGTTTTGAACGCTTCTCCTTTGGATATCTTGTTTGTAATAGCAAATAAGGTTACTACAAACGATATCCGACCTCTCAAAACGTTTGCAGTTGTTTGTAGTTTCCGAATTATCGTTTGTAGTTGCGCGAAAATCGAACTACAAACGAGGAAAGCACCTGAAAATGAGTTTCGAACGCTTCTCGTTAGGATATCTTGTTTGTAGTGGCAAATAAGCTTACTACAAACGATATCCGACCTCTCAAAACGTTTGTAGTTGTTTGTAGTTCCCGAATTATCGTTTGTAGTTGCGCGAAAATCAAACTACAAACGAGGAAAGCACCTGAAAATGAGTTTTGAACGCTTCTCGTTTGGATATCTTGTTTGTAGTGGCAAATAAGGTTACTACAAACGATATCCGACCTCTCAAAACGTTTGCAGTTGTTTGTAGTTTCCGAATTATCGTTTGAGGTTGCGCGAAAATCGAACTACAAACGAGGAAAGCACCTGAAAATGAGTTTCGAACGCTTCTCATTAGGATATCTTGTTTGTAGTGGCAAATAAGCTTACTACAAACGATATCCGACCTCTCAAAACGTTTGTAGTTGTTTATAGTTCCCGAATTATCGTTTGTAGTTGCGCGAAAATCAAACTACAAACGAGGAAAGCACCTGAAAATGAGTTTTGAACGCTTCTCGTTTGGATATCTTGTTTGTAGTGGCAAATAAGGTTACTACAAACGATATCCGACCTCTCAAAACGTTTGCAGTTGTTTGTAGTTTCCGAATTATCGTTTGTAGTTGCGCGAAAATCGAACTACAAACGAGGAAAGCACCTGAAAATGAGTTTCGAACGCTTCTCGTTAGGATATCTTGTTTGTAGTGGCAAATAAGCTTACTACAAACGATATCCAACCTCTTAAAACGTTTGTAGTTGTTTGTAGTTCCCGACCTATCGTTTGTCGTTGCGCAAAAATCGAACTACGAACGAGGAAAGCACCGACAAGCGATTTTTCAAGGCCTCTCTGCGGAATTATTCGTTCGTAGTGGCAAACAAGCTCACTACAAACGATGAACGACCTCTTAAAACGTTTGTAGTTGTTTGTAGTTTGCGATGAGTCGTTTGTAGTTGCGCGAAAATCAATCTACCAACGAGGAAAGCATCAAAAATGATTTTTCAAGGCTTCTCTTCAAGATTATTCGTTTGTAGTGGCAAACTAGCTTACTACGAACGATACACGACCTGTCAAAACGTATGTGGTTGTTTGTAGTTCCCGAATTATCGTTTGTAGTTGCGCGAAAATCAAACGACAAACGAGGAAAGCACCTGAAAATGAGTTTTGAACGCTTCTCGTTGGAATATCTTGTTTGTAGTGGCAAATAAGCTTACTACAAACGATATCCGACCTCTTAAAACGTTTGTAGTTGTTTGTAGTTCCCGAATTATCGTTTGTAGTTGCGCGAAAATCAAACTACAAACGGGGAAAGCACCTGAAAATGAGTTTCGAACGCTTCTCGTTAGGATATCTTGTTTGTAGTGGCAAATAAGGTTACTACAAACGATATCCGACCTCTCAAAACGTTTGTAGTTGTTTGTAGTTCCCGAATTATCGTTTGTAGTTGCGCGAAAATCAAACTACAAACGAGGAAAGCACCTGAAAATGAGTTTTGAACGCTTCTCGTTTGGATATCTTGTTTGTAGTGGCAAATAAGGTTACTACAAACGATATCCGACCTCTCAAAACGTTTGCAGTTGTTTGTAGTTTCCGAATTATCGTTTGTAGTTGCGCGAAAATCGAACTACAAACGAGGAAAGCACCTGAAAATGAGTTTCGAACGCTTCTCGTTAGGATATCTTGTTTGTAGTGGCAAATAAGCTTACTACAAACGAAATCCGACCTCTCAAAACGTTTGTAGTTATTTGTAGTTCCCGAATTATCGTTTGTAGTTGCGCGAAAATCAAACTACAAACGAGGAAAGCACCTGAAAATGAGTTTTGAACGCTTCTCGTTTGGATATCTTGTTTGTAGTGGCAAATAAGGTTACTACAAACGATATCCGACCTCTCAAAACGTTTGCAGTTGTTTGTAGTTTCCGAATTATCGTTTGTAGTTGCGCGAAAATCGAACTACAAACGAGGAAAGCACCTGAAAATGAGTTTCGAACGCTTCTCGTTAGGATATCTTGTTTGTAGTGGCAAATAAGCTTACTACAAACGATATCCGACCTCTCAAAACGTTTGTAGTTGTTTGTAGTTCCCGAATTATCGTTTGTAGTTGCGCGAAAATCAAACTACAAACGAGGAAAGCACCTGAAAATGAGTTTTGAACGCTTCTCGATAGGATATCTTGTTTGTAGTGGCAAATAAGGTTACTACAAACGATATCCGACCTCTCAAAACGTTTGCAGTTGTTTGTAGTTTCCGAATTATCGTTTGTAGTTGCGCGAAAGTCGAACTACAAACGAGGAAAGCACCTGAAAATGAGTTTCGAACGCTTCTCGTTAGGATATCTTGTTTGTAGTGGCAAATAAGCTTACTACAAACGATATCCGACCTCTCAAAACGTTTGTAGTTGTTTGTAGTTCCCGAATTATCGTTTGTAGTTGCGCGAAAATCAAACTACAAACGATGAAAGCACCTGAAAATGAGTTTTGAACGCTTCTCGTTTGGATATCTTGTTTGTAGTGGCAAATAAGGTTACTACAAACGATATCAGACCTCTCAAAACGTTTGCAGTTGTTTGTAGTTTCCGAATTATCGTTTGTAGTTGCGCGAAAATCGAACTACAAACGAGGAAAGCACCTGAAAATGAGTTTCGAACGCTTCTCGTTAGGATATCTTGTTTGTAGTGGCAAATAAGCTTACTACAAACGATATCCAACCTCTTAAAACGTTTGTAGTTGTTTGTAGTTCCCGACCTATCGTTTGTAGTTGCGCAAAAATCGAACTACGAACGAGGAAAGCACCGACAAATGATTTTTCAAGGCCTCTCTGCGGAATTATTCGTTTGTAGTGGTAAACAAGCTCACTACAAACGATGAACGACCTCTTAAAACATTTGTAGTTGTTTGTAGTTTGCGATTAGTCGTTTGTAGTTGCGCGAAAATCAATCTACGAACGAGGAAAGCATCAAAAATCATTTTTCAAGGCTTCTCTTTAAGATTATTCGTTTGTAGTGGCAAACTAGCTTACTACGAACGATACACGACCTGTCAAAACGTTTGTGGTTGTTTGTAGTTCCCGAATTATCGTTTGTAGTTGCGCGAAAATCAAACGACAAACGAGGAAAGCACCTGAAAATGAGTTTTGAACGCTTCTCGTTGGAATATCTTGTTTGTAGTGGCAAATAAGCTTACTACAAACGATATCCGACCTCTCAAAACGTTTGTAGTTGTTTGTAGTTCCCGAATTATCGTTTGTAGTTGCGCGAAAATCAAACTACAAACGAGGAAAGCACCTGAAAATGAGTTTTGAACGCTTCTCGTTTGGATATCTTGTTTGTAGTGGCAAATAAGCTTACTACAAATGATATCCAACCTCTCAAACCGTTTGTAGTTGTTTGTAGTTCCCGACCTATCGTTTGTAGTTGCGCGAAAATCGAACTACGAACGAGGAAAGCACCGACAAATGATTTTTCAAGGCCTCTCGTCGGAATTATTCGTTTGTAGTGGCAAACAAGCTCACTACAAACGATGAACGACCTCTTAAAACGTTTGTAGTTGTTTGTAGTTTGCGATTAGTCGTTTGTAGTTGCGCGAAAATCAATCTACGAACGAGGAAAGCATCAAAAATGATTTTTCAAAGCTTCTCTGCAAGATTATTCGATTGTAGTGACAAACTAGCTTACTACAAACGATACACGACCTGTCCAAACGTTTGTAATTGTTTGTAGTTCCCGAATTATCGTTTGTAGTTGCGCGAAAATCGAACTACAAACGAGGAAAGCACCTGAAAATGAGTTTCGAAAGCTTCTCGTTAGGATATCTTGTTTGTAGTGGCAAATAAGCTGACTACAAACGATATCCGATCTCTCAAAACGTTTGTAGTTGTATCTAGTTCTCGAATTATCGTTTGTAGTTGCGGGAAAATCGAACTACAAACGAGGAAAGCACCTGAAAATGAGTTTTGAACGATTCTCGTTGGAATATTTTGTTTGTTGTGGCAAATAAGCTTACTAAATACGACAGCGAAACTCTTGAAACGTTTGTAGTTGTTTGTAGTTTCCGAATTATCGTTTGTAGTCACGCGAAAATCAATCTATGAACGAGGAAAGCACCGAAAAATGATTTTTCAAGGCTTCTCTTCGGAATTATTCGTTTGAAGTGGCAAAGAAGATTACTACAAACGATATACGACCTCTTAAATCGTTTGTAGTTGTTGGTAGTTTGCGAATAATCGTTTGTAGTTGCGCGAAAATCAATCTACGAACGAGGAAAGGACCAAAACTATTTTTTGAGGTTTCTCTTCAAGATTATTCGTTTGTAGTGGCAAACTGGCTTACTAAAAACAATACACGACCTGTCAAAACGTGTGTATTTGTTTGTAGTATGCGAATAATTGTTTGTAGTTGCGCGAAAATCAATCTACAAACGAGGAAACACCAAAAATGATTTTTCAAGGCTTCTCTTCAAGATTATTCATTTGTGGTGGCAAACTAGCTTACTACAAACGACACACGACCTGTCAAAATGTTTGGAGTTGCTTGTAGTTTCCGAATTATCGTTTGTAGTAGCGCGAAAATCGAACTACACACGAGGGAAGTACCTGAAAATGCGTTTTGAACGCTTCTCGTTAGAATATCTTGTTTGTAGTGGCAAATAAGTTTACTATAAACGATATCCAACCACTCAAAGCGTTTGTAGACGGTTGTAGTTCCCGAATTATCGTTTGTAGTTGCCCGAAAATCGAACACGAACGAGGAAAGCACTGAAAAATGATATGTCAAGGTTTCTCTTCGGAATTATTCGTTTGTAGTGGCAAAAAAGCTTACTACAAACGATATACGACCTCTTAAAACGTTTGTCGATGTTTGTAGTTTGTGAATAATCCTTTGTAGTTTGGCGAAAATCAATCTACGAATGAGGAAAGCACCAAAAATGACTTTTCAAGGCTTCTCATCAAGATTATTCGTTCGTAGTGGTAAACTAGCTTACTACAAACGATACACGACCTGTCAAAACGTGTGTAGTTGTTTGTAGTTGCTAAATTATCGTTTGTAGTTGCGCGAAAATCGAACTACAAACGAGGAAAGCACCTGAAATTGAGTTTTGATCGCTTGTTTTCTGAATATGTTGTTCGTAGTGATAAATAAGCTTACTACAAACGATATCCGTCCTCTTGAAACGTTTGTAGTTCCTGAATCATCGTTTGAAGTTGCGCGAAAATTGAACTACAAACGAGGAAACCACCGGAAAATGAGTTTCGAACGCTTCTCGTTAAAATGCCTTGTTTGTAGTGGCATGTAATCTTACTACAAACGATATCGGACCTCTTAAAACGTTTGTAGTTGTTTGTAGTTCCCGAATTATCGTTCGTAATCGGGCGAAAATCGAACTACAAACGAGGAAAGCGACCGAAAATGGGTTTCCGATGCTTTTCGTTAGAATAGCTCATTTGTAATGGCAAACAAGCTTACTACAAACGATATTGGACCTCTTAAAACGTTTGTAGTTGTTTGTAGTTCCTGAGTTATCGTTTGTAGTAGGCTTATTTGCCACTACAAACAAGATATTTCAACGAGAAGCGTTCAAAACTTATTTTCAGGTGCTTTCCTCGTTTGTAGTTTGATTTTCGCGCAACTACAAACGATAATTCGGGAACTACAAACAACTACAAACTTTTTAAGAGGTCGGATATCGTTTCTAGTGAGCTTATTTGCCACTACAAACAAGATATTCCAACGAGAAGCGTTCAAAACTCATTTTCAGGTGCTTTCCTCGCTTGTAGTTCGATTTTCGCGCAACTACAAACAATCATTCGGAAACTACAAACAACTACACACGTTTTGAGAGGTCGTGTATCGTTTGTAGTAAGCTAGTTTGCCACTACAAACGAATAGTCTTGAAGAAAAGTCTTGAAAAATTATTTTTGGTACTCTCCTCGTTCGTAGTTCGATTTTCGCGCAACTACAAACGATAGGTCGGGAACTACAAACAACTACAAACGTTTTGAGAGGTTGAATATCGTTTGTAGTAAGCTTATTTGCCACTACAAACAAGATACCTTAACGAGAAGCGTTTGAAACTCATTTTCAGGTGCTTTCCTCGTTTGCAGTTCGATTTTCGCGCAACTACAAACGCTAATTCGGAAACTACAAACAACTGCAAACGTTTTGAGAGGTCGGATATCGTTTGCAGTAACCTTATTTGACACTACAAACAAGATATCCAAACGAGAAGCGTTCGAAACTCATTTTCAGGTGCTTTCCTCGTATATAGTTTGATTTTCGCGCAACTACAAACGATAATTCGGGAACTGCAAACAACTACAAACGTTTTGAGAGGTCGGATATCGTTTGTAGTAAGCTAGTTTGCCACTACGAATGAATAATTCCGAAGAGAAGCTTTGAAAAAAAATTTATCGGGGCTTTTCTCATTCGTAGTTCGATTTTTGCGCAACTACAAACGATAATTCGGGAACTACAAACAACTGCAAACGTTTTGAGAGGTTGGATATCGTTTGTAGTAACCTTATTTGCGACTACAAACAAGATATCCAAACGAGAAGCATTCAAAACTCATTTTCAGGTGCTTTCCGCGTTTGTAGTTTGATTTTCGCGCAACTACAAACGATAATTCGGGAACTACAAACAACTGCAAACGTTTTGAGAGGTTGGATAACGTTTGTAGTAACCTTATTTGCCACTACAAACAAGATATCCTAACGAGAAGCGTTCGAAACTCATTTTCAGGTGCTTTCCCCGTTTGTAGTTTGATTTTCGCGCAACTACAAACGATAATTCGGGAACTACAAACAACTACAAACGTTTTAAGAGGTCGGATATCGTTTGTAGTAAGCTTATTTGCCACTACAAACAAGATATCCTAACGAGAAGCGTTTGAAACTCATTTTCAGGTGCTTTCCTCGTTTGCATTTCGATTTTCGCGCAACTACAAACGATAATTTGGAAACTACAAACAACTGCAAACGTTTTGAGAGGTCGGATATCGTTTGTAGTAACCTTATTAGCCACTACAAACAAGATATCCAAACGAGAAGCGTTCGAAACTCATTTTCAGGTGCTTTCCTCGTTTGTAGTTTGATTTTCGCGCAACTACAAACGATAATTCGGGAACTACAAACAACTACAAACGTTTTGAGAGCTCGGATATCGTTTGTAGTAAGCTAGTTTGCCACTACGAATGAATAATTCCGAAGAGAAGCTTTAAAAAATAATTTTTCGGCGCTTTTCTCATTCGTAGTTCGATTTTTGCGCAACTACAAACGATAATTCGGGAACTACAAACAACTGCACACGTTTTGAGAGGTTGGATATCATTTGTAGTAAGCTTATTTGCCACTGCAAACAAGATATTCCAACGAGAAGCGTTCAAAACTCATTTTCAGGTGCTTTCCTCGTTTGTAGTTTGATTTTCGCGCAACTACAAACGATAATTCGCGAACTACAAGCAACCACAAACGTTTTGACAGGTCGTGTATCGTTTGTAGTAAGCTAGTTTGCCACTACAAACGAATAATCTTGAAGAGAAGCCTTGAAAAATCATTTTTGATGCTTTCCTCGTTCGTAGATTGATTTTCGCGCAACTACAAACGGCTAATCGCAAACTACAAACAACTACAAACGTTTTAAGAGGTCGTTCATCGTTTGTAGTGAGCTTGTTTGCCACTACAAACGAATAATTCCGCAGAGAGGCCTTGAAAAATCATTTGTCGGTGCTTTCCTCGTTCGTAGTTCGATTTTTGCGCAACTACAAATGATAGGTCGGGAACTGCAAACAACTACAAACGTTTTAAGAGGTTGGATTTCGTTTGTAGTAAGCTTATTTGCCACTACAAACAAGATATCCTAACCAGAAGGGTTCGAAACTCATTTTCAGGTGCTTTCCTCGTTTGTAGTTCGATTTTCGCGCAACTACAAACGATAATTCGGAAACTACAAACAACTGCAAGCTTCTTGAGAGGTCGGATATCGTTTGTAGTAACCTTATTTGCCACTACAACCAAGATATCCAACCGAGAAGCGTTCGAAACTCATTTTCAGGTGCTTTCCTCGTTTGTAGTTTAATTTTCGCGCAACTACAAACGATAATTCGCGAACTACAAACAACTGCAAACGTTTTGAGAGGTTGGATATCGTTTGTAGTAAGCTTATTTGCCACTACAAACAAGATATTCCAACGAGAAGCGTTCAAAACTCATTTTCAGGTGCTTTCCTCGTTTGTAGTTTGATTTTCGCGCAACTACAAACGATAATTCGGGAACTACAAACAACCACAAACGTTTTGACAGGTCGTGTATCGTTTGTAGTAAGCTAGTTTGCCACTACAAACGAATAATCTTGAAGAGAAGCCTTGAAAAATCATTTTTGATGCTTTCCTCGTTCGTAGATGGATTTTCGCGCAACTACAAACGACTAATCGCAAACTACAAACAACTACAAACGTTTTAAGAGGTCGTTCAGCGTTTGTAGTGAGCTTGTTTGCCACTACAAACGAATAATTCCGCAGAGCGGCCTTGAAAAATCATTTGTCGGTGCCTTCCTCGTTCGTAGTTCGATTTTTGCGCAACTACAAACGATAGGTCGGGAACTACAAACAACTACAAACGTTTTAAGAGGTTGGATATCGTTTGTAGTAAGCTTATTTGCCACTACAAACAAGATATCCTAACGAGAAGCGTTCGAAACTCATTTTCAGGTGCGTTCCTCGTTTGTAGTTCGATTTTCGCGCAACTACAAACGATAATTCAGAAACTACAAACAACTGCAAACGTTTTGAGAGGTCGTATATCGTTTGTAGTAACCTTATTTGCCACTACAAACAAGATATCCAAACGACAAGCGTCCAAAACTCATTTTCAGGTGCTTTCCTCGTTTGTAGTTTGATTTTCGCGCAACTACAAACGATAATTCAGGAACAACAAACAACTACAAACGTTTTGAGAGGTCGGATATCGTTTGTGGTAACCTTATTTGCCACTACAACCAAGATATCCTAACGAGAAGCGTTCGAAACTCATTTTCAGGTGCTTTCCTCGTTTGTAGTTTGCTTTTCGCGCAACTACAAACGGTAATTCGGGAACTACAATCAACCACAAACGTTTTGACAGATCGTGTATCGTTTGTAATAAGCTAGTTTGCCACTACAAACGAATAATCTTGAAGAGAAGCTTTGAAAAATCATTTTTGATGCTTTCCTCGTTCGTAGATTGATTTTCGCACAACTACAAACGACTAATCGCAAACTACAAACAACTACAAACGTTTTAAGAGGTCGTTCATCGTTTGTAGTGAGCTTGTTTGCCACTACAAACGAATAATTCCGAAGAGAGTCCTTGAAAAATCATTTGTCGGTGCTTTCCTCGTTCGTAGTTCGATTTTTGCGCACCTACAAACGATAGGTCGGGAACTACAAACAACTACAAACGTTTTAAGAGGTTGGATATCGTTTGTAGTAAGCTTATTTGCCACTACAAACAAGATATCCTAACGAGAAGCGATCGAAACTCATTTTCAGGTGCTTTCCTCGTTTGTAGTTCGATTTTCGCGCAACTACAAACGATAATTCGGAAACTACAAACAACTGCAAACGTTTTGAGAGGTCGGATATCGTTTGTAGTAACCTTATTTGCCACTACAAACAAGATATCCAAACGAGAAGCGTTCAAAACTCATTTTCAGGTGCTTTCCTCGTTTGTAGTTTGATTTTCGCGCAACTACAAACGATAATTCGCGAACTACAAACAACTGCAAACGTTTTGAGAGGTTGGATATCGTTTGTAGTAAGCTTATTTGCCACTACAAACAAGATATTCCAACGAGAAGCGTTCAAAACTCATTTTAAGGTGCTTTCCTCGTTTGTAGTTTGATTTTCGCGCAACTACAAACGATAATTCGGGAACTACAAACAACCACAAACGTTTTGACAGGTCGTGTATCGTTTGTAGTAAGCTAGTTTGCCACTACAAACGAATAATCTTGAAGAGAAGCCTTGAAACATCATTTTTGATGTTTTCCTCGTTCGTAGATTGATTTTCGCGCAACTACAAACGACGAATCGCAAACTACAAAGAACTACAAACGTTTTAAGAGGTCGTTCATCGTTTGTAGTGAGCTTGTTTGCCACTACAAACGAATAATTCCGCAGAGGCCTTGAAAAATCATTTGTCGGTGCTTTCCTCGTTCGTAGTTCGATTTTTGCGCAACTACAAACGATAGGTCGGGAACTACAAACAACTACAAACGTTTTAAGAGGTTGGATATCGTTTGTAGTAAGCTTATTTGCCACTACAAACAAGATATCCTAACGAGAAGCTTTCGAAACTCCTTTTCAGGTGCTTTCCTCGTTTGTAGTTTGATTTTCGCGCAACTACAAACGATAATTCGCGATCTACAAACAACTGCAAACGTTTTGAGAGGTTGGATATCGTTTGTAGTAACCTTATTTCCACTACAAAGAAGATATCCTAACGAGAAGCGTTCGAAACGCATTTTCAGGTGCTTTCCCCGTTTGTAGTTTGATTTTCGCGCAACTACAAACGATAATTCGGGAACTACAAACAACTACAAACGTTTTAAGAAGTCGGATATCGGTTGTAGTAACCTTATTTGCCACTACAAAGAAGATATCCTAACGAGAAGCGTTCGAAACTCATTTTCAGGTGCTTTCCCCGTTTGTAGTTTGTTTTTCGCGCAACTACAAACGATAATTCGGGAACTACAAACAACTACAAACGTTTTGAGAGGTTGGATATCGTTTGTAGGAAGCTTATTTGCCACTACAAACAAGATATTCCAACGAGAAGCGTTCAAAACTCATTTTAAGGTGCTTTCCTCGTTTGTAGTTTGATTTTCGCGCAACTACAAACGATAATTCGGGAACTACAAACAACCACAAACGTTTTGACAGGTCGTGTATCGTTTGTAGTAAGCTAGTTTGCCACTACAAACGAATAATCTTGAAGAGAAGCCTTGAAACATCATTTTTGATGCTTTCCTCGTTCGTAGATTGATTTTCGCGCAACTACAAACGACGAATCGCAAACTACAAAGAACTACAAACGTTTTAAGAGGTCGTTCATCGTTTGTAGTGAGCTTGTTTGCCACTACAAACGAATAATTCCGCAGAGGCCTTGAAAAATCATTTGTCGGTGCTTTCCTCGTTCGTAGTTCGATTTTTGCGCAACTACAAACGATAGGTCGGGAACTACAAACAACTACAAACGTTTTAAGAGGTTGGATATCGTTTGTAGTAAGCTTATTTGCCACTACAAACAAGATATCCTAACGAGAAGCTTTCGAAACTCCTTTTCAGGTGCTTTCCTCGTTTGTAGTTTGATTTTCGCGCAACTACAAACGATAATTCGCGATCTACAAACAACTGCAAACGTTTTGAGAGGTTGGATATCGTTTGTAGTAACCTTATTTGCCACTACAAAGAAGATATCCTAACGAGAAGCGTTCGAAACGCATTTTCAGGTGCTTTCCCCGTTTGTAGTTTGATTTTCGCGCAACTACAAACGATAATTCGGGAACTACAAACAACTACAAACGTTTTAAGAAGTCGGATATCGGTTGTAGTAACCTTATTTGCCACTACAAAGAAGATATCCTAACGAGAAGCGTTCGAAACTCATTTTCAGGTGCTTTCCCCGTTTGTAGTTTGTTTTTCGCGCAACTACAAACGATAATTCGGGAACTACAAACAACTACAAACGTTTTAAGAGGTCGGATATCGTTTGTAGTAAGCTTATTTGCCACTACAAACAAGATATTCCAACGAGAAGCGTTCAAAACTCATTTTCAGGGACTTTCTTCGTTTGTAGTTTGATTTTCGCGCAACTACAATCGATAATTCGGGAACTACAAACAACCACAAACGTTTTGACAGGTCGTGTATCGTTTGTAATAAGCTAGTTTGCCACTACAAACGAATAATCTTGAAGAGAAGCTTTGAAAAATCATTTTTGATGCTTTCCTCGTTCGTAGATTGATTTTCGCGCAACTACAAACGACTAATCGCAAACTACAAACAACTACAAACGTTTTAAGAGGTCGTTCATCGTTTGTAGTGAGCTTGTTTGCCACTACAAACGAATAATTCCGCAGAGCGGCCTTGAAAAATCATTTGTCGGTGCCTTCCTCGTTCGTAGTTCGATTTTTGCGCAACTACAAACGATAGGTCGGGAACTACAAATAACTACAAACGTTTTAAGAGGTTGGATATCGTTTGTAGTAAGCTTATTTGCCACTACAAACAAGATATCCTAACGAGAAGCGTTCGAAACTCATTTTCAGGTGCTTTCCTCGTTTGTAGTTCGATTTTCGCGCAACTACAAACGATAATTCGGAAACTACAAACAACTGCAAACGTTTTGAGAGGTCGTATATCGTTTGTAGTAACCTTATTTGCCACTACAAACAAGATATCCAAACGAGAAGCGTCCAAAACTCATTTTCAGGTGCTTTCCTCGTTTGTAGTTTGATTTTCGCGCAACTACAAACGATAATTCGGGAACTACAAACAACTACAAACGTTTTGAGAGGTCGGATATCATTTGTAGTAACGTTATTTGCCACTACAAACAAGATATCCTAACGAGAAGCGTTCGAAACTCATTTTCAGGTGCTTTCCTCGTTTGTAGTTTGATTTTCGCGCAACTACAAACAATAATTCGGGAACTACAAACAACCACAAACGTTTTGACAGGTCGTGTATCGTTTGTAATAAGCTAGTTTGCCACTACAAACGAATAATCTTGAAGAGAAGCTTTGAAAAATCATTTTTGATGCTTTCCTCGTTCGTAGATTGATTTTCGCGCAACTACAAACGACTAATCGCAAACTACAAACAACTACAAACGTTTTAAGAGGTCGTTCATCGTTTGTAGTGAGCTTGTTTGCCACTACAAACGAATAATTCCGAAGAGAGGCCTTGAAAAATCATTTGTCCGTGCTTTCCTCGTTCGTAGTTCGATTTTCGCGCAACTACAAACGATAGGTCGGGAACTACAAATAACTACAACCGTTTTAAGAGGTTGGATATCGTTTGTAGTAAGCTTAGTTGCCACTACAAACAAGATATTCTAACGAGAAGCTTTCGAAACTCCTTTTCAGGTGCTTTCCTCGTTTGTAGTTTGATTTTCGCGCAACTACAAACGATAATTCGCGAACTACAAACAACTGCAAACGTTTTGAGAGGTTGGATATCGTTTGTAGTAACCTTATTTGCCACTACAAAGAAGATATCCTAACGAGAAGCGTTCGAAACTCATTTTCAGGTGCTTTCCCCGTTTGTAGTTTGATTTTCGCGCAACTACAAACGATAATTCGGGAACTAGAAACAACTACAAACGTTTTAAGAGGTCGGATATCGTTTGTAGTAAGCTTATTTGCCACTACAAACAAGATATTCCAACGAGAAGCGTTCAAAACTCATTTTCAGGTACTTTCCTCGTTTGTAGTTTGATTTTCGCGCAACTACAAACGATAATTCGGGAACTACAAACAACCACAAACGTTTTGACAGGTCGTGTATCGTTTGTAGTAAGCTAGTTTGCCACTACAAACGAACAGTTCCGCAGAGAGGCCTTGAAAAATCATTTGTCGGTGCTTTCCTCGTTCGTAGTTCGATTTTTGCGCAACTACAAACGATAGGTCGGGAACTACAAACAACTACAAACGTTTTAAGAGGTTGGATATCGTTTGTAGTAAGCTTATTTGCCACTACAAACAAGATATCCTAACGAGAAGCGTTCGAAACTCATTTTCAGGTGCTTTCCTCGTTTGTAGTTCGATTTTGGCGCAACTACAAACGATAATTCGGAAACTACAAACAACTGCAAACGTTTTGAGAGGTCGGATATCGTTTGTAGTAACCTTATTTGCCACTACAAACAAGATATCCAAACGAGAAGCGTTCAAAACTCATTTTCAGGTGCTTTCCTCGTTTGTAGTTTGATTTTCGCGCAACTACAAACGATAATTCGCGAACTACAAACACCTGCAAACGGTTTGAGAGGTTGGATATCGTTTGTAGTAAGCTTATTTGCCACTACAAACAAGATATTTCAACGAGAAGCGTTCAAAACTCATTTTCAGGTGCTTTCCTCGTTTGTAGTTTGATTTTCGCGCAACTACAAACGATAATTCGGGAACTACAAACAACCACAAACGTTTTGACAGGTCGTGTATCGTTTGTAGTAAGCTACTTTGCCACTACAAACGAATAATCTTGAAGAGAAGCCTTGAAACATCATTTTTGATGCTTTCCTCGTTCGTAGATTGATTTTCGCGCAACTACAAACGACTAATCGCAAACTACAAAGAACTACAAACGTTTTAAGAGGTCGTTCATCGTTTTTAGTGAGCTTGTTTGCCACTACAAACGAATAATTCCGCAGAGGCCTTGAAAAATCATTTGTCGGTGCTTTCCTCGTTCGTAGTTCGATTTTTGCGCAACTACAAACGATAGGTCGGGAACTACAAACAACTACAAATGTTTTAAGAGGCTGGATATCGTTTGTAGTAAGCTTATTTGCCACTACAAACAAGATATCCTAACGAGAAGCGTTCGAAACTCATTTTCAGGTGCTTTCCTCGTTTGTAGTTCGATTTTCGCGCAACTACAAACGATAATTCGGAAACTACAAACAACTGCAAACGGTTTGAGAGGTCGGATATCGTTTGTAGTAACCTTATTTGCCACTCCAAACAAGATATCCAAACGAGAAGCGTTCAAAACTCATTTTCAGGTGCTTTCCTCGTTTGTAGTTTGATTTTCGCGCAACTAGAAACGATAATTCGGGAACTACAAACAACTACAAACGTTTTGAGAGGTCGGATATCGTTTGTAGTAACCTTATTTGCCACTACAAACAAGATATCCTAACGAGAAGCGTTCGAAACTCATTTTTAGGTGCTTTCCTCGTTTGTAGTTTGATTTTCGTGCAACTACAAACGATAATTCGGGAACTACAAACAACCACAAACGATTTGACAGGTCGTGTATCATTTGTAATGAGCTAGTTTGCCACTACAAACGAATAATCTTGAAGAGAAGCTTTGAAAAATCATTTTTGATGCTTTCCTCGTTCGTAGATTGATTTTCGCGCTACTACAAACGACTAATCGCAAACTACAAACTACAAACGTGTTAAGAGGTCGTTCATCGTTTGTAGTGAGCTTGTTTGCCACTACAAACGAATAATTCCGAAGAGAGGCCTTGAAAAATCATTTGTCGGTGCTTTCCTCGTTCGTAGTTCGATTTTCGCGCAACTACAAACGATAGGTCGGGAACTACAAACAACTACAAACGTTTTAAGAGGTTGGATATCGTTTGTAGTAAGCTTATTTGCCACTACAAACAAGATATCCTAACGAGAAGCTTTCGAAACTCCTTTTCAGGTGCTTTCCTCGTTTGTAGTTTGATTTTCGCGCAACTACAAACGATAATTCGCGAACTACAAACAACTGCAAACGTTTTGAGAGGTTGGATATCGTTTGTAGTAACCTTATTTGCCACTACAAAGAAGATATCCTAACGAGAAGCGTTCGAAACTCATTTTCAGGTGCTTTCCCCGTTTGTAGTTTGATTTTCGCGCAACTACAAACGATAATTCGGGAACTACAAACAACTACAAACGTTTTAAGATGTCGGATATCGTTTGTAGTAACCTTATTTGCCACTACAAAGATGATATCCTAACGAGAAGCGTTCGAAACTCATTTTCAGGTGCTTTCCCCGTTTGTAGTTTGATTTTCGCGCAACGACAAACGATAATTCGGGAACTACAAACAACTACAAACGTTTTAAGAGGTCGGATATCGTTTGTAGTAAGCTTATTTGCCACTACAAACAAGATATTTCAACGAGAAGCGTTCAAAACTCATTTTCAGGTACTTTCCTCGTTTGTAGTTTGATTTTCGCGCAACTACAAACGATAATTCGGGAACTACAAATAACCACAAACGTTTTGACAGGTCGTGTATCGTTTGTAGTAAGCTAGTTTGCCACTACAAACGAATAATCTTGAAGAGAAGCCTTGAAAAATCATTTTTGATGCTTTCCTCGTTCGTAGATTGATTTTCGCGCAACTACAAACGACTAATCGCAAACTACAAACAACTACAAATGTTTTAAGAAGTCGTTCATCGTTTGTAGTGAGCTTGTTTGCCACTACAAACGAACAATTCCGCAGAAAGGCCTTGAAAAATCATTTGTCGGTGCTTTCCTCGTTCGTAGTTCGATTTTTGCGCAACTACAAACGATAGGTCGGGAACTACAAACAACTACAAACGTTTTAAAAGGTTGGATATCGTTTGTAGTAAGCTTATTTGCCACTACAAACAAGATATCCTAACGAGAAGCGTTCGAAACTCATTTTCAGGTGCTTTCCTCGTTTGTAGTTCGATTTTCGCGCAACTATAAACGATAATTCGGAAACTACAAACAATTGCAAACGTTTTGAGAGGTCGGATATCGTTTGTAGTAACCTTATTTGCCACTACAAACAAGATATCCAAACGAGAAGCGTTCAAAACTCATTTTCAGGTGCTTTCCTCGTTGGTAGTTTGATTTTCGCGCAACTACAAACGATAATTCGCGAACTACAAACAACTGCAAACGTTTTGAGAGGTTGGATATTGTTTGTAGTAAGCTTATTTGCCACTACAAACAAGATATTCCAACGAGAAGCGTTCAAAACTCATTTTCAGGTGCTTTCCTCGTTTGTAGTTTGATTTTCGCGTAACTACAAACGATAATTCGGGAACTACAAACAACCACAAACGTTTTGACAGGTCGTGTATCGTTTGTAGTAAGCTAGTTTGCCACTACAAACGAATAATCTTGAAGAGAAGCTTTGAAAAATCATTTTTGATGCTTTCCTCGTTCGTAGATTGATTTTCGCGCAACTACAAACGACTAATCGCAAACTACAAACTACAAACGTTTTAAGAGGTCGTTCATCGTTTGTAGTGAGCTTGTTTGCCACTACAAACGAATAATTCCGAAGAGAGGCCTTGAAAAATCATTTGTCGGTGCTTTCCTCGTTCGTAGTTCGATTTTCGCGCAACTACAAACGATAGGTCGGGAACTACAAACAACTACAAACGTTTTAAGAGGTTGGATATCGTTTGTAGTAAGCTTATTTGCCACTACAAACAAGATATCCTAACGAGAAGCTTTCGAAACTCCTTTTCAGGTGCTTTCCTCGTTTGTAGTTTGATTTTCGCGCAACTACAAACGATAATTCGCGAACTACAAACAACTGCAAACGTTTTGAGAGGTTGGATATCGTTTGTAGTAACCTTATTTGCCACTACAAAGAAGATATCCTAACGAGAAGCGTTCGAAACTCATTTTCAGGTGCTTTCCCCGTTTGTAGTTTGATTTTCGCGCAACTACAAACGATAATTCGGGAACTACAAACAACTACAAACGTTTTAAGAGGTCGGATATCGTTTGTAGTAAGCTTATTTGCCACTACAAACAAGATATTCCAACGAGAAGCGTTCAAAACTCATTTTCAGGTACTTTCCTCGTTTGTAGTTTGATTTTCGCGCAACTACAAACGATAATTCGGGAACTACAAACAACCACAAACGTTTTGACAGGTCGTGTATCGTTTGTAGTAAGCTAGTTTGCCACTACAAACGAATAATCTTGAAGAGAAGCCTTGAAAAATCATTTTTGATGCTTTCCTCGTTCGTAGATTGATTTTCGCGCAACTACAAACGACTAATCGCAAACTACAAACAACTACAAACGTTTTCAGAGGTCGTTGATCGTTTGTAGTGAGCTTGTTTGCCACTACAAACGAACAATTCCGCAGAGAGGCCTTGGAAAATCATTTGTCGGTGCTTTCCTCGTTCGTAGTTCGATTTTTGCGCAACTACAAACGATAGGTCGCGAACTGCAAACAACTACAAACGTTTTAAGAGGTTGGATATCGTTTGTAGTAAGCTTATTTGCCACTACAAACAAGGTATCCTAACGAGAAGCGTTCGAAACTCATTTTCAGGTGCTTTCCTCGTTTGTAGTTCGATTTTCGCGCAACTACAAACGATAATTCGGAAACTACAAACAACTGCAAACGTTTTGAGAGGTCGGATATCGTTTGTAGTAACCTTATTTGCCACTACAAACAAGATATCCAAACGAGAAGCGTTCAAAACTCATTTTCAGGTGCTTTCCTCGTTTGTAGTTTGATTTTCGCGCAACTACAAACGATAATTCGCGAACTACAAACAACTGCAAACGTTTTGATAGGTTGGATATCGTTTGTAGTAAGCTTATTTGCCACTACAAACAAGATATTCCAACGAGAAGCGTTCAAAACTCATTTTCAGGTGCTTTCCTCATTTGTAGTTTGATCTTCGCGCAACTACAAACGATAATTCGGGAACTACAAACAACCACAAACGTTTTGACAGGTCGTGTATCGTTTGTAGTAAGCTAGTTTGCCACTACAAACGAATAATCTTGAAGAGAAGCCTTGAAACATCATTTTTGATGCTTTCCTCGTTCGTAGATTGATTTTCGCGCAACTACAAACGACTAATCGCAAACTACAAACAACTACAAACGTTTTAAGAGGTCGTTCATCGTTTGTAGTGAGCTTGTTTGCCACTACAAACGAATAATTCCGCAGAGACCTTGAAAAATCATTTGTCGGTGCTTTCCTCGTTCGTAGTTCGATTTTTGCGCAACTACAAACGATAGGTCGGGAACTACAAACAACTACAAACGTTTTAAGAGGTTGGATATCGTTTGTAGTAAGCTTATTTGCCACTACAAACAAGATATCCTAACGAGAAGCGTTCGAAACTCATTTTCAGGTGCTTTCCTCGTTTGTAGTTCGATTTTCGCGCATCTACAAACGATAATTCGGAAACGACAAACAACTGCAAACGTTTTGAGAGGTCGGATATCGTTTGTAGTAACCTTATTTGCCACTACAAACAAGATATCCAAACGAGAAGCGTTCAAAACTCATTTTCAGGTGCTTTCCTCGTTTGTAGTTTGATTTTCGCGCAACTACAAACGATAATTCGGGAACTACAAACAACTACAAACGTTTTGAGAGGTCGGATATCGTTTGTAGTAACCTTATTTGCCACTACAAACAAGATATCCTAACGAGAAGCGTTCGAAACTCATTTTCAGGTGCTTTCCTCGTTTGTAGTTTGATTTTCGCGCAACTACAAACGATAATTCGGGAACTACAAACAACCACAAACGTTTTGACAGGTCGTGTATCGTTTGTAGTGAGCTAGTTTGCCACTACAAACGAATAATCTTGAAGAGAAGCTTTGAAAAATCATTTTTGATGCTTTCCTCGTTCGTAGATTGATTTTCGCGCAACTACAAACGACTAATCGCAAACTACAAACAACTACAAACGTTTTAAGAGGTCGTTCATCGTTTGTAGTGAGCTTGTTTGCCACTACAAACGAATAATTCCGAAGAGAGGCCTTGAAAAATCATTTGTCGGTGCTTTCCTCGTTCGTAGTTCGATTTTCGCGCAACTACAAACGATAGGTCGCGAACTACAAACAACTACAAACGTTTTAAGAGGTTGGATATCGTTTGTAGTAAGCTTATTTGCCACTACAAACAAGATATCCTAACGAGAAGCTTTCGAAACTCCTTTTCAGGTGCTTTCCTCGTTTGTAGTTTGATTTTCGCGCAAATACAAACGATAATTCGCGAACTACAAACAACTGCAAACGTTCTGAGAGGTTGGATATCGTTTGTAGTAACCTTTTTTGCCACTACAAAGAAGATATCCTAACGAGAAGCGTTCGAAACTCATTTTCAGGTGCTTTCCCCGTTTGTAGTTTGATTTTCGCGCAACTACAAACGATAATTCGGGAACTACAAACAACTACAAACGTTTTAAGAGGTCGGATATCGTTTGTAGTAAGCTTATTTGCCACTACAAACAAGATATTCCAACGAGAAACGTTCAAAACTCATTTTCAGGTGCTTTCCTCGTTTGTAGTTTGATTTTCGCGCAACTACAAACGATAATTCGGGAACTACAAACAACCACAAACGTTTTGACAGGTCGTGTATCGTTTGTAATAAGCTAGTTTGCCACTACAAACGAATAATCTTGAAGAGAAGCTTTGAAAAATCATTTTTGATGCTTTCCTCGTTCGTAGATTGATTTTCGCGCAACTACAAACGACTAATCGCAAACTACAAACAACTACAAACGTTTTAAGAGGTCGTTCATTGTTTGTAGTGAGCTTGTTTGCCACTACAAACGAATAATTCCGAAGAGAGGCCTTGAAAAATGATTTGTCGGTGCTTTCCTCGTTCGTAGTTCGATTTTCGCGCAACTACAAACGATAGGTCGGGAACTACAAACAACTACAAACGTTTTAAGAGGTTGGATATCGTTTGTAGTAAGCTTATTTGCCACTACAAACAATATATCCTAACGAGAAGCTTTTGAAACTCATTTTCAGGTGCTTTCCTCGTTTGTAGTTTGATTTTCGCGCAACTACAATCGATAATTCGCGAACTACAAAGAACTACAAACGTTTTGAGAGGTCGGATATCGTTTGTAGTAAGCTTATTTGCCACTACAAACAAGATATCCTAACGAGAAGCGTTCGAGACTCATTTTCAGATTCTTTCCTCGTTTGTAGTTGGATTTTCGCGCAACTACAAACGATAATTCGGAAACTACAAACAACTACAATCGTTTTGAGAGGTTCGATATCGTTTGTAGTAAACTTATTTGCCACTCCAAACAAGATATTCCAACGAGAAGCGTTCAGAACTCCTTTTCAGGTGCTTTCCTCGTTTGTAGTTCGATTTTCGCGCAACTACAAACGATAATTCGGGAACTACAAACAACTACACACGTTTTGACAGGTCGTCTATCTTTTTTAGTAAGCTAGTTTGCCACTACAAACGAATAATCTTGCAGAAAAGCCTCGAAAAATTATTTTTGGTACTATCCTCGTTCGTAGATTGATTTTCGCGCAACTACAAACGCTTAATCGCAAACTACAAACAACTACAAACGTTTGAAGAGTCCGTTTATCGTTTGTAGTAAGTTTGTTTGCCACTACCAACGAATGATTCCCAAGAGAAGCCTTGAAAAATCACTTTTCGTTGCTTTCCCCGTCCGTAGTTCGATTTTCGCGCAACTACAAACGATAATTCGGGAACTTCAAACAACTACAAACGTTTTAAGAGGTCCGATATCGTTTGTAGTACGCTTATTTGCCATTACAAATGAGCTATTCTAACGAGAAGCCTCGGAAACCTATTTTCGGTCGCTTTCTTCCTTTATAGTTCGATTTTCGCCCAACTACAAACGATAATTCGGGAACTACAAACAACTACAAACATTTTGAGAGGTCCGATATCGTTTGTAGTAAGCTTATTTGCCACTACACCCAAGATATTCCAACGAGAAGCGTTCAAAAATCATTTTCAGGTGCCTTCCTCTTTTGTAGTTCGTTTTTCGCGCAACTACACACGATGATTCGTAACTACAAACAACCACAGACGTTTTGACAGGTCGCATATTGTTTGTAGTCAGCTACTTTCTTACTATAAGCCGCTGATCACGAAAAAAATGGTCGCAAAATCATTTTTCCACATCTATCTATCGTTTTTTTCGAAAATTCGATTTTTTTCGGAAACGGTTCAACTACAAACAAAAATAATTTCACTACAATCAACTACAAACGATTTTGAATGAAAAATAACTCCGCCCGCTTAAATATTTTCATTAAGGGGGCTGACTTTTTTTTTAAGGGCCCTAATTTTTTTTTCTGAGTCACTACAAACGAAATCGTTTGTACTCCAATCAACTACAAACAAAAACAATCCGAAATAATAAAAAAAATTAAGATCGGTCATACTCGGGTGCCAAGTTCACACAGCCAACTTTTTGTCATCGTGTTCCTAATGAGTTGAAGATTTTTATGGTGAAAAGACGGTTGAGATAGTTTTATCGCTCTGTCATCTAACATGTAAATTATAGCTTTTTTTTGGGAAAGTGGATGGTGTGAAAAAAGTTTATAAATCTGCCAGACCAAGTCGGTTTTCTGTACCAATTTGTGATGATTGAATTTTGATTGCGGATTAAGAGTATATCGAGAAAAGGAATTTTATTATTTTCTTCTATTTCTGATGTAAATTGTAATTTTGAATTATATGACTTGAAATATTGATCGTGGATTCAATTTTGTCTGTTGGCAAAGCAATAATAATGTCATCGACATATCTTTTGTATAGTGGCAATGAAAATTTTAATTTTTCTAAGCAATTTTTTTCTCAATCAATCATAACAATGTTGGGTAGTATGGGAGCAAGAGGTGAAGCCATTGGTAATCCAGAAATTTGTTGATAAATTTTGTTTTGCCATGTAAAATAAGTTGAAAACATGATGTATTCTATGGCTTTAGTTATTTCGTTTAGTGGAAATGTTTCGGAAAATAGATTTGATCTTTTTTGAAGACTTTGAATAACTAGTTGTAGTGGAATGGTGGTGTAGAGGGATACGACATCAAAAGAGACAAGTTTGTAGTTGAGTGGGATTGATATGTTTGAGATTGATTGTTTTAACACGTTGACTGCCGTGTCACCCGAATACGGGTGCCACGTTACCCGTATTCGGGTGACACGGCAGTCAACGTGTTAAGTAGAAGCTGTCTTTGACATGTGAGTTTGTTGTGTGTATTAGTTTAGATAGTTTTAATTGGATAAATTCTGCTAATTTATATGTTGGGCTATTGATTGATGATACTATTGGACGAAGTGGAAAGTTTTTTTTTGTGAATTTTTGGAAGGCAGTACAGACGAGCTAAGTTGCAATTTACTGCTTTTAGGTATTTACATTTTGTTTCATCGATGATTTTCAGACTTTTCCATCTGGAGAGAATATTGTTTATGCCTTTTTGTAGGATCTTGATAGGATTTTTATTTGTTAGTTTGTAAGTTGAGGAGTCTGCGAGTAAATTGTACGTTTTTTCAATGTAATCTGATTTGTTTAAAATGACTGTTGAATTTCCTTTATCTGCTCGTGTAATTAAAAGTTGTGGATTGTTTTTTAAAAAAGAAGAAGTGTGATTTATAATTTTAATGGTGTTGGAGAATGACGTTGGTATATTCATTTTGTCTATGATTTTAGTGAATTCTTTTCTGATTTCATTTTGTCTAAGTTTGTCGAGTAGAAATTCTAGTTTGGATTCAAGTTCTGAGATGGAGTTGTGGATATAGTTTTTTATGTTTGAAGGTTTGAGATAAGGAAAACAAAATTTTTCACCAAGAGATAAGAATGTGGAAATGTGTGATGGAATATCAGTGTTGGAGAGATTTATAAGCCATTCTTTTGTGTTGTTTTGTGTAATTGTTGAATTAATATTATTCAGAGGATCGGTAATGGAGTTATTATTTGCGTCATGTTGCTTGTTAGTGAAAATTGAGTTTGAGAAACTGTAGTTATGTGTTGGTTGATTTCTGTTTTGGTGATTCTGGTAATGTGTATTGTTTTGGTTGAGATGTATTTGTGAGTCTATTGTTCTTAAAAATTCATCATGATTGAAAATGTTTTGATGTATATTCGTGGTTCATTGAAATCTAAGATTTTGGAGTTTTTTTTGTGTTTTTCATAAATGAGTAATGATAATCTGTTTAATTTTGTTTTTCAAAAGGGAAATTTTTTTCTTTTATAGTGTTGTGAGTTTTGTTGATTATTTCGGTGTTTTTTTCCCATTTTTTGGTTTAGTATTTTGATGCGAAAATTGAGATCGTCAATTTCAATATTTAATAATGATTTGTGAATTTTGTGTGTTACTTTGTTTAGTTTAAATTTGCCTTTGTTTCCTGAAATTTGTATGTTGAAGTTTTTGGAATAAATATGTTTCGGTATCAAACCTTCCTGTCTACATTTTAGTAAAAATCGAAATTGTTGTTTTAGGCGAGTCTTCGTTGCAGCATCGCGTTTCTAGTTTTCGAAAGCTGCTAGGATGATGTATCCGAAAAGTTGTGATATCTCGCCGAAGAAGGTCATTTTGTCGAGTTTATAGCCAGTCGTTTCCAATTAGTACGAGTAGTGTGCAGCCGTGTTGATAATACGAGATGTTGAGGAATCGGCTTCGATTCGGCCAGTGAGATTTCCAAGGTGGTGATGGAAAGAAAAAAGGGAGTTTTTTTCCTGTTTACGTTTCGATCCTTGTTTGGGATCCTCTTCGGAAACTGTATTTGTTCTACAAATTTTCATGATACAAATTATATTAGTAGAGTTTACATATTTTGTATAATTGTGCTTTGTGTTACGAATAAGTTTTAAATGTGTTATAATGATTTATGTAAATTTTGTGTTAGTTTTTTCTCTCATAATTTTTCAATCATGGTGATATTGTATGAGTGATTATTTGTAAAAAGTTAATTTATTCTTTTTGTTGAGTAACAAGGGTAGTGTGTGAGAGTGTGATGTAAGAAAGATAAGAATTATGTTAGATGACGAACCTGAATATTGTCGATATTTCTAGTTTTCTTTGGTTTGTGCTTGGAGGATGGTTGATGTAGACAGTATTTGTGATGATAAAATACTGTCTCGTGAGGTTGAATCGGAGGATTGATTCGGAACCGTTCTTATTATTCAATTGACAAGCTTAATCGTTTTTTGGCGATTGTATTATCTGTGAGAAATTGGTATAATGAAAGAAATTTGAATTGTATATACAATTCAATAATATAATCATAATAATATTTTATCACCATAACTACACACATAAATTTTTAAACTCGTGACTCAATTTCAAAACTCTTGGCATAACACATTAACCTCAAAATCTCTGACACGATACATTTATTTTGTTTTTTTTTTTTTAATAACTCTTAACATGACACGGGTACCCTCAAACTCTTGACACGGCACTGACAAAGGATCATTCTCCCTCTCTCCAGAAACATTTAATTCGCCACTTAGTCTTTCTCGAACTCTCTAGGACGTCACTACTCGACATGTAGAGCAGAGAAATTTTTTTCTAATTTTCTTCTTTGTGCTTGCGGGGATTTATTTATTTTATTTCAATAGGTAATTACCACTTTCACACAACATGTCATTAATCTCATTAATCAAGACAGTAGATCGAACTAAAGTTTCTTTCATTATACTAATTTCTCACAGATAATACAATCGCCAAAAAACGATTAAGCTTGT
Organism: Ophion slaviceki; assembly: GCA_944452715.1. NCBI lineage: Eukaryota > Metazoa > Arthropoda > Insecta > Hymenoptera > Ichneumonidae > Ophion > Ophion slaviceki. Next base: position 52,254,989 of record OX101783.1, read on the forward strand.
CAATTGAATAGTAAGAACGGTTCCGAATCAATCCTCCGATTCAACCTCACGAGACAGTATTTTATCATCATAAATACTGTCTACACCAACCATCCTCCAAGCACAAACCAAAGAAAACTAGAAATATTGACTATATTCAGGTTCGTCATCTAACATAATTCTTATCTTTCTTACAACATCACACTCTCACACACTACCCTTGTTACTCAACAAAAAGAATAAATTAACTTTTTACAAATAATCACTCATACAATATCACCATGATTGAAAAATTATGAGAGAAAAAACTAACACAAAATTTACACAAATCATTATAACACATTTAAAACTTATTCATAACACAAAGCACAATTATACAAAATATGTAAACTCTACTAATATAATTTGCATCACGAAATTTGTAGAACAAATACAGTTTCCTAAGAGGATCCGAACCAAGGATCGAAACGTAAACAGGAAAAACACTGCCTTTTTTCTTTCCACCACGACCTTGGAAATCTCACTGGCCGAATCGAAGCTGATTCCTCAACATCTCGTATTATCAACACGGCCGCACACTACTCGTACTAATTCGAAACGATTAGCTATAAACTCGACAAAATGACCTTCTTCGGCGAGATATCACAACTTTTCGGATACATCATCCTAGCAGCTGTCAAAAACTGGAAACGCGACGCTGCAACGAAGACTCGCTTAAAACAACAACTTCGATTTTTACTAAAATGTAAACAGGAAGGTTTGATACCGAAACACATTTATTCCAAAAACTTCAACATACAAATTTCAGGAAACAAAGGCAAATTTAAACTAAACAAAGTAACACACAAAATTCACAAATCATTATTAAATATTGAAATTGACGATCTCAATTTTCGCATCAAAATACTAAACCAAAAAATGGGAAACAACACCGAAATAATCAACAAAACTCACAACACTATGAAAAAAAAAATTTTCTCATTTGAAAAAACAAAATTAAACAGATTATCATTACTCATTTATGAAAAACACAAAAAAAAACTCCAAAATCTTAGATTTCAACGAACCACGAATATACATCAACACATTTTGAATCATGATGAATTTTTAAGAACAATAGACTCACAAATACATCTCAACCAAAACAATACACATTACCAGAATCACCAAAATAGAAATCAACCAATACATAACTACAGTTTCTCAAACTCAATTTTCACTAACAAGCAACATGACGCAAATAATAACTCCTTTACCGATCCTCTGAATAACATTAATTCAACAATTACACAAAACAACACAAAAGAATGACTTATAAATCTCTCCAACACTGATATTCCATCACACATTTCCACATTCTTATCTCTTGGTGAAAAATTTTGTTTTCCTTATCTCAAACCTTCAAACATACAAAACTATATCCACAACTCCATCTCAGAACTTGAATTCAAACTGGAATTTCTACTCGACAAACCTAGACAAAATGAAATCAGAAAAGAATTCACTAAAATCATAGACAAAATGAATATACCAACGTCATTCTCCAACACCATTAAAATTATAAATCACACTTCTTCTTTTTTAAAAAACAATCCACAACTTTTAATTACACGAGCAGATAAAGGAAATTCAACAGTCATTTTAAACAAATCAGATTACAATGCAAAAACATACAATTTACTCGCAGACTCCTCAACTTATAAACTAACAAATAAAAATCCTATCACGATCCTACAAAAAGGCATAAACAATATTCTCTCCAGATGGAAAAGTCTAAAAATCATCGATGAAACAAAATTTAAATACCTAAAAGCAGTAAATTGCAACTTAACTCGTCTCTACTGCCTTCCAAAAATTCACAAAAAAAATCTTTCCACTTCGTCCAATAGTATCATGAATCAATAGCCCAACACATAAATTAGCAGAATTTATACAATTAAAACTATCTAAACTAATACACACAACAAACTTACATGTCAAAGACAGCTTCTACTTAAAACAATCAGTCTCAAACATATCAATCCCACTCAACCACAAACTTGTCTCTTTTGATGTCGTATCCCTCTACACCAACATTCCACTACAACTAGTTATTCAAAGTCTTCAAAAAAGATCAAATCTATTTTCCGAAACATTTCCACTAAACGAAATAACTAAAGCCATAGAATACATCACGTTTTCAACTTATTTTACATGGCAAAACAAAATTTATCAACAAATTTCTGGATTACCAATGAGTTCACCTCTTGCTCCGATACTGTCCAACATTGTTATGATTGATTTAGAAAAAAATTGCTTAGAAAAATTAAAATTTTCATTGCCACTATACAAAAGATTTGTCGATGACATTATTATTCCTTTGCCAACAGACAAAATTGAATCCGCAATCAATATTTTACATCATATAATTCAAAATTACAATTTACATCAGAAATAGAAGAAAAAAATAGAATTCCTTTTCTCGATATACGCTTAATCCGCAATCAAAATTCAATCATCACAAATTGACACAGAAAACCTACTTGGTCTGGCAGATTTATAAACTTTATTTCACACCATCCACTTTCCCAAAAAAAGCTATAATTTACATGTTAGTTGACAGAGCAATAAAACTATCTCATCCGTCTTTTCACCATAAAAATCTTCAACTCATTAGGAACACGATGACAAAAAATTACCATCCGATTTTTTTCACAGAAAAAATAATAAAACAAAGACTTTCTACAATCAACAATCAAAATAACAAAAATAATAACTTTGACTCCTCTAAACTAATAAATCTACCATACACAAAAAACATCCATCACCAACTAATTCGTCTTTTCAAACAATATAATATAACACTAGTCACAAACAACAAACACAACATCTTATCGATCACAGGCTCCACCAAAGACAAATAGATAACAACAAAAAATCTAACATAGTGTACAAAATTGATTGTAATGATAGTAACTCCACATACATAGGCCAAACAAAAAGATACCTTAAAACAGAATCAATGAACACAAAAATAGCCTAAAATACACCAACACAATACACACAGCTCTAGCACAGCACGCAATAGAACAAAAACACGATTTTAAATTTGATGATGTAAACATTTTAAACAATGACCAATGGCTCAAAAAAAGATTGATCCTAGAAATGATTCAAATCAAAGCGCATCCTAATGCCATAAATTTTAGAACTGACATAAATAAGCTAAGCTCAATATAGAATTCAATAATATAATCATAATAATATTTTATCACCATAACTACACACATCAATTTTTAAACTCGTGACTCAATTTTAAAACTCTTGACATAACACATTAACCTCAAAATCTCTGACACGATACATTTATTTTGTTTTTTTTTTAAATAACTCTTAACATGACACGGGTGCCCTCAAACTCTTGATACGCCACTGACAAAGGATCATTCTCCCTCTCTCCAGAAACATTAAATTCGCCCCTTAATCTTTGTCGCACTCTCTAGGACGTCACTACTCGACATGTAGAGCAGAGAAAAATTTTTCTAATTTTCTTCGTTGTGCTTGCGGGGATATATTTATTTTATTTCAATAGGTAATTACCACTTTCACACAACATCTCATTAATCTCATTAATCAAGACAGTAGATCGAACTAAAGTTTCTTTCATTATACCAATTTCTCACAGAAAATACAATCGCCAAAAAACAATTAAGCTTGACAATTGAATAATAAGAACGGTTCCGAATCAATCCTCCCATTCAACGTCACGAGACAGTATTTTATCATCACAAATACTGTCTACACCAACCATCCTTCACGCACAAACCAAAGAAAACTAGAAATATCGACAATATTCAGGTTCGTCATCTAACATAATTATTATCTTTCTTACAACGTCACACTCTCACACACTACCCTTGTTACTCAACAAAAAGAATAAATTAACTTTTTACAAATAATCACTCATACAATATCACCATGATTGAAAAATTATGAGAGAAAAAACTAACACAAAATTTACACAAATCATTATAACACATTTAAAACTTATTCATAACACAAAGTACAATTATACAAAATCTGTAAACTCTATTAATATAATTTGTATCACGTAATTTGTAGAACAAATAAAGTTTCTGAAGAGGATCCGAACCAAGGATCGAAACGTGAACGGGAAACAAACTCCCTTTTTTCTTTCCACCGCGACCTTGGAAATCTCACTGGACGAATCGAAGCCGATTCCTCAACATCTCGTATTATCAACACGGCCGCACACTACTCGTACTAATTGATGGAAGCAATGTTTCGTTCAACTTTCTCCACAGAACTGTTTATGTGAAAAATTCTGACTAACATTTTATAACTTTATTTAGAGAGATTCAGTAATTTATCCGAAGATCTTGCCACTGATCAAGATGAACATTTTGATAAGCATTGGCAACGCGAATAACTTGCCCAGCTGCTTATAAGACATGTTATTTTGTTCACCGACGAGAGAAGTATTCTGATGATTCACTGAATCTCTGTAAAGATTGTTTTAAAATATTACTGAGATTTTTCCCAATAAACAGTATCATGGAGATAGTCTTACGAATCATTTCTTCCATCACTTGTCTTTCTTCGCATGGACACTATTGCGAGTACAGCGAAAGGTGAGATTTTCCTCATTTTTATATGCGAACAAAGTTTTTTTGGTCCACACACTGTAGAAATTTGTTTTCAGCACAAAAGTATCCGCAAAGAGCTTGCACCTCTTGTAAAGCGCAAAGAGCGCACTGCATCGTGCAGCTTTTGCACTCAATGTACACAGAGTTATAAGCGCTGATGTTAGGCAATTCATTTATATTTCCATATTAAATGTAATTGTTGTGCCCCAGTTTCTGATGATGCGCGGAGAGCACGGAATTTCGCTCTCGAGTAAGTTGACACTGTGGGTTGTCGGATGCTCGAGGGCGAGGGTATGTGTGGGGACTTTTCCCGTTCCGAGTAAATCTCCAACTCGGGATATTGCAACTTGAACAACTTATATTTCATTTAAAATTAGGCAACAATATTACAATTCTTTTCTATACCTTGAGACCGACCTCCTCGGCTTCTGGCCGAAGACTGCCTTTCGAGTGATTCTTTCCGCTAATTGTTAACTCGGGTTTTTCCAACCAATCGTTCGAGAACGTTCGATTTGTTCGATTGCGATTTAGCGTTTTTCCGGGAGAGTCGAGCGGAATATCGGGCTTGTGAAATATCGCTCGATATCGTCGCATGGGGTCTTTGAACCTCATGCATTAGCAATATGAAAATTCCTGTCGTTTCAGGGCACAATATTCCTCTACCTTGGGAAGACGAAATTCCCAATTTCGGCGATATAGTACATTTTTTTTGTTTTCTCATAGCTTTGGCAAGTTTTGTCTCTCGGTCGTCTCTCGGCTTACAATAATACAATAGATTACGAAGGTACAAGTGCCTCTCTAATATTATAATCTATACCTTTTTTTAATATAATGATATAATCATTGCGAAGGAAATCATTCCGCTGAGGGCATAATTCCCTATGATGTGACTCTGTGTTGTCACATGATCGTAATTTTTATTTAATTTTGTTTTCAATATTTCGATTCGTTCGCCAATTTTGTTAACTTCGTATGGATCATTAATTATCGTATGAGGAATATTTTCCAATATTAAAGGTTGAGGTATTTCGTTTTCTGTAGTCAGAAAAGATAGATTGAATGGCGGTAAAAATTGTAGGAATTTTTCGTGTACAGTTTCCTTCAAATTTTCAATCTTAAAATCTATGGAGGTGACGGAACATTTCCCATCCAAAGCCAATAATCCTGTTCCAGTAATTGGTGCATGAGTTGTCGCAGAGTTTTTACAGTTTATCGTGAGAGCTACTGTCTCTGGGGCTACATATATCCATTGCCCTTCTTGTTCCAGAGCAATGACCAAAGAATTTTCTAATTTAACTAAACGATGTGTACAATTCGCTTTTTCGGGGTCTTTTCCTAAAAATATCGATAGTTCGCATGACGCTTCTGATCGTACTATTTGTCTTGCGTTTTTCGGATGACAGTAATATTGATAATTTTGTCGTTTACATTTGGATAATTCGTTTTCTGAGAATGACAGATATTCTCGACGCTCTCGATGAATTATAACATTTTTTACGGTCGTTTCTATGAACCGAAACGTGTCTTTTTCTACTCTTACGGGTAGGGGATAGACTTTATTCACATTGAACTCGTTGTTGTTGATTAAGGGAGACTTTGTCCTTGGAGTGCCATATTTCAGGTGTTTACATTCTATTTTTTTTTTAAAGGAAACGAGTAAAGCTTTTTGAGTGCGGTTTTTTTCTTGCTTTTATTCATGATATACAGAACGTTAAAATTTAAAAAAAAACCAAAATGGCGGCCGTTGCAGCTCCGCGAAAACAGGTCCTCAAATCGCGGGAGGTAAACGGCTGACATCACTGCCCCCTCTTTGTTGATCTGAAACACAAATTCAAAGCATATTATCAATCTGTGACCCTTTTGTCATGGAATGACGGATGGGTTTTTCGTTTAGTACAAATTTCGGAAAATGGCGGCAATTTAAAAAGAATCGAATTTTCGCGTTTTTTTCGCATAAAAAGATAAATAATAAATGCAAAAATGTATCTATCGAAAAAACGATCCGTCATTCCGTGAAGACATATTTTCTGAGTATGCTCTCCAAATTTCAGGTCGATATGTTAATTACAGCGGTCAGGAGAATGTCAGCCATTTTTAAAAACGTGTTTTCGAGAAAAACACGTTTAAAGTTTTGTAATGTGTTTACATAAATGTGTTTATAATTACCGCTAATCGGCTATGCCTGGTCCATAGAGAGATCCCTCCTCTTCTTCTAGCTGCTCATGTTGAGCCGCTAACATCTCCCGCTGCTTTCAAGGACAAAGTCTCCGTTAATGGAATTTTTATCACAACGGTGAGGGTATTTTGAATACTATATGCGCCTAATTCAGAAATTTCCAGTAATTCGTTAATTTTTTCTGGACGTAATTTTGTCGGAAAATTCAGTCCTTTTGGTCGATTCGGTAATGCTTCTATTAGATACGCGTAGAGTTGTCTAGGCGGCAATATTGTAGGATTAACGATTCCTTTTGGCAAGCCTACTAAAAAGTTAGATAATTGACGTATATCGTTTAATAAGGATTCGATTATTACGCTAATAGTTGTTAATTTCTCGTCCAATTGTTGACGTGTTAAAATATATATTACGAGATTTTTCATTCCATGGTGTACATTGTTTACTAAACGGCCTAGTGTTTCTTCGTTTGCCGCGAGGCGATTCGTTGTGCGATTGAACATTTCCAGTGTAATTTGCTAATTTTCTTTTAACGCATCTTCTGTTTTTTCGTTATTTCTGTGATTTTCCGTTCGATGTTCGCAGCGTCGTTCGCATCTAAGTTACCTGTTATCGATTTTATGATAGATCCTAATCCGTCTATTAATCCTCTTTTATTTATTCTACCTTTTGTGCCAGTTATATCGCAAATGGATTGCATTTCGGAATTTATTTTTCCTTTCATGGTTTCGAGGGAACTCGTTACGAGAGAACATAGCTTGTCCTCTGGCATCGTTTGACATAATTCTAATAGTTTTTCCAGCTTTTCCCTAATACTCTTTTCTCTATTTGCTATTGGCAGAAGGTCCATGCGGATTACCAGTTTCCACATTTTCTGAATTGTGTGCAGTTTTCCGATTTCCTCGTAATAAATTCCTGGGGTTGCGGAAAATTGCGTTGCGTGGAATTCTGCATTTTCCTTTCTTTCGTTAGTCCCTTCTGTAGTCCTAACTGTTGAGATTAATAACCTGCAAAGAGGGTTTGCCTTTTTATTGTCAATACATTTTTTCCTTGCTTGTTCCCCTATTGGTACGTGCAATACTTTTCTTCCTTTTGTTTCTTGCGAGTTCGAATAATCGTTTTTTGCTTACATTGCGATTTCTTCCCTCTAATCTCTCTCTCTCCTTTTTTTTTAAACTTGGAATGTAACCATATACAAAAAATTTGGTTTATATTTGCTTTTTCTTTCATTTTCCTCTCTTTATTTGATAATAATGTGTATTATTATGAAATTATAATTTCGGAAAAATGCATATGTATAAATTTCCTTTTTTTTCATTGTGATTGTAGATTCTTAATTTGATTATTATTTTTCTTTTTAATCATTATTTTTTGTTGTACTTACTCGAAAAATTTATATGCATATTATTCATTTTTTTTATTTTCATTTTTATTTTAGACTCGCTATCTTTAGTTTATTTACCTTTTTATTTTCTTTCATTTATTATTCGTTTTATTTCTTTATAAATCTAGAGCTCTTTCTAACTTTCTTCTTGTAAATTTTATTTAATTTACTTATTCTCTCTTTTCGACTATTTCATTCGCTTATTTTTGTTATAGATTCTTTCATTCATTTGAACGTTATTTTATTTTGTTTTATTTACTTTATCTTTCCATTTCATTTCATATTAGTTCATTCATTTATTTATTCTTGTATTTTTATCACTGTATTTCATTTTCTTTTATTTCATGATTTCGTTTTATTTTTATTTATATTTTTTTTTTGTTGAACGGGTGGCGGCTTGCCACCCGTACGCGAATCCGTCGCGTGACGTTGACCGCTCGACCGTTGCTTGGAAACGGCGCGAGACGGGGAGGCGTCGATCCACGCCTCGCGGGTCTCTGCGGGCCAGGCGAGTAGTCCCTCCTACTCTACCGGCCAGTGGGTAACGTAGGGTTTAATCCGGTCTACATGTACCCGGACTGTCTTGCGTCCACGGCCGATAGTGTAGTTCACTTCGGAATCTTTGCTCTGTACTTTGTAAGGCCCTGTCCACTTAGGGGAAAGCTTCGCTGATCGGCCTCGGCGTATAGTAGTGTCGTGGAGTAGGACTCGGTCGCCGGGGCGGTACTCCACCGTACCAGCGGTGATATCATGCCCCTCCTTTACCCTTCCTTTTTTTCCAATCGTTCTTTCGCCACGTGCCATGTGGCTCCAAGCAGTTCGCGTAACTCGGAGACATAATCGTCGTATGAGTACGTCTTTCGTGGTGCTTCTTTAAGAGCTGTCGGTAAATCGGCTACCTTTCCAAACACCAACTCGTACGGAGTGAAACCTGTCGCTGTGTGCGGGGTGGTATTGTAGGTAAACATCGCGTATGGCAACCACTCATCCCAATCCGTTTGATCCTCTTTAAGGGGTTACCCCCAATTGCAATTTTGAAAAAATCGATTTTTTTTTATTGCATTTTTTTGAAGTATAAGTATCCGGGCCCATACTTCTGTATGGGCCCGGAATAGATGACTCTATGTAAGTTTACAAAAAAAAATATTTTGTTTGTGTAAACTGAAATTGAAACTTTAAACGCGTTTTTCTCAAAATGGCATTTCTGAAGTCGGTGACCAAGATTACTCGAACACTAATGAACCGATCTTCTTGAAATTTTGCAGGCTTATTTAATACATAAAAATGTAGTCTTTAATCCTTCAATTTTTTTTCGTTAAAATCGAACCATTAACTTTGACTGTCCGCCATTTTGTAAAAAATGAATATTTTTTAAAATCCTTCGACTAAAGACTAGTTTATTCTTATATTTGACTAAATCCATCCGCATTTTTTTTTTCAGATGATCCACTTCGCCGCAATGTTGGTCACCGCAAACCGTGTATATAAAAACATTATTTCATTGACGGCCATTTGCCACTAAACAATGTAATATTTTTCAATAAAAAAATTACTGAAAGTTCTTCAAGATCTGTTCTTTAAGATGGTATATTGATCGATTAAAAAAGTTTTGTAGTTTTCTTTAAAAAAATTCATGAAAAAGGCCTTTTTCTGCGCTACAAGTGGGGGGTAACGCCTTAATGACACATTTCAGGTATTCTACGAGAGTTCGGCGTGAACGCTCCAATGCTCCGTTTGATTGGGGATGGTATGCCGTCGTTTGAATCTTTTTCATTCGGAATAATTGGCACATCTCCTTGAAAGTTTCGCTCAGAAAATTCGTTCCTTGGTCTGACAATAATTCTTTTGGAGTGCCGTACTTGCAAACAATTTGAGTTGCAAATCCTTTGGCTACTTCCTTGGCTTCTTGCGTTTTTAGCGGTATAGCTGCGCTATACTTAGACATTGCGTCTTGAAAAGTCAGGATGTATTTATTCCCGGCTTCGGTCTGGGGTAAGGCACCTACTATATCGACTGCACATTTGACGAATGGTGTGTTGGGTGTGTTGGGTGTGTCGGTAATAGTCATGGGAGCATGCTTGCGTCGCGTGATTTTATTTTTCTGGTATTTGTCGCATGATTTTACGTAGTTTTTTACTTCGCTATTCATTCCCGGCCAGCTATACTTTATCTTTATTCGTTGTTTCATCCTTTTTTCGCCTGGGTGGTCTCCAAGAGGGGCGTCGTGGTATTCTTGCAGAATCGTACCTCGCTCCTCTTCACTCGGGCACTCTCGATCTCCTATTTCCGTCTCTGTCTCGCTGTCGCTTGTTGTCGCGCTTGCGCTCGAGTCTTTTTCTATTTCCTTCTCTTTTCCGCTTGGGCCTGCTGCCCGGTCCGCCGCCACTGGTGGAAGTGGCGGTTCGTTCTCGCTCGCGCGGGCCTCTGTCGCCTTGCACGGATGTTCCTCTCTAGCGGGCTGCATTGTTTTTCTCGGCCGGCCACGTGCTCGCGGGACCAGCTGACCACGGCCATGATGGCTCGGGTCTGTTGATGCTGGCAGCAGCGGCGCAAAGCGGGGGGCCTTTCGCGGCCTTCCTCTACCACGCTTCTCGGCGTCCTTGTGACGTACCACCACGTTAGCATCAATACATACATACGGCTTAAAGCATCCGCATTCGTATTCTTTTTGCCAGCCTTATACTCGATGGTATAGTTGAACTCCTCTATCTTTATTCTCCAGCGCATCAGTCGTGATCCTGGATCTTTTACGTTGAAAAGCCATGTGAGAGGCTTATGATCCGCCACGATGGTGAATTGCGCTACTGCCCAAATTGTTGCTAGCGTTTCCTTCCCCGTTGTTGAATAATTTCTTTCTGCCTTGTTCAGAGTGCGACTCGCGTAACAGATGGGTAGATCTTCTCCGATTTTTCCTTACGATAAAATCGCGCCAATTGCCTTGTCAGAGGCATCAGTCGTCACTACGAAAGGTTTTTCGAAATCCGGATACCGCAGGATCGGTGCGGTGCTGAGAGTTGCCTTCAATTTTTGGAAAGCTTGTTCGCAGTTTTCGTTCCAAATAAATTTGTTTTATTTTTTGATCAGTTCTGTTAACGGCTTTGAGAGTTTTGAAAAATCCTGTATGAATTTTCGGTAATATCCGGCTAGTCCCAGAAATGATTGAACCTCTTTTACGTTTTTTGGGACTGGAAATCGTTGTACAGCCTCTATTTTTTCCGGATCGGGTTTTACTCCCACTTCGGTAATAATGTGTCCCAAGTACTGGGTTTCTTTTCGCAGAAATCGACATTTCCTAGGTTGAACCTTTAATTGGGCTTCTCTCAGTCGATCGAATACTTCTGTCAACCTTTTGTTATTTTCTTCGAACGATGATCCGTATACTACTATATCGTCGAGATATACGTAGCATTTTAGTCCTTGTAATCCAGCAAGTACAGCGTCCATCAGACTGTGAAAGGTTGGTGGGGCGTTTTTTAATCCAAATGGCATTCGGTTGTACTCGTAATGTCCAAGAGGAGTGGAGAAAGCGGTTTTCTGCTTGTCTTTTTCGGCCATTGGGATTTGATGAAATCCCGATGCCAAATCGAGAGTCGTGAAGTATTTTGCTCGTCCCAATTTGTCCAATATTTCGGTAATATTGGGCAATGGATACGAGTCTCCTTCCGTTGCTTCGTTTAGTTTTCGGAAGTCTACTACCACTCTCTTGCGTATATTTCCGTCGGCGTCAGGCTTTTTTGGAACGACGAGTAGAGGAGCATTCTATGGGCTCTTGCTCGGTCGAATTATTTCGTTTTTTAGCATCTTTTTTGTCTGCGCCATCACTTCTTGGTTGTGGATTTCTGGTAATCGATATGGACGAATTTTTATTGGCGTTGTCCCTGGTCGTACGCTTATGCGGTGCTCCACTATAGCGGTGCACCCAAGCGACTCTTCCTCTAAATGGAAGACGTCGCGAATTCGCTGACGCATACGCTGATGCGTCAGCAAATTCGCGTAGCAATTTTTCTTCTTCTGGGATTAAGTTCGAATCTGCTTTGATTTCTTCCCATATTTTGTCTTTTCTTTTTATTTTTTCTTCGATCGATAGAGCACTTATTTCCTTTTCTTCGGTTGGCTTTTCTTCTTTAATTTCTTCAATTTGCACCGTTGGCCTTTCTATTTCGATTTCTTCATTGTTTGAGTTTCGCACTACTATGAGGCAGGAATGTCCTTCTGGGTGCACGTAACATCCGCCTATTTTTACTCGTGGTCGCACTTCTTTTGCTGCGACACATCCTATTTTTGCCGTCAATGTTTTTGCGTATAGCATTTGCTCTGCCCTGGGAGGTAGCTTAATTTTATTCGTTCCGTCCAGCATGGGTATCGGATGTCCGTATATTTTAATATGTCTTCCGCTTAGGATGTCGACGTTGTGCTCTTTCATGAGGTCCAAACCCATTATTTCGTCTACTTCCAGTGGTACTGCGTCATCTATTACGTAGAATCCGTGTTCTACGTTTACTGCGGGTGTTTCGAGCACGAGCATAATTTTACACAGTGCGTAGAATTTTTTTCCTCCGATTTCTTTGAGTTCGATCGTTTCTTCTATTATTTCTGTGTCCTTTTTTAATCCACTCTTTTTTATGAGACAACATTGGGCTCCGGTGTCTCCTTTCAACGTGAGGATTTTGTCTTTAGCCTGGAGAGACCCGATGTGGAAGTCGCTAGCGGCTCCTCCAGAATTGATCATCGTTATCCAGTACAATTTTATTTTCTTCCTTGTGTTTTTTCTTTTGGACGGACCTGTATTCGATGCTTCGATCATTTTTCTGACGTTACGTTTTTTGTCTCCGCTCGTTGCCGTTGCCATATCGAGCGAAAATGACCTAATTGTTTTCCTGTTTCCGCTTCAGTTGCGGTTTTTTTCTCTTGGCCTGTCTACGTTTGTTGCCGTTACCATATCGAGCGAAAATGATCCAATTGTTTTTTTCTTTTCGCTGTCGTTGCGATTTTCTTCCTTCGGTCTGTCTTCTTTTGGCCTATTTTTATTTGCGTTCCAGTGATACTGATTTGGGCGCCCTGGGGGGCCCACTCTTGTTGTAGTAGCTGGGTCCTTGGCCCTGCTGATGATTCGTTTGATGATTTTGATGATACCCGGTTCCCGGTGGCTGTCGATATCCGTTTCCTTGTCCTTGTTGCCAATTCCTTTTTCGGCAATCCTTGCACGCGTTTCCCGGTTTCTTGCAGTAATTGCAAGTGATATTGAATTGATGCACGCTTTTCGATGGATCTGGTAGGCTGTATCTTCCGTAAGACGATGTGTTGGATCGGCAATCCTTTGCTAAGTGTCCCATTTTGTGACATTTGTTGCACGTCATCGGCGTTCGTTTTTCCAGATGAGTCTGCCTGTTTATGGATTCGCCTCCTTGTAGATCGACTTTTCCTCTTCCATTGCTCCTTTAAGGGCTGATCCGAGATCCTTGAATACTCGAGCCTTTACGATGACTTGGTATTCCCTTCGAAGTCGTCATTCGAAGTTGTATAGGGCTAATTGCCTTACATATGTCTCAATTGTTCTTTTTTCCGCAGGCGATCTTGCCTCGGTTGTGCTGGCTTCGATTAATTCCATCATTATGGCCTCGAGTCGTTGACCGTATGCTAACACGATCTCGTTGTATTTTTGCTTACACGTATTAAAATCGACCTGTAGCCTTATTCGGCAATCCTTGCACGCCTGTCCTGGTTTCTTGCAGTAATGGCAAGTGATGTTGAATTGATGCACGCTTTTCGATGGAGCTGGTAGGCTGTATCTTCCGTAAGACGATGTGTTGCATCGGCAATCCTTTGCTAAGTGTCCCATTTTGTGACATTTGTTGCACGTCATCGGCGTTCGTTTTTCCAGATGAGTCTGCCTGTTTATGGATTAACCTCCTTGCAGCGATTTTTCCTCTTCCATTGCTCCTTTAAGGGCTGATCCGAGATCCTTGAATTCTCGAGCCTTTACGATGACTTGGTATTCCCTTCGAAGTCGTCTTTCGAAGTTGTATAGGGCTAATTGCCTTACATATGTCTCAATTGTTCTTTTTTCCGCAGGCGATCTTGCCTCGGTTGTGCTGGCTTCGATTAATTCCATCATTATGGTCTCGAGTCGTTGACCGTATGCTAACACGCTCTCGTTGTATTTTTGCTTACACGTGTTAAAATCGACCTGTAACGCGGCTACTGTACGTCGCGTTCCATATAATGCTGTCATTTCTTCTTTAAATTGTTGGTACGATTCAATTTCTTTATATCGGGTATCTTTTCGCGCTTTTCCTATCACTTTTGTTGCTATCACAGATTGTAAAAGGGAATGTCTATCGGCTGCTGCAACGCACGCGTTTGCATAACCGAATGCTTCAATTATGTCGTCGACTTCTTCAGGTTTTTCGCCATCAAATTGGGGAATGAGGCTTCGCGCCTCCTTTAGGGTCATGAAACCATTTTCTTGCGCCATGTTATCTGGATTAAGTTGGAGTAGGGAAAATTCTTGAATTTCTATTTCGCGACCACGCCTAGTGTCTATATTTTCAGGAGATTGATCAGAATCTGTTGATTGATCAGAAAAATGAACAGTTCGATCTGCTGCGGATCGAATTTTGGTACGTTTCGCAGCTGTCGGCCTATTTGAGGAATTTTGTGAATTTGGACTTTCGTCTGAACTTGTTGCGGATCGAAATCGCTTTTTCCTAGGTTCCTGTAGTTCTTGTTCGACTGTTTGATTCTCGGGACGATCTCTTGCAATGACTTCGTCGAAAATTGAATTTAGTGAACGCGATAATTTGTTGTTACCCGGTAATCGGTATAATTTACGACTCTCGTCTTCGTTTGACATTAATGTTTAATTGTTTGGCTTTGGAGCGTGTTTTTTGATAAATGTTCCGTCACTTACAGTACGATGATGCGCCTCATGTTGATCGATGCTTCGTAGTCGGTTGTTCACAAGATGTTGACCTCGTTCTCGTAGCTGTTTGGCAGGAAATTGCCAGTATTGTTCCCTGTTGTCGTGTTGCTTTGGTTTGCTGTTCTCGTGCGCTCTGTTGTTCCGTTGTAGAAGGTATTTGGTGAGTCTTCGTCCTTGGGTCGGTCTGGTATCGATGATCGTCGAGATCTGGTTGCTTTTGGACAGCTCTGTACGGTTGACTCGGGCGTTTGCATACGCTGCACTTTTTCTTTTTTTTGTCCGGTTCGACGGTCGTCGATCGGATCATTCGTTGACCTCCTTTTCAGCACTTGCTGCGTTCAGATTATTTTGTACGTTGGATAGGATGTTTCCTTCTTTTTTTTAACGTTGTGTAATGCAAAGTTGCGGTATCCCTAATTGCCGGAATCCCACCGCTGCCACTAATGTTGTGCCCCGGCTTCTGACGATGCGCGGAAAGCACGGAATTTCGCTCTCGAGTAAGTTGACACCGTGGGTTGTCGGATGCTCCAGGGCGAGGGTATGTGGGGACTTTTCCCGTTCCGAGTAAATCTCCAACTCGGGATATTGCAACTTGAACAACTTATATTTTATTTAAAATTAGGCAACAATATTACAATTCTTTTTTATGCCTTGAGACCGACCTCCTCGGCTTCTGGCCGAAGACTGCCTTTCGATTGATTCTTTCGGCTAATTGTTAACTCGGGTTTTCGCAACCAATCGTTCGAGAACGTTCGATTTGTTCGATTGCGATTCAGCGTTTTTCCGGCGGAGTCGAGCAGAATATCGGGCTTGTGAAATATCGCTCGCTATCGTCGCATGGGGTCTTTGAACCTCATGCATTAGCAATATGAAAATTCCTGTCTTTTCAGGGCACAACACAATTGTCTTAAACAATTCTCACTATAGAACAACTGATGCCAAACTCGTTCTCATCATTCTATAATCCAATGTTTGAACCTAAAAGGTGGACAATTATTAAGTGGTGAGAACATTTAAAAGAGCACGTTGAAGCTGAGAATCCCTAGTTTTCTAGCTTCCACTGAGAAAATTGTATTCTTCCCTTGGTTATTAATAAGTTGATTAAATAAGAAATTGACAAACAAATATTATTACACTTTCAAACATGAGAATAAAAAATGGCCTATTAAAAAAAGTATTAAACAAAATTTTGGAAAAATTTATTTTTTTCTTTCACCAAATTGCCACTTTCCAAAAGCAAAAATACCGTGTTTGCGTCATTTTTACCGTTGAATTTGACAGCGCGTATGCAGCAATCATATTTATTGCTGAGAAGTACAGAAATTCTGCGGGTAGCAGAATTGGTCGGGTCGGGTCGGGTCGGGTCATTAGACCATGATTCGGAT
The DNA here is from genome assembly GCA_944452715.1 of Ophion slaviceki. Lineage (NCBI taxonomy): Eukaryota > Metazoa > Arthropoda > Insecta > Hymenoptera > Ichneumonidae > Ophion > Ophion slaviceki. The sequence goes on from OX101783.1 coordinate 52,271,478, forward strand.
CAAGTACCCGAATCTGTCGGGTGTGATCGGACGGGTATACTCGAACTTTATCGAGTACCCGAGTTTTTCGAGTACTCGTCGAACATCGGGTACTCGATAAGCCGTGTTGCCGGAACAAAATTTGAAATTTCTTTTCATAGTAGATAGGGCCACGAAAACGTACCAAAACGGACGAAATAGTCTCCAGCTTTATGTTCTCTACCCTTCGCCCATAGGTTGGAGTTCTTAAGAAATACAAATAATTGATTTAATAATTTCAGAATTTTTGTTATGTGTATATTTACAATTTTTTCCGGCAAACTTCTTTTGAGGGGAGATATACACCTAGATGGTCGAGGTCGAGGATTTAGAAGCTATGAACATTCCGTCGACCGTAGAAGACCTACTCCATGGGCCTGGTATCGATGATTCCATGTAAGTTGACAAATTTCATGATTTATTCATTCCCAAATTTTCAAACGAGTTCTTCTCAAAACCACGTTTTTCAAATCGGTACCCAAAATTTCTCCAAAACCAATGAACCGATTGCCTTGAGGTTTTTTGTGGTTATTCTATACACCATTATCTAGTATTTGTCATAGGATTTTTTTTCCATTACTTAGTTTTTATTTTGTAGGCAAAATAATAACTAATGTTTAGCCCAAAAATCACTATTTATGTTCAAACGTCCGACATTTTGTCATAAATCGATATTTTAAAAATCGGCTATGACAAGTACTAGATTATAGTATCTAATTTAATAATCTTTTTGGTTTTTTTTCAGATTTTTTTTAAAGAAACGCCAGTGGTTACCGTATACGCAGATTTTATTACGACGCTCATCCTCCTTGTATAGTTGTATGCTTTATTCGATTCCCCGTAGGGTTACAAAGGCCTCCGTTTCCTCTCCACACTTACATTCTTCCTTACAATTTCCTTATTCTACTTAATCTATCTTACATCTATTTCGCTGCTCTCTCTCTCTCTCTCTCTCTCTCTCTCTCTCTCTCTCTCTCTCTCTCCGCCGCCGCCCGCGCCACACCGCCTTATTCTACTTTTTCCTTTATCGCGCTTGCTTCCTTAATACTACTCCTCTCTCTCTTCTCCCCGCCGTCGGACTTCCGTTTCCTCCTTTCACTCCAGTCCTCTTTCACTCCGTTTCTTCTTCTCCTTCTCCTTCCCCTCCTTCCCTTGCCTTTTCCATCCTCCTGTCCTCTAGTCTCCTCATCCATACCTCCCCCCTCCCACTTCGACCAAGATCTCTATTATCCTTTCTCCTATCCCTCTTTCCTCTCCTTCTCCCCCGCACCTATCCATGACATGTTCCCACGATTCCATCTCTTCTCCACATATCCTACATTCCCTCTCTTCCTCCGTCTCGCAGTATTTTCCTTCTCTCATCTCGTTTCCCATCCTGAATCTTGCCACTCTCCTATACCGCTCTTCCCCCATCCCACCTTCAGGTACCCTGGAAGCTCTCCCACTCTTACCTCCTTGTACCATCTGTTGTACCTCGACTCCATTATCTTTTCCCAACTCTCCCTTTTCTGCCCTTCTTTATCCTCTTCCTCCTTCCTCTCGTACCCCTGCTGTTCTTGATCCCGTTCTTCTTCTCCCCCCCCCCCAATCTTCCTGATCTCTTCTCTGCCATTTCTCGTCTCCCATTATGTCCTCCTGTGATCACCTCTCCTCTCCCTTTCCCTGATCTCCCAGCACTTCCTTGCCCATTGACTCCCTCCCCCTTTCCTTACCTTTTCCTCCTATTTTTAACGCTCTTCTAGCTGCTCTCGTTCTTATCTTGTCCCTTTTCAACTCCTCCCTCACCAAATACCCTGGTGTTCTCCAGTCGAGCCCCAGCACCCACCTTACATATGTCTCTTGCATCGCTTCCATCGCACCTCTTTCTTCCCATCCCCAGATCTCTGCCCCGTAGCCCATCACCGTCCACACCAAGGTGTCGAACAACCACATCCTCCTTCCCACGTCTTTCCCAAATTCCTTCTTCCCTATTCCTCACACCTACCTCATCACTGTTCCCGCCTTTCTCACCCTGTCTTCTCTTGCGCCTCTGGCCCCCATTCCTCCTGAACATGTACCCTAGGTACTCGAATTCCCTTACTGTTTCCAACTCTTCCCCTCCCCATATATTTTCCATATATTATACATACATTTCCATATATTTTCCTTGAACCTCCCCCCTCCTTTCCTGAACCTCATCACCTTAGTCTTCCCCACATTCACCTCCAGCTTCTTGCCCTCGAAGTACCTTTCCAGTCTCCTGATCATGTTCCCCATGCCCTACTCCCTTTCTGCCAGCACCGCCACGTCATCCGCGTACGCTAGTGAAAAAATCTTCTCCCTCCCTATCTTTATCCACCCCATTCCCCTTCTCTCAATTCCTCCTCGAGATCTGCCGTCAAAACGTTAAACAAAAGCGGGCTTAGCGGGCATCGCTGCCTTACCCCTTTCTCCGTCCAAAATTCCTCTCCTGCCTACCCCCCCCCCTATTTTCACCCTGCTCTTCGTCTCCTCGTATATTTCCTTTATCCTTTCCCTTGGCCCTTTCCTTATTCCTCTCTTCTCCAACGCCTTCCACAATTATTTTCTGTCCACCGAATCGAAGGGCGCTCTCAGGTCGATGAAAAGCGCCACCAACATTCCCTTCCTGTTCTCCACCTGCCTTCCTGTTATGTGATTCAGGACATAGATGTTGTCTATTGTTCCCATTCCCCTTCTGAAGCCGGTTTGGTTTTGTGGCACCGCTCCTTTCCTTTTCATCTCCTCTTCTAATCTTTTTGCCAACACTGCCGCGTATATCTTATACAGCGAGGGCAACAGCGTCACCCCCCTGTACTCCTCTACCCTCGTTCCTTGCCCCTTTTTATTATTGGTACGATTATCCCCTCCTTCCACTCCTCTGGCCATCCTTCACCTCTCCACACCTTCCCGCAGATTTCCCATGCCCACTCTATAGCCTTCTCTCCTCCCCATTTCCATGCTTCATTCGGGATTTCATCTCCTCCCATCGCTTTTCCCTCCTTGACCCTTTCTACCGCCTTCCTTATTTCTTCTTTCCCTAGTTCCTCCTCCGTGTCTCCTCTTCTCTCGCTCTCTGCCCCCGTTTCCTCTCATCCTTCCGTTCCTCCCAATAACTCGATAAAATATCTTTTCCATTCTTCCGCTTTAATTTTTTCCTCTACTCTTTTCCTTTCCTTTCTTCCCTATTCACTATTTCCCACACCTTGCTCTCCGTCTTCGCTTCCGCTACCTCTCTTATTCTCCTTTCTCTTCCCTCATCCTTTTTTCTCTTGCCCAACTTTCCGTACTCTCTTTTCTTTTCTCTATAACGCTCTTTTGTGCTTCTTCCTTTCCTCCATTTCCTTAGCTCTTCCCTCACCTCCCCCTTTTTCTTCCCGCATTCTTCATCCCACCACCCTCCCCTCATCACTCTCCTCTCTCTGCCCACTTCCTCCTCGCCGGCTTTCATGGACTCCTTCATTTTCCCTGTTATTTCTTTCACCACTTCTTGGACCCCGCCTCCTTCCACTCCTGCCTCCTCTATCCTTCTTCCATATTCCTCCTTCATCCTTTCCGACCACTTGCCATACGCTGCTCTCCTTCCGCCCTTCCCCTGTCTTCTTCTTTCCCGCTTTCCTCTTTTCATCGTCAATTAACGGGTGATGATCCGACTCAACGTTATCCCCTATCCTTATACGCTCCACCCCTTCCCTCGTTTCATTCTCCCCCAATACATAATCTATTACGGTCTCCCCCCTCCCCCCTGTGTATGTGAATTCCCCCTCTTCGTCCCCTTCTATGTTTCCATTAAATATTTCGCACCCCGTCTCCTCTAGCACCTTGGTTAACTTCCTCCCTTCCGCATTTACCGTCTTGTCTTTTGATCTCCTGCCTTCTTCCTCCTCCCCATCCCTCTTCTCCCGCCTTCGCATTAAAATCCCCTCCGATTATGAGCCTCCCTCCTTCTTCCTGCTTTTCCATCCATCCTTTTCATTTCTCCGTTTTCCTCTCTATGTCCCCGATCACATACACCCCAATTATGGCCCATCTGTCCTCCCCTGCTTCTACCTTTACCGTCATTATCCCCTCTTCCTCCCTCCTCTCTCCCTTTATTTCCGCCTTCATGTCCATCCTCACCCCTATCACCATCCCTCCCATTGCCCTCCCTTTTCTATTTCTTTTTCTCGCCCATTGTATCATCCACGTGTATCCCCTAGGAAGCCTTTCTCTTATTCTATCCCATCCTTTTTCCTCTACCCATGTCTCCACCATCACCACCACCTCCCAATCCTCCAGCCCCCTCCAAAACTCCTTGTCCTTGCTTGTGAGACCCGCTACGAAAACGCCACCTTCCAGCTCCCCCCTTCCTTTCCTTTCTTTTTCTCCTTCTTTCCTTTCTCCTTTTCTACCCGTTTTTTGGCTGTTCTCTACTCCCTCCCGCCCCCCTTTCCTCTTGTCTTCTTCCTTCTCCTTCTCCCATCTCTCTTTCCTTCCCCCTTCAGTCCCTCAATACTTCCCTACTCTCATCCCAAAACCACGTGACCCCTTCTATTATCACCTTTCCATACCCCAGCTTTCTTCTACCCTATTCTCCCTCCTTCCCTCTTCGTTTCGTATGCTTCTCAGTCTCCACTGCATCCTCCTTTTCTTCCATGTCATATCATCCTCTATTTTTTCTCTCCTCCCCCTTAATTCCCATTTCCTCCTCATCACCTCCTTCTTCCCCTCTATTTCCTCCATTCTTACTTCTATCATTCTCTCCTTCCCTTGTACTGCCCCATTCTTCAACTCTCTCATCGTCTCCCTTCAGCTCCTATCTTCTCCAGCACCTCCTCCACCGCTTGCCTTATCCTTCCTTCCCTCGTCGCTCCCCTCATGATGAAGTTCCTCCGTCTTGCATCCCTCTCCCTTCTCTCCATTTTCCTTTCCATTTCTTCTACCCTCCTCTCCGTCTGTCCCCCTCCCCCCTTGGCCACTCTTCTTCCCCCTCTCCTCCACCACGCCTTCTTCTCCCCTCTGCACTCTCCAGCTCTCTCAGTATCTCCCCGATTTTTTCCATCTCTTTCTCGTGCTCCCCTACTTTTTTCATTCTCCCTTCTACTTCCCTTATCCTTCTTTCCATCGCCTCCTTTTCCCTTCTCCATCTTTCCTCTCCCAACTTCATCTCTTCCCTCATCCTCCCTAGTTCCTCCTCGACTTTCCTTCCTTGCCCCTGCACTTTCACCTTTACTTCCGCCAATCCCCTCCTGACCTCCTCCCTCATTACTGAGATCATCCCCTCCAGCCCTCCCCCCTCCTGTCTCTCTTCTTCTGGCGACCTCTGTACATTTCTGCTTTTCTGAAAAGCCTCCTCTCCCTCCTGTTCTTTTTGCTCCGTCCGTTCCCTCTTCCTCTTCCACAGTTTGCGTATCTCCCCCACGCTCGTGCTTCTTTCCATGCGAAGCCTTTCCGCGTTCGTTTTCCTTCCCTTCCTTTTTGCCATCTCCTCCTCCTCTCTCCCTGCCTCCCGCACTCGTCCACGCGCCTCTTCACAGTCCTCCTTACCTTTTCCCTCGTCGCCCATACCTTCCTATTCTCCTTACCCGTCGAGTCCTTTGCCGCCTCTCTGTTTTTCCTATCTGCCTCGCCCCGTTCCTTTCTCCAACTGCTTCCTATCTCCTCCGTCCTCTGCCGCTGCTGTCTCGCCGATTCCACTCGCCTTTTCCTTCCCTTCCCGTTTTCTCTGCCTCACCGCCTCTCACTCGCCCTTCCTCCCTAACCTCGCTTCCACCTTTCACTTCCTCTTCGTGTTTCTTCGTCTTGGCGTATTTCTTGCCAATCCCATTGTCATTTATATAAACGTGCCCGGTAGCTTCTCCGTGACTTCTCTTCTTTTCCATCCCCTCAGCTCTATCCAGTAGAAGGCCCCAGCCTTAACTAACGGGTCCATAAGTTGTAATCGATTCTTTACCTTGTTAACACATGCCCGTTTCATTATTCCCCACACAGCGTTTATTGCTTTTCGCGCTTTCCCTTCGAGGCTCGTCAAGTGTTTTCTCGTTGTGTTTTTCGTGGAGAACCAGTATCCCAAATATTGATATTTGTTAACGATTTCTAAGTTCTCGTCCTTGAATGTGAATACCTCATTTCGCTTTTTCCTCCCTCCTTTCCTGAATATTATTACTTTTGTTTTTTTCCACGTTAACCTCCATGTTTTCTGCCTCCACGTAGCGCTCCAAAGTTTTTAGCATTTCGCATAGCCATGCGGCATCTTCTGCTATTAAGGCCACGTCGTCCGCATATTTGAGGCCGTAGATTTTTTTTACTCCCATGACCGTGCCTCCTTCCTTTTTCCTTTCCCATTCGTCATCCACATCGTCCAATACTAGATTGAATAGCAGGGGACTTAATGGGCAACCCTGTCTTACTCCTGTTTTTGTTTCAAAACTTTTCGAAATTCCTTCTCCCGTGATCACCTCATTATCCGTTTTCTCGTATATACCTTTAATCATGTCGTACATTTTGCCCCTAATTCCTCTTTGCCAGATCTTATTTAGCATGAAGCCCCTATCAACCTTATCGAAAGCTGCGTTAAAATCTACGAATGCTACATACATTTTTCCCCCTTTCTTTTTCAACCTATTGTTTACTAGTGAATTTAAAACGAACATATGATCCCTTGTCCCTCTTTTTGGTCGGAAACCCGCTTGGCTTTCCTTTTAAATTCTACCTGCTTCCATCCACTCTCTCAACCTGCCTGCCATGATACCAGTAGGAATTTTGTAACCAATGTTCAGTAGTGCAATTCCCCGGTAATTGCTTATAATGCTGTCATCGCACGCTTTGAGGATTGGATCGATTTTGGCTATTTCCCAGCCCCTCGGGAGTTTTCCTGCTTTCCAGCACCTATTGAGAATACCCTTTAATTCTTCTCTTTCTTTGGTACTTGGACCTTTTATAAATTTGGCTGTAACCCCGTCCTCACCCGCTGCCTTTCTGTTTTTTAGTTTCTTAACTGCCTTATCCAGTTCATCCCTGCTAATTTCCTTGTCGAGCTTCTCCTCGGCTGAGTCCTCCGTTTTTCTGTGAATTTCGTCTTCCTGGTTCTGCTTTCGCTCTCTTCCTAATTCTTTTTTGCCTAGAAGACTCACAAAATATTCTATCCATTGATTTTTACTAATATTTTCCCCAGTCTTTTTCTTTTTACTCCGAAACAATCTCACTGCCTCCCACCATTCGACCATGTTCCTACTTTCCCTGACTTTGACCCATTTTTATTCAAACCATGCTCGTCTTTTCGCCGCACTTAACTCTTTTAGCGCTTTTCTCTCATTCCTCCACCTGCTCTTGTATATTTCTGTTTTGTTTGCTAAATAGTCATTTAGGCTTTTCCACACTTTCTTCCTCTGCTCCTTGTACTCCTCGTCCCACCAGCTTGCCTCCCTATTTTCTTCCTTATGAGTCTTTAACATCTCTACTTTTCGCGCAGCTTCCCAAATGGTTTTCTTTAGCAGCTCCCAATCTACTTCTCCTTCCTCATTCTTTGGCTCCTCGTTAATTTGTCTGTCCACCTCGAGTTCGAATTCTTTACTCCTTAGTCCTTAATATTAAATGTTACTGACAAATGGTCGGATTCAATCCTAGGCAGTACCCTCATCGAGGTTACCGTGTCATCCTCTTCATTTCCCATTTTAATTACCAGGTTGCGAACCGAGTTACCTCCACCGCCCCCTATGAACATACTTTTCCCCTCTTGGTCTCCTTTGAGTCGGCCATTTAGAATTGCCAGACCCCATTTTTTGCAGAATCGTAATAACTTTCGACCTTCTGTGTTGATCGCGTTATCTTCTGACCTTCTTTGTTCAGCCAGCCCCTCCCCCCCGTTTTTTACAATCTACTATTCCCTTTGCTCGTCCCACCCTCGCATTCAGATCTCCCGCTATGATTACCCCTGCCCCCTCTGCCATTCCTTCTTCTAGCATTTTCCTTAAATCCTCCTCCATTCGGGCAAAGCCAATATTATTATGTACGCCAATTACCCATAACCACTTATGCTGTGGATTCCTATTAATTTCCCCGATCATTCCGAATTTCCACTCTCTTATCCTACAACGGTCTTTTAGATGATTTTTAACGCCTATAATGTGTCCCCCGCAAGCCCTTCCTCGCGACTTTTCCCATTCCGCCGGTTTTGCCCACCACTTAAAGTTTTTGTTCAATGTGTTTAAAACCGCGTTTTCCTTTACTCTTTCCAACCACGTTTCTTGAAGTAGAACAATTTCAAACTCGTCAAGAAACTGGGTAGCCTTCTTGATTTTTCCCCATCCAGCGATGTTCCATGTAACGACTTCTGATCTTCTTCCTCCTTCACGAAAAAACATTTCCGCTAGGCTTCCTTCGCGCTCTATCCACTTCCACCAGCTTCCGTTGATGCACATCTTCATATAACCGATTGACACGTTGTTTCCTTTTCTTTTTTCTACATCAGAGCCACTCCTGCACTTTCTCTCGGTGTGAGATCATCCTCTAGCCACACCCATGATCCTTTCAACCGCCGCCTTCTCATTATCTCTTTTTTCGTTTCTGAAGATCTGCAGGTCACCACGGGATCCCCGCCTAGCCGTCGGACCTTTATTATTTGCGAGTCTATTCGCAGCCAGTCCTTTAAGATACCCGTAATTTCATGTGCCTTTTTTGTCTCACTCCCCCCGCTCCCCACTCCTTTCACCTTGATCTTTTACTTTCTTCTTGCTCTTTCAGTCCTTTCCCATCCCCACTCACCTGCCGATAGGGCATCAGGCCGTCCGTCTTCATTTCTCTCGCACGCCTCTCGATTGTTCCCGTTACTTGCTGTTGTGCTTCCTCCTCCAATTGGCCTTCTCCCTTTCTTGTGTCCACGCGATACAACTTCCTCGAAGTCATCCCCCTCGTTTGATTCGCCGTTGTTACGTCTCCAAGGCTCCATGTCTTCCTCGCTTGTTGTACCTTTCTTCCCTTTCTTTGTCTATCATATGCGTCGCCCATTCCGTTGTTGTTGTTGCCGTCCGCATCCTCTTGCGCCAACGATATCACCTCATTCTCGTTGCTTCCGTAATTTTGGGCTTTTATTTCCTCGTTCAATGCTCTTATAGTTTCTTCGTACCTGGTTTTCTCTTCCTCCCATACCGCTCTGTCCCTGTATGTTGCCATCTTCCATACTTCGGCTTCTCCGAGCAAGTTCTTAATTATCGCGTCTGCATGGCAGTGGTGCCATTTGCTCGTGTCCTTGTTGCAGTCTCTGTATTATTGCTTCTTGTTGTTTACATATTCCCTCCCACTTCCCCACCCATTTACTCTGTATTTTTTCCAACAATTCTTTCTGCCAGTTGGGCAGGCCCTCCCTCTCTTCTTCGCCGATGGGTGTTTTCTCGCTCATTCCTCCTTTGCTCCCTATCTTCGTTTTTCCTGCTCCCCAGCAGTCTATGAGGGACCTTACACAGTGCGTCTTCCTTCTTTTCAGCCCTACAGCCTCTTCGTCGTCCTCTCCTCCTCTTGCCTGTCGCCAATATTTCGTTCGTTGTGTCCCTCTCCTCACCTGACTCCGCTCTCGGTGTTTCTCCGTCTGTCATAGCCACATGTGTGCGCCCCGTCGGTGTCTCGAAGATTATGTCGGCTTGGTCGATCACGTCTTTACCGGCGCCAATTTCGTCCTCTTGATCGGTAAGGTAGATCTCTTCCCCTGATCCGAGTTTGCGTCGTCTTTTGTTGCCATCGCTGCCGTTGCCAGCGTCGTTTCCGCGTTTTCCCCTCTCACTCGCACTCTCACCGACCTCACTTCCTAACCTCATTCTTGTTGTTCAACTATTTATCTCTCTAGCTGCTCTATTTCACCGTCCCCTTGCTAGCCAAAACTACCTCTGTTTCTTCTCCCCCGCCGGTTGCCGCTTAGCTGTTTTTCAGTTGTTTCGTTGCCTTTAGGCTAGCACCTTTTCTACCTACACTCGCTCACAATCAATCACGTCTGTTTCGCGGTGTACGCCAACCGGAAGTCCTGAATGCATATACTTTTAGATAATAAAAACCCCAATCCGAAATTTCGAATAGTTTTCCTTGAAAAAATTCACAAAAATTACCTTTTTCCGGCTCCTAGGTGTATATCTCCCCTTAAGACACTCGCATTTCAGGAAATATCAAGATATTGGAATGTCGAAAAACTGAATAAAAGCAAGATTCTTCATCGAATTTTCATTAATTCTGTCTATTGCTAACTGGTAATTTCGGCGATTCATTCTTCTTAATAAATGTATTTTTCATTTAAAAATTTTTTCTTTAACTTGTTCTTTAAACGCTTATATCTCTGAAACTAATCAAGATATTTTTAATTTAAAAACTTCAAATAGAAGCTACATTCTTTTCGCTACGAATAAACGCAGGGCGTTGAATCTTGGTCTTTTTGGGTTTATTTAGTAGTGGTAAAAGGCCGGTACCAACCCGGGGATCGCAGAGGGGAGCGGGGTGGGGGTCCGGCGCGGGGAAGCCTTATATGCATGGCGGAGAGGGGGTCCAGCGCGTGACGTTACGAGAGGAGATGTCAGGGGTCTCTGTGGAGGGGGTAGCCATGTGGTCCGAAGAGCGGGTGGCGGGAGGGGGAAGCAGCTGTCGCCGAGTGTTTTGTAGGGGCGGAGATCATGGTGAGTGACCGTTGAAAACCCATAAATAGTCTAATTTATTATAGACATAACAAATATTATCATCGATGCAAGCAGAGTGTTTTTATTTGTACACTAATTAGTGTGTGCGTGTGCGTGGGTGTGAGTGTGTGCGTGCGCGTGTGTGTGTGTGCGTGCGTGCGTGCGTGCGTGCGTGTGTGTGTGTGTGTGTGTGTGTGTGTGCGTGCGTGCGTGCGTGCGTGCGTGCGTGCGTGCGTGCGTGCGTGCGTGCGTGCGTGCGTGTGTCTGTGTCTGTGTCTGTGTCTGTGTCTGTGTCTGTGTCTGTGTCTGTGTCTGTGTCTGTGTCTGTGTCTGTGTCTGTGTCTGTGTCTGTGTCTGTGTCTGTGTCTGTGTCTGTGTCTGTGTCTGTGTCTGTGTCTGTGTCTGTGTCTGTGTGTGTGTGTGTGTGTGTGTGTGTGTGTGTGTGTGTGTTTGTGTGCGTGTGTGTGTGTGTGTGCGTGTATGGGTTTGTGTGCGTGTGTGTGCGTGTGCGTGTGTGTGTCAAAACGTGACACGATATGTGCGTGTGACAACCGTATATGGGTAGGGGTTAATTTCAACAATTTGAAGACCACATGAAAGGAGGCCCTTCAAGAGGCTTTATTACATGCAGCTGCGGTGCCTTTGTTTCGGTTTTCCGAAATCCTTAAAATGTTTGTATTCGTATCAACTCAAGTATCGCCGACACTTGAGACAGGTCCTGACAAATCAGGGGTTTTCTTGAAAAAACTATAAACTTTAGGAATTTATCATCAAAGACTTTGACCGCAGATGGACCACTCGAGCTGCACTCTTAAAAAAAAAAGTTTCAATACGTCTACGTCTCGGTGTCATTTCGAAATATAACGTTAAGATGGACTTGACCAAAAACGAGCTCGAACAGATTCTAAAGGTCTTGCTCTTAAATTATTGGGGAAACTACATTGGTTTATTGTGGAATCGTTTGCCAGAACATCATCGGAAAGACAGTGAAGTGATATCGCATCTTCCATGCATGGAGCATTAATAGTGCACCGCAGATGAGAGATCACATTGACGGTCCCCCACCTCAACGTCAGGAGTGTCGAAAATATAATGAGGGGGGAAATTCTTCACGTATGGGGTTCTTCTAACATGTTTCAACTTGTTTTTTTCACGATTCGAAAAGTGGGGAGACGTTTGAAAATTTGAGTGGGAGTCTTACTTAGGAAGCTTATTATTTCGTGGACCAAGCTTAGACTGCACTATTCCACCGCAACATCAACATCTCTCCAAAACTTTAAAATTGTGGGAAGATGGATCTCTCGAGTATAAACAAAGTCAGCCTGATGGCGGAATCCCTTCGAACGAAGAAACTGTCGGAATTCCGCGTTCACTCGGATCATCGAATCTCCGACATGAGGGTCGCGCAAACCAAGTTTGGGAAACACTACATCGCGGACATCGCGGATGAGTTCACTGTCTTCTTACCAGCGACTTGTGAAGGCCTTCGATGAAGATTTGGAAACGTTCTAGCGAATGCGGCAAGCGGCACGTGATCATCATCTCAGGATGACATACAAAGGAGGAAATCACAACAGCATAGACTTTTTCTAAGTCTGAGCACACATGGTGGAAAAGACGAAATTCGTTGATGCACCATCGTCGAACGGCTGTCTGCATCACCGAGAGTATGCTGCAACGGGCGTGTAATAGTCAGCTCTACATGCAGTTGTGGAAAATACAACAGCGTCAAGTTCCATCCTCTCTGAGCATGGCGGAAAAGAGCACATTCATTGGGGCACCATCGTTGAGTGGAACAGCCGTCCGGATCACAGTCGTCTCGCAATCGTTTTTGACGATTTAAGTGTTTGACTATGTAAAAAAGTATTAAAAAAAAACCTCTTTTATAAAATGTAATGGAAGGAGAAATTCAAACAATTTTCATCGTAGAATAAATAAAGAATACAAATGGTATATATTTTCATCGAAAAGTTTTTAATTCATTTTTAAAAAAATCCGTCGCTCACACAACGCTTCGTATACACTCAAGCAGCTTTTCAGCGATTTTACATTGTCATGGGCGCAGTTGTATTTCGTCCTGAAGGAATGATGGAGGCATTTGGAGTTTTTGATTTTCGGCAACTTCTGCAGCGATGGACAGCCCAGAGTCTCCAAGTCGACGACCTTTGTTGCGGGATCCGTGAATCTTGATAACCATGCGCATTTCTCGAATCCCTTCGCATAGATGGTGGGAGCTCCTGGCAAGATTTCTCGAATTGTCTTTCTAGCTGCCGCGTATGGTATGCCGCCGTGATCCCATCGTATTCCATGGAAATTGCGTTCCAACCACTTGTTTGTCATTTTGTACTTGGCCGGTAAAGAGTCCCATGCAAATGGTGCCTCGCAGGCAAGCGTTAGCGGTTCAGCATCCTTGTGGAGTTTGATGATGGACATCTCCTTTAGGACAAATTTGTTGCTGGGTCTCTTGAAGCCCTGTACATCGACGATAGGCCCCATGTTGACTGAAGTGGACGCGAATTATCGGCATGATTTTATACCATTTTTTTAACTCTACCGCTGATTGGATTGTACTTGACAATACGATCATGGAGGATCATGCAGTATGCTGAAGTTTGTGGCCGAATATTATTTCTCAATTCGAACTCAAAGCGCACGTCAATAGGGCCGGACTTGAGCGAATCGTTTTGTTTTGAACAGTCATTGATAACGAGGGGGGGGGGGGGGGGCTTTTTGTAAAAATTCAATCCTGCTCAGCCATGCTTCAGCCTCTTTTTTTGTAATAAGTCAGTTGAAAGTTTGCATACATCTCGTGGAGAAGAGCATATTGATTTTGATCAATGTTCAAATTCATATTTCCATATGGTTAACATTGAGAGTTGAGGTATAGTTTGACATCGCTCAGGTTACAATGATCAAAGTGGCTCGCATTGTGTTGTTTCTTATTTTTCCGCTCCGTTTGCAGCGCGAGTATGACATATCGTGGCTTCTCCAGCTGATTCGAGGTTGTCAGAGAACACGCGTGCTTAGAGGTGGCAGGCAGCAATATTTAGCTGATCCGAGACTGTTACATACGGTTCGAGCCATTCTATTTAATGCAATATGAGTTTGTAGTCTTCGGGCGCCGTTTGTACAATGGCATTGTCGTCGGTTTTTGATCTCGTGCGAATCAACTCGGGCTTACCATTTATGACAATTTTACGAAAATCTTCGGCAAACCCGAGGAGCATGCTGAGCGGAATGCACACATCAAAGTTTCCCGATACATCTACAATCTGCTTCGTCTCTTGGACATCGAGCCATACAGTGTTTTCGAGCATAGAACTTTTGGCCGGTGAGAGAGATGAATATCCCTTAATTACACTTGTAATGCCAACATTCTTATTACGATCTAATTTTATGGCATTCAATTTATATCGCACTTCCTCAAGCAAATGACAAATGGCAATGTTGACGAGACTTGTAGTAGTGGTAGGCGCCCCATCACGCTTGGATAATTCCCCACATATGTGTAGGGAACTCTTGCTTGGCGGGATGAAGAGGTCGTGATGTTGGATGGCAAGACCGATTACATCGCTGTTATTGAAAGTTGAAGATGCACTTGGCTGATGAGCGTGAATCTCACAATGAATGATGGATTCATCAAAGACCACGGGTGTCTGAATGTTTGCGATTTCTTCTTCCATTTCACGCAACAGATGCACAGAGCACAGACTAAATAATTTTTTACACAATTTCGCCACGCACTTTGAAACCCAAACTATTCAAGAGTAGCACGCTTTGAGGTGTTAGCACTTCGGACGCTGGCCGACGACTGATTGTTTTTATCCATGGTCGTTTATTGCTATTGGAAGATCTATTGAAAACTATACCCATCACGACTTTATATGCAGGCGTATGGTGATCACTTCACCGCGGAAATTTGCCAAATCACTGTCGTGATCCACTATGCGAAGGTGTATCGCGTCAATCGTTCGACTCATGATTGGCAGATAAATTATGTGGGGGGAGACGGATGGGGGGAAACAGATGGGAAAAATTCGTGAATTGTGTGTACTTTTTGTCTGTTAATATAGGCGCCAGCGGCGATGTTGCACTCAACGCGTAGGGGCGTTCACTTTGAGAATGGCTACAGGAAGGTCCGATTCGTGTCTTTTATTGGCTTCCAATTTGCGTGCGGTAAAGCCTAGTAGAAGCCCAATAGAATCTTTCGACTCAAAATTTTCATCACGATCACACTCGATCTCACTGCGTAGCGTATTATTATTGGGTTCAATGTTGATTTTGATGTTTTTACGCGAGAGCTCTGCTTGTACAAACGTCTCAATATCCACTATTTCATAACTACCCGCAGGTATCGTCAACACCTCATCTCCCACATAAAGTTTATCGTGCTCAACGTTGATATTGGGAATAGAGTTGAAGGTTAACAATTCCACGAGACCGAGAGGATAATTTTTGTGCGGCGAGAGTTCGATGTGGGGAAAGTATTGCGCCTCTAGTGTGGATGATGAACCAGATATGGTCAATGTTAAACTTTCATTCTTAATGCTGGTAAATTGACAACTGAATTCTCCACATCATTTCCCCCCTATATATAGTGTATGTTTATCTTTGTGCTGCAATTGACGATAAGGAAATTTGAGACACAAATGCCCACTTTCAATCGTATCACTTTCCTGATATCCCTTATAATTATAATTTACGCTACCAACACGAAAATATCTCATGAGTTCGGATGGTGGTGGAAGATTGGCGAAACTGTCAACGTACACGACTTTCAATGGAGTCTTTTTGTAAGCGACCCAGTGTGTTCCAGGACCAGCATTTTCATCAAAATTTACAATTTCTGCTTCACATTTGAGAGGTCTGCTCGTCGGCAATGTGTCACGCATGTGAACTCCACAAAAATGTGCAATCTTTAGGATTTTTGCATATTGAAGTAGGTCGCGGTCGGTGAGGTAGCGTAACTTCTAGTTTTTTGGCTTGATATGACGGCCCAAACCCTGCTTATATGGTTTCAGATGTTGACCCTCACCTAATGCAATCGCTTCAATTGTCCGATTATGACGCTTACTTTCATCCAATTCACGTTTAGCTGCTTGAGCAGCATTTACGGTTTGAGCTATACTAGCCGCACCACCCGACAAAGCACCCGCAAAAATGGGCACGAGGAAGGGCAATAAACCACCAATTTTATGGGGTACAAGTAGAACCCGAGGTATGCGCACTTTACCACCTTGCAACTTTACGGCTGCACGAGCACCCTTTAGAGCTGATTTTATAATCTCATGCGGATCGTTACTTTGAATCATTGTCTTCTTTGCAGTGGCAATTATTTTTTTTCAAACAAACGCCATCCTTGCTGGCCTTCATTCCCATACCAAATTGTCTCTTTGTCTTCATAATATTTGCCACGCCTCAAGCACTTGGGACTTTTTCACCGATACTAGCGTATCTCGCGGTTACACGTTGCCTAGCCTGTTCAGCCAACACTTTATCCTCCAAATGTCTCGCCTCAAGATTAACCGGATTTTTCGAATATGCAATATCGTGCCGTTTACAAGCAATCGAATGGATTAATGCCCGGATCACCACGAGCCAGGGGCTTGACCAATTTTGTGCCTGGTCCACAATACTGATACCCAGGCAGATGTAGTTCAACGGGGAGTTTGTTGATTAGGCGATTTACCAAATTTTTACCACTCTTGCCATGCACAATCATGTCCAAAGACAATACGCAATTGACAGATAATCCCTATAAGAATCCTATTTATATGATTTCGTCGTTAGTCGTGTATGGGATGACGTCCAAGAAGCAAACTATTGGAGTCGGACTTCCCGTGATAAATTTCGACGAGTTTGTCGAAAACAGTGGAGGGAAAAAGAAACAAAAACATCATGGGAATATATTGCCGGATAGCATACGTGCACTGTTTTGCGGTCCATCAAATTGTGGAAAAACCAACGCTTTGCTCACTCTCATCATCCATCCGAATAGTTCGAGATTTAAGAACATTTACTTGTATTCCAAATAGCTTAAGCAGCCAAAGTATAAGTTGCTCGAACAATTACTTGGACCTGTGAGTGCAGTTGAATATCATCCATTCGAGGCGCATGAACAAGTGATAGCACCAAGTGATGCGCGACTCAACTCTATATTCATCTTTGATGACATAGCATGCGAAAAGCAGGATAATGTTCGGGCCTCTTTTTCCATGGGACGACACGAGATTGTTGACAGTTTTTATCTTTGTCACACGTACACTCGTATCCCCAAACATCTCGTGAGGAATGATGCAAATTTCGTGGTGCTTTTCAAGCAGGATGATATGAATCTCAAACACGTCTATGACGATCATGTTAATATGGATATGAGTTATATATGCTTTAAAAATATATGCATTAAATGCTGGAATTCCGACAAGTATGCATTTATCACGATTGACAAGGATAGCGATATTAATGAAGGTCGATATAGGCAAGGTTTTGATTATTTTTTAACCATTGATAAATTACTTATCGTTGGTGGTTGAAGAGATTGCGACAACATGAAGAGCGAACAATTGTTGCGTGAAATTGCCAAGGCGAGCGATGCAATCAGACGAAAGCATCGCATGGTAAAAATTGGGAGAGATAGCGATAAGCAGAGAATGCAAGATGTCTTTCAGCCTATAGTGGGCCCATTAGAGAAATTGGTGTCGTATAAAAACGGTAAGGTGGTGGTGAAGGAGGAAATTAAGGATGAAAAAGTGCGTGATAATGTTGAAGAATAAGATGCGTTAAATAGTGTGAAACATCAAAATGAGGCACATGATTTCTTGGAGAGTGAAACCCAAGATTCGTTGAAATTGATATATGAGGATGATGATGACTCGCAAAATGTCGATGAGCTGATCAGCGAATATCTCCTGCTATTACAAACAAATAGAAAGGCAAGCTTGGATGTATTATACGGTGTACGAAATCTCGCAAACAACAAATTAATGATTGTCAATTCTCCGATAATTTTTGACTCTCAACATATTCGTGTGGGAGATGTGAATTATCCGAAAACTGTTGGATTAACAGAGCTGTTGTTTAAAAAAAAGTGCCCAATGTCGAAACTCTCACACCGGACGATTTGAAAAACTATGAAAAGATTGTAATCTCGACGGATGCGCACAAAAAATTGTATAAGCCGAGTGAGGCTATACGCCGCAATACCAGCCACAAATTCACCATGTATATTGCGAATATAGTTGATTATCATGTGGGAAAAGGTATGCCAAAGTATAAGTTAGCTAGGAAAAAACACCCAATTGGACTATAGTTATTGGGACGATCCAGACGAGCTGGTGGATCGTCTTTGCTTACTTCTGTTATCACAAGCAGCCGGAAATTCATCACATGCGAATGAAATTATATCAATTATTGAGGAATTGCGTGAAGCTGAAATAATTTATTAACTCGACATCGGAGAATTTACGCATTCTCATCATGAGTGTTGATGTGTTTGGACGTCATTCAAGTAGGAGTGTACTCCACAGTAAGCAAGGTCCTCCAGGTCGACCCGGGATTGGCTTTAGAGTTACCGCAGATGGTCATTATGACTTCGGGCAGAAACCATTGTGTAACATTGCGAATCCGAAAGGAGAAGATGACGCCATCACTCTAAGTGCGGTACAAAAGAAGTCCCAAACTATCATGAAGAACATACGCAAGGAAATCAATGAGAGTAATCAGTTGTTGGTTAATGAACTTGAAGCTACGATACGAGACATTGCGAGGACTCTCGAGGCTGGTGTCAAAACTCTACAAGATTTGGTGATTCGTAATTCAAACGTCATTGCTGAATTGGATGCACGGATGAGTGCACTGGAAAATGAACGAAAAAGGGGCGCTCTCGTGCTGGAGCTACGTAAGCCTGCTTGACGAAACTGTCCGCGTCGACATGTGGACATCCGTGGCTTGAATGAAACGTGGCAAGCCGATCTCGTCGATATGTCATCATACGCGCGTCACAACTCCAAAGACAAATTTCTGCTCACCTTCATCGATACCTTCTCGAAATTCCCCTGTTCCGTGCCAATGCTAAGTAAGAATGGCAAAGATGCAACCAGCAGCAATGAAGTCGATCCTCGTTAAGGGACGCATACCGCAGAACTTACACGTTGATCGGGGAAAAGAATTCTACAATTGTGACTTTAAGACTATCATGAAAAAGTACAATATTCACATGTATTCAACATATAGCAACTTGAAGGCATCCATTTGCGAGCGATCAATCGTACATTGAAGAATAAGATGTGGATGCAATTTAGTCTTCGTGCTAATTATAAGTGGATCGAAATTCTTGATAATCTAGCAGCCGAATTTAATGATTCAGTACACCGAACCATTAAGATGATGCCGAGGAATGTCAACGCGGAAAATGAGAAGCAATTGCAGCAGATTTTTAATAAGATTCAATGAAGAGATTACCGAAATTCGCCGTTGGTGATAAAGTGAGAATCAGCAAATTTAAGACTGTTTTCGAAAAGGGTTACACCCCAAACAGGAGAAGAGAAATATTTACAATCTATTGTGTGAAAAAAACTCATCCCGTGACGTGCCACTTGAAGGACCATAAAGATGAACCGATCGCACGTGGTTTCTACGAAGAAGAGCTTCTCAGTGTCAAGCACCCCGATATCTATCTCATTAAAGCAGTATTGAAGAAGCGTGGTAATCAAATGTTTGTAAAATGGCTAGGGTTCGACAATAGCCACAATAGTTGGATAAGTAAATCCGCTTTGTAGTCGATAATAAAGAAAATGGAAAATATGTATGTTTTATGACTCTTGACCTAAACTGCTGATCGTCTCCGCATGTATCCCGAGCTTGCTTTTTGTCCTTCTCGCCTTCAGTAATTCCTTTTTCGTGGAACGTGGCTACGGGGAGATGGATAAAATAGGGTGATAAACACACACACACACACACACACACACACACACACACACACACACACACACACACACACACACACACACACACACACACACACACACACACACACACACACACACACACACACACACGCACGCACGCACGCACGCACACACACAAACACACACACACACACACACACACACACACACACACACACACACACGCACGCACGCACGCACACACACACACACACACACACACACACACACACACACACACACACACACACACACACACACAGGATTACGGAAAGTCCTTTTCTTTATTTACAAAAATAATCAATCTTTTTACAAAGACTATCATTATTTACGAAAAAATTTGCATATTTTTTACAACGGTATTCTATAATGCCCCCATGGTAGGGTTTTGGAGGAGCCGAGTATAATATATCGCTTATCGTCATGTGGGCTTAGAGCGATTTTTGTCCCACGGATTGTGTAGACTTTGTGCAATTTTGATCTGATGCACGTTTGCGTACGCATCATTTCAATGTCCTCATTAAAACACCGAACATAGTCTTCGAATTCTATCGTCCTCGTCACAACGCTATTGCCAATACCTTTAACTTTTTTGTGTCCTTTTTTCCTTCGACCTGTGCCGCGTACATTTTCGAACGAAGTCCGATGAACGCTATCATAATGGCACCATTTACACTCGTCTTTCATAAGACCGGGTACCTTTTTGTTCACTAGCGGCATACCATACTTATTGTCCGCACCGTAATCGCTTGTATCGAATTTTGCGATGTCACGCTTCATGTCGGCATATACATCATCGCTCTCAATGTCATAAATGAGTCTGTCTGTATCGGTATACATGATTTCTCTCTTACTTCGATACAGAGGTGCCATATACTCATGATGGAATCCATACAAGCACGTTTTGGATATGTCGAGTATGCACATACCCACATATATCGGCTTGTTGAATTTCACCTCGAGTTTATGCAATTCCACAGCAAAAAGATTTTCGGAAAAGACGCTTCGACTGTGGAAGTTTGGCTTCGCAAACATTGCCTCTGCGCCAAAACTGCCCTCTCATTTTTGCTCCATCGTTTTGCCAAACCGTCGTTTTGCCAAACACCGCGTTATTCATCAATTTGAATAAGTTTCTCAAAATAATGTTTTGCTCCTGTTCGAAACTGAGTATTTAGCTCGATATATGAACGTAGTGATGTTGATTGAGTGAATTGTAAAACTTCATGGATTTTCGTAAGGTGAAGCCCATGCCGTAAACACCGTTGTAAATTTCGACAATGTATGACATGGCGTATCTTATCATACACGGTTGCGAGCAGCTTCTCCTGCCGCTTACCCGCTGGTTTTTCAAGTGTTGGACAACACGGCAAGTCTTTGTGCGCATCATGTAGTGCTTGTGGATATTCTAAGTCAACATTAAGGATGTAGCCTATAGGTGAATCTAGCGGAATGCATGATGTCTCAAACTGGGAGACGTCGTCGACCTATCGAAAATTTGCATATGGCAGAGGTTGGCACATTGTCCAGCCATACAAATTGTTGACATCAAAGCACATCAAGTATGATGATGCTTTCGATGGATCAAATGACTCCATGTACTTATTATTAGCACGGACATACCTGTTTGAGCATTGGCTAAGACCACCGCGTATACCTCGTTCAACAAATAAAACCGTGTCGATGTCCGTGAGTAATTCGAATTTAACGTTCGTATGCTTTAGCATTGCATCCCAGATGTATCCGGGCAATGTGTAATAATACGCGGGATCCAGCCCATAACACTCAACACATGTATCCCGAAAGTTTTCAAAAATATCTCCCAATAATAAGACATCTGTCTTCAAGTAAAAATCGCTGTATTCACCCAGCGTTCGAATGGAAAATCGCTTCCAAACGTTCTGAGCATGTGCGTTCTCGGTCTCGGCAATCATGTCATCTGTCAGGGAACTGTAAAATGCGTCGCGTGGCGGTAAGCAAGTGTCGTCCAACTTATTCACATCATCTATATATTCGTATGGAAAAACCCCTTTTCACGTCAACAAGTTGAAGTCGTCTCTCGATATGTCTGTGAATTACCTTCGTAAAATTTTGAATTTGTCGTCGGTAAAAAATGATGCTAACTTGTCAAGACTAGTGTTGAGAAATTCGTACGAATCAATGGGGCGTAATTGAATCTTGTGCTTTGAATCATCTACAATTTGAATGTGTATGGTGAATGAGATGTACTTCTCTTTCGTTATCGGGAGTACATCAATTTCCCCTTCAAACGCTGTGGCTACTTCCTTCATTATGAAATGTGCATCATAACCCGATAAATTGTGGAAAACCACTGGAATGAAAAATGACTGTTTGTAATTTAAGTTGCAATCAGAATGGGCTGGGCCTCTATAGCGCCCCGTCAGATGGCAATGATCTCGAACGCGTATATCGTCTTGTGCAAATGCTTCCTTACATACATGACATTGAGTAGCGTTTCGAAAACTTGTCCATTCGTCCGGTGTTAGATGGACCATTGGCACATTGTCACAAAAAAATTATTTTATGCGCAGTGCAAGATTTTTAAGCTCTTCAACGAACCACTTTATGGGATCGGTACTGCGACTTCATGCTCCTCGGGTTTGCCGAAGATTATCGTAAAATTGTCGTTAATGCCAAGCCCGAGTTGATTCTCACGAGATCAAAGACCGGCGACAATGCCATTGTACAAACAGCGCCCGAAGACTACAAACTCATGTTGCATAAAATAGAATGGCTCCTACCGTATGTAACAGTCTCGGATCAGCTAAAAATTCAAGTGCTAAAGTTTCTCGCCAAAGACGCACCAATCTCCATGAGTTTTCGTACATGAGAACTGTATGAATATCCATTGCTCCTTGCCACCTCTAAGCACGTATGATTTGTGAAAACCTCGAATCAGTTGGAGAAACCACGATATGTCATACTCGCGCTGCAAACGGG
This sequence comes from Ophion slaviceki, assembly GCA_944452715.1. Lineage (NCBI taxonomy): Eukaryota > Metazoa > Arthropoda > Insecta > Hymenoptera > Ichneumonidae > Ophion > Ophion slaviceki. Next base: position 52,294,027 of record OX101783.1, read on the forward strand.
GCGGAAAAATAAGAAACAACACAATGCGAGCCACTTTGATCATTGTAACCTGAGCAATGTCAAACTATACCTCAACTCTCAATGTTATCCATATGGAAATTTGAATTTGAACATTGATCAAAATCAATATGCTCTTCTCTACGAGATGTATTCAAACTTTCAACCGACCTATTACAACAAAGAGGCTGAACCATGTGTTAACGCTTATTTCGGAACGCGCCGCCTATGTGCGAGTGTCGCGAGTACGCGAGCCCGAGCGAGAGGCGCCGGCGGCGTATCCGCCGACATCTCGAGAGCGTGAGTCGAGAAAGTGCGAGGGAAAACCGATGCGAACGGCGAGCGAACGCAGACGTGCCGAACGATACTGAGAGAGAGAGATAGAGAGATGCCCGCCACGCGGTCGGTCGGGGCTGGAGTGTGAGATCGGAAAATATTGTACGGTAAATCGGAAGCCATCGGCCGCAGTAAATCGCGAGTCATTAATAAGTCACGCAAATTGTGTTCACCGGGATTGTAGGATCATTCCTGAACTCTTTGTAGTCAGTATTTGTATTAATTTAAATTTTAATTTATAGCTTCAATATATCGCCTATTTTTGTTACCGTTCGTTTTGTTACGTGCGCGTTCGGAGTACTTATCCCCCCCCCCCTCCGTGCTTCGAGAACTACTCCAAAACCGAAACTAAAACGGAGTCGGAACGCTGGGCGTCTTTCCAGATGCGAATACTCATTTGAAAATCATTAAGCGATTTAACATTCAGAAGTGGGATACAAAACTCCAGTGCCGTGCGCGAAAAATGGGACACGAAGGGACACGAAGGGTGTGAAGAAACAAAAAAATTACTCGAGTGGCATGTGCTCGATCAAAGATTATTTTGCGCGTTAAAAGGGGCTTATGGTGGACGAAAGCGCGTTCGAGCGATTCGTGCAACACGAATTAGACTGAATGGGGTTGAATAGAACCATCGGAAGAGGACGGGGTTGGAATGTGGATCGTGGGCCGCGAGAATCGTTGCCGGGTCGTGCAAATGAGCAAGCACAAGATGGCGCCCAGGTGTGAACGCCGGTGGACGGGCCACCAGCACAACGGCCGCCATTAACCGCACGAGCGAGGGACGTGGATGAGGCGCATGCATCGGGCGGAAGGAATGACGAAGCCGGGCAAACGGACGAATCCGGTACGGCGAGTGGTCCGCGAGATTCTCCACCGGTACAATCGTCCTTCCTTGAAGCGGCGAACCATGACGTTACGTCGGCATCTCGGAGGCTTCTTTCTACGGGGGACAAAAATGAATCGCTTGTCCAAATAATGGCAGCTTTGACCACGAATCGCGCGCCAACGATGCCAGCGCCGACGGCGGCCCGACCTGTCACGGAGCATCGTAGAATTTTCGGGAAGCGAAGGAAGTGCTCGTCCTCGAGAGTGGGTGGAAAATTTAGAACCAATGCACGCTTTACACCAGCGGCCGGAGGAGTTTTTATTTGAGGCAGCTCGAATGCACCTGCGAGAGGGTGCGCGAGATTGGCTACGGGGACAAGCTCGCGACGTACGTTCGTGGTCGACGGGTTCCATGTCGATGGGTTCCATGGCAAAGAGGGATCCGACTCGATGAAACAGTTTGAGCGATCGTCCAACGGACGGGAGGCTCTCTCGAAGAAACTTCCTCAACAGCAGGACATTCCGAAGTGCGCAATTGGGTGAATCGTGGTAAGGGCAGAATGCCGTCACTTTGTTGGCCCTCCTCAGCGAGGGACACGCCACGACGTCTCGTGCATCGAATCCGAAACGTTCCAGCCACTGCTGCTTCTGCTGTCCCTTTACGTAGATGACGCTGGCGTTGTGCAGAACCGATCGGAGCACGTTCTCGACCTCGCAGTAGAGTACTTCTCCCGTGCTCCAGCCGAGATGATGATAGTTGCGTTCGAGCCAGGAATTTATGCTTTTGTACCTGGCTGGGAGATCGTGGGATTGGTGGTTTGAAGAGGAAAATCAGCGGCTGCACGTCCGCATTGAGCGGAGTCACTGCCAGTTCTTTGAGTACAAACTCGTCCCGCTGGAAGCCCTGTGTATCCACCACGTACTCCATAGCGATTAATGATGATGAACGCTCGACTCGAGCGTCATTTATAGGAGGATTCTTCATCCCCTCCACTCTAGAGGCGTTTCCTCACATCCCCACTTATGGGATTGTAGTCGACGATGCGATCGTGCAAGATCAGGCAGTAGGCTGTAGTTCCCGCGGGAAAATTGGATTGAGCCTCTAGTTCGATACGAACGTCAACCGGTGCCTGCTTGAGGGCGTCGATCTGTTTCGAGGAGTCAATCACAATGAGTGGAGCATGCGCGATGAAGACTGTCTTTGTCAGCATGGGTTCCGCCTCCCTGGCGTAGTACGCAGTCTGGAAGCTGGCGTACATCTCGTACAACTGAGCGTACTGGTTGCACGGCACGTCGAGATTGAGGTTACCGTAAGGGTAGCACTGCGAATTCAGGAACAGTTTCACATTGGTTATTGCGCAGTGATCGAAGCGGCTAGCGTTTGCCGTTCGAACGCCTCGTCGATTCGTTTGCAAGGCGAGAATGACGAAGCGCGGTTTCTCCAGCTGATTCGACGTCTTGACCGTCCAAACGTGTTTCGTCGTGCTTGGGAGCATGGGGTATTCATACAATTCCCACATGCGAAAAGACACAGTGATGTCCTTCTCAATGTGACTGAGCAGACGTATCTTGTGCTTGGTTGACAGCATCACGTAAGGCATCAGCCACTCTATTTTAGCGATCGCAATCTTGAATTCCTCGGTGGCGCCATTCTCGAGGGTTGTTTGAACAACTGCATTAGTGTCGTTCCTCGATCGCGTGAGAATGAGCTCGTGCTTCGTATTGATGACAATCTTGCGATAGTCCTCAGCGAAGCCGAAAATCATGGCGAGCGGTATGCATACGTCGAAGTATCCCCTGTCGTCCGTCAGTTGCTTCGGCTCTTCGAACCAGCCAGAGTTTTCAACGCTGAACATCTGACCGGGGCTCAGTGAGCTACGCTTCACTGACCCCCTTCATGAGACTCGTCAGACCAATGTTCTTGATTCTGTCCACCTCTATGGCATTGATCTCATAGCGAATTTCCTCAAACAGATGCAAGATGGCGTTGTTAACGAACTTTGTCGCCGTGACGGCATTTCCGTTCGTTTTGCTGAGTCTACCGCAGACGTGTAGGGAGCTTCGCGCCGGCAGAACGCACAGGTCCTGATGCTGAATGGATATGCGAATCTCATCGCTGTCGGCGAAACTGGATGAAGTATAGGGTTGATGTGCGCGAATCTCGTAATGCGTTACGGACTCGTCGAAAACGATGGGCAAGTGCACGTTCAAGGCCTCTTCCACTCCAGCAGCAAAATATCACGCAAGTTACTCTCTTCCACCACCACCAATGACAACTTTGAGTCCGAGGCTTCTCAGGAACTGAATGTTCCGACGTGTTAGCGTTTTCGACACTCGTCGACGACTGATGCTTGGGCGACATGGTAACGCGCTTTTATAGCCGACCTTGTTGTTGTTGTTGTAGACGATACCCATGTCTACTTGGCTTCCTTGATGTGCAGTCTGATAGTGATGATTTCACCGCGAAAATTTACCAGTTCTCCGTCCTGATCGACTATGCGCAATTGCACGTGGTCCATGACTTTGATGGTGATCGGCAGGTAAATGACTTGCGAGGGAACTTCAATGATCTTATACCCTGGCGGTACTGCCGGGAAGAATTCGTGGATCGTGTGCGCTCTGTGCTCGTTGATGTACGCTCCGGACGTGATGTTGCACTCGACTCGCAGTGCGTTGACTCTGAGAATAGCTACCGGCAAGTCCGAGCTGTGAGTTGTATCGGGTGACAGCTCGCGCGCAGCAAAACCCAACAGGTTAGCGATGGAGTCCGCCGGTCGAAAATCCACGCTTCGGTTGCACTTCAGCAAGCTACGCAGCGTGTTGTTGTCGGGCTTGAGGTTGAGGGAGATGCCTTTTCGCCCAAGCACATCCTGCAAGTACTTCTCGATATCTTCGATCTCGTAACTTCCCGTCGGCAACGCAATCACCTCATCACCCGCGTAAAACTTGGTTTTACCGGTATCAATATTGGGTACGGAGTTGAACGAGAGGAATTCCACTAGGCCGAGAACGTAGTTCTTGCTGGGTGAGAGCTCGTTCGGCGGAAAGTACTGCGCCTCCAGTAGAGACGACCTTCCCGACAGGCTGATAGTCAATGACTCTTCCATGTTGATGCGTGACTGACTCCGCGTGAACTCTCACAACTGCTTATATAAGAATTTCAGACAAAGATGGCCGCACTCGTACGTGTCGAAATCCTGATATCTCGCGTGATTGTACTTGACCTCGGCGACTCCGAGGTACTTCAAGAGTTCTCGAGGTGGTGGTAGATCGCCGAAACTGTCAAAGTAGACGACGTTGTTGCCGTGCTTTCGATAGGCCACCCAGCGCGTGCCCGGTCCTTCCTTGTCGTCGAGATTTACGATAGCCGATTCGCGATAATGCGGTCCATTTTTCGGCAAATCGTTTCTCATGAATACACCGCGAAAGTGCGGAACGTCCTGCGCGTATTTCAGCAGGTCGGCGTCCGTTAGAGGACGCTTAGGATAGTTGAACGTTTTTTTTGTTCGCCTCCACGTGTATACCAAATCCCTTCTTGTGTGGCTTGAGGTAGAGCCCCTTACCGAGAGCGATAGCTTCCATCGTCTCGTTGTGTCGACGATTCCCTTGCAATTGACGCTCGGCGGCTTTAGCGGTATTCACAGCTTTTGCCACACCCGCAGCGCCACCTACCAGCGCTCCCGTAGCACTCAAGCCGGCCAACAAGGGAATGAGGAACTCCGCCCACTTTCTCCGGGATGGGCAGTACGCGTGGCACTAACACCTTCCTCCTTCCGCCAGCTTGCTTCACAGCTTCGCGAGCCTTCGTGAGCGCCGATCGAATGACTTCGCGAGAATTACTTCCGGTCGATCGCGAGACGGCTCTCACTATTTTGGAAAGCGCGATGAGGGGCTTTCGCCTCTTCTTCAGCCCCATATCGAGTTTCGACTTGGCTTTCATGTTGTTTGCCACGACGTAAGCGGCAAGTTTCTCGTCAATAGCGGCGTCTCTTGCAAACACCCGCTGCCAGGCCCTATCTGCCAAAACTCGGTCGGCCGAATTGCGCGCCGCGACGTTCTCACGGTTTTGCGACTACGCGATATCGTGCTCCTTGCAGGCTGCGTCCAGAGGATTTACACCGGGATCACCGCGAGCGACGCGTTCCGCTAGCTTCGTACCTGGCCCGCAGCACTGATAGCTCGGTACGTGTAACTCGATTGGAAGCCTGTTGATGAGCTTGTTCAGGACACCTCGACCTGTGTGCATCACTACGCGATCAGTCAGCGAATGAAGTCGAGGGGGTATATAAGCGGGCTATTTATACCTTGACGGCTCAGTCATGGATTTCCGAGAGCAAGTGCACAAGCTGCCGGTGATGAATTTCGATGCGCTCGTTGAGGGAGGAAAGCAGGGCACGGGACACGGCGATCTGCTGCCTGCCAGTATTCGCGCAGTCCTCTGCGGTCCGTCAAACTGCGGCAAGACCAACGCGTTGCTAGCCCTCATCACGCATCCCAATGGTTTAAGATTCGAAAACGTCTACGTGTACTCCAAGTCACTGAATCAGCCAAAGTACAAACTGCTCGAGAAAGTGCTCGCACTGCTCGAGGGTATCGGATACTTTGCGTTCAGCGAACACGATCAGGTCGTATCACCCGCGGACGCTCGTCCCAATTCTATCATCGTATTCGACGATATAGCCTGCGAGAAACAGGACAACGTCAGAGCCTTCTACTGCAAGGGTCGACACAAGAACATCGATTGCTTCTACCTGTGTCAATCGTACGCTCAAATCCCCAAGCACCAAGTTGTGCGTGACGTCAATCTGTTGGTCGTCTTTCGACAGGACGAGATGAACCTCCGACACATCTATGACGATCACGTGAACACGGACATGCCGTGCGTGCAGTTCAGAGACTTGTGCTCGACCTGCTGGAACGACTCCAGTCACGGATTTCTCGTAATCAACCGTGGAAGTGGACTCGACTGTGGCAGGTACAGAAAGGGCTTCGACCGTTTTGCCATAAATATATCGTGCGCGACGTGATCCCTGCAGTGCATTATGGATGGTCGAAGCGACAGTGTGACGGCTGAGCTCCGTCGCGAGAAACAGACGCTCAGCCAGATGGAGAAAATGAGGGATGCGATTAAGCGCAAGTACATGCTTCTCAAGGCGGACAAGCAAACGATGGCGAAAGCTCTGGACGAAACTTTCAAACCAATCGTCAAACCTCTCGAACGCCTCGTGCACGCCAGGCACATGTTGCCTAAGGAGGAGGTGTCTCGTGATGATGATCAGATGGAAACTTCCTTTAAAACTGCGTACGACGCGGAGGAAGAATGGCCGAAAATGACACCCGACGAATGCGTGCAGCAAAAAACGAGCCCCGACGAATACGTGCAGCAGCAGAAAACGAGTTCCGACGAATATTATGACATGCTGGAAGAGCCTGCGCTCGACAAATATCTTCACATGCTCAACACGAATCGAAAAAAGTATCTCGATATGACTTATGGGGTTCGAAAGCTGCCAGACGGTATCATGATGATCGGCGACTCACGCATACGTTTCGTGAACGACGACGTGATTGTGGGTGACAGGAAGTATCGATCGAGCGTCGGCTTGCTCGAACTGCTCTTCAGGAAGGAACCCAGTGCGCATCTCGTGAGCGCGGAAGACAAGAATATCTATGGGAAAATCCTGCAAACGACGAACGCACACAAGAAATACTACAGGTCGGACGAGGTCATTCACAGGCAAAGAAACTGGGTGGCGCCCTTGGTCGGTGGTTGTGCATCTACCGGTAGTGGTGTATTGCCTCGGTACAAGATCGCGCGAAGGAACACGCGAATGGACTACGTGTACTGGGACGACCCGAATGAGCTCGTTGATCGACTGCGTCTACTGATGGCTGAGCGATCGGCCGGCAATTCGAGTCACATCAACAAGATCATTTCGATCGTCGAGGAGCTGCGTGAGGCCGGTATTGTCATATAAACGGGGCACAAGGGGCGCTGCAACCGCACTTGAACAATGAGCATCGACATGTTCGGACGTCAGCTAGGACGAACTGAGGGCGGTACGCGAGGTCCTCCCGGATTCGGATTCAAGCTCACCGCCGACGGACAGTACGACGTAGAGGGCAAACGATTGTGCAACGTTGCCGACGCGAGTGAACCTCGCGACGGGGTCAACCTGAGTCTCGCGAGACGTCTTATTCAAAGCACTCTGAGCAAATTGTTTCACATCACAACTCGGCTGAGAGAGGATTTTAACGATCTGCAACTGAACATACAAATTCTGCAGAATCAAGTGAACGACAGGCTGAGAATTATCGAGGTAAACGTTGAAACGACTCTGGAGTTGGCCACGCGCAATTCCGAGGCCATTAAAACGTTGGACACGCGGCATGGAGCATCGGAGATTGGTGGAAGAGCTGCATAAACCCGCACGACGCAATTATCCACGGCGCAAGTTTGACGTGCGAGGACTGGATGAGACGTGGCAGGCCGACCTCGTAGAGATGCAACCGTACGCTCGAGAAAACCGGGGTGTCAGGTATCTGCTCACAATCATCGACGTGCTGTCCAAGTTTGCATGGCCCGTTCCCGTGAAGCGGAAGACCGAGGCAGAGAATTCTACAACGCGTCCTTCAAGAGCCTCATGAGTAAATATCGCATCAATCACTACTCGACCTACAGCAACCTCAAGGCATCCATCGGCGAGCGGTTCAATCGCACACTCAAGAACAAGATGTGGCTGCCGTTCAGTCTGCGCGGTTCCTTCAAGTGGCTCGACATTTTGCCCGATCTCGTAACAGCATACAACAGCAGTAAACATCGCACTATCAGAATGAAGCCGAACGAGGTGGCCGACACTCAAACTTTGTTGCTGCAGCCGCGTGATTGTCAAAGTCGCAAAGCGCCCAAGTTCCGAATCGGCGACGAGGTGCGAGTCAGCAAGAATAAGCACGTTTTCGAGAAAGGCTACACGCCCAACTGGACAACGGAAATTTTCATGGTGAGTCGAGTGATGGAGTCGACCGTTCCGGTGACATACAGACCGAAGGACTACCGAGGCAAGCCCATTGCCGGTGGTTTCTACGAGGAGGAGCTTCTGAGAGTCAAGTACCCCGACATGTATCTCGTGGAAAAAGTGCTGAGAAAGCGTGGCGACAGAGTCTACGTCAAGTGGCTGGGATTCGATAGTTCGCACAATAGCTGGATAAACAAGACCGATTTGTAAATGGGTTTGAACATTTATTGCAATAAAAAAACATTTCACGTTATTTATGATCGATGCTGAATTCTATTTGATTCATCTTGGTCTCGCTGCCGCCCAAGTACTTCAGGAGCAATTGCCCGTTCGTGGCTGTTTGCACCATGTGCTCGTACATCTTCGGATCCTTCACGAACGCATCCGCGATGCGTTTAGGCAGAAAGACTTGGCACTCGTCGTCGAGGGTGGCTACGGTTCTCAGGCCGTATTTCGTTGTGACTTGTCTCAGGTCGGTGAGACGATAGACGCTGCTTATACTCAGCGCTGCCAGTTTCTTCGTGGGCAGGAAATCCTCGAGCAGAGCGATTTTGTTGAGCTTCTCGATGCCGTCCATCGTGCTGATGAGGCAAACGGCCGCAAGCGCGACGCTCATATACCCGCTATCCCCTCCACTGCGCGCGGTGGTGGTGGGGCTCTGAAGTGCCCCCACGGCAACGTATCCGTGGTGTCGGGGAGGAGGATACGTTTGTCGTCGTGGACGCTGAGCGCCACCTTCACTTGCCTCTCGGTAAACACTTTGTGCAAGGGCAATCTGATCGCGCACTGCTGCCTGCGCTGAGTCAATTCCTCCCGCAGGCAGTGCACAAAGTCGTCGAAGGTGATGCTCGCCTCGACCACCGACCTCCTCATACCCTTCACCCGCTTCACACGATCACGACCCTCGACTCGGACGCTGTACATTTTGCTGCGCAAGCCAACGAATTCCGTCATGATGCTGCCGTTACACTCGTCTTTCACGAGACTAACCACCTTCTTGTTGGCTCGTGGCATGCCAAACTGGTTGTGCTGTGGGTAGTCCGAAGTATCGAACCTCTCGATGTCACGCCTCATGATCTCGTAGATGTCGTCGCAGCGAATCTCGTACAGCAGGCTGTCGGTGTCGGTGTAGAGGAGCTTGCAGTGATCGCCAAACTCTCGCTTCATGTAGTCATAATGCAAGGCGTATACGTGGATCTTCAACAAGTCCAGTACGCTCAGGCCGACGTAGATGGGTTTGTTGAGGTAAACCTCGGTCTTGGTGAGCTGTATGGCGACGAGGTTCTCGTCGAAGTTGGAGCAGCTGTGAAAGTTGGGCTTGGCGATGAGTGCTTCGGCTCCGTAACGTCCGCCCCAGTTCTTCACGAGCTTGATATCAACGTGTTTGCGCACATTCTCCATAGTCTTGTCGAACACTGCGTTGTTCATGAGCTTGAAGAGATTTTTCTCGAACTCGTTTCGCGCCCTCTTGCGCAATTCGCTGTTGAGCTCGATGTAGGGTTTCAACCACGCACTCTGCTTGAACTTCAAGACTCGATGAACGCGTTTGAGCTCCAGTCCTAGTTCGAGGGCTTGTTTCAGGTTACGATAGTGTAGGATGTAGCGGTTCTTCGGGTCGAGTGTCGTCATGAGTTTGATCTGCGTTGAGCCATGGGCGCTCTTGTGGTCGGGATACAAAGGTAAGTCCTTGTGTGCGTCGTGGAAACGTTCCGGGTACTGCAGGTCCACTTCGAGGACATACCCGACCGGCGAATCGTCTGGCACGTTGAGGAAGTCGACGTTGTCAACCCACTGGAAACCGCCGTACGGGAGCGACTGCGTCATTGCCCAGCCGTAGAGGTTGTTCACATCGAAGTACATGAGATACTTCGTCTTCTCGCTTACGTCATAGTCGCTCATGTACTTGTTGTTGGCACGGGCGTAACGGTTCGAGCACTGACTCACCCCACCTCGTATTCCTTGCTCAATGAACATGTGCATATCCAGATCGGTAAACAGTTCCAGCTGAATATGAGTGTATTTGAGCATAGCGTCCCACGAGAAGCCTGGCAGTGTGTAGTAGTGCGCGGGGTCTAGGCCGTAGGCTCTGATGGCATCGTTGCGGAAATTCTCAAAGACATCAGCTAAGAGCAGTACGTCGGTCTTCAAGTAGAGGTCTGAGTATTCGCCCAAGTTGGCGGCGTTGAACTCACTCCACACTCTCTTGGCGTGCTCGTAGTCTTCGTCCGAGATGTCACAGTCGTTCAGTGTACTGTAAAACTTCTCTTTCGACGGTAGCTGCTCGGTGTCGTTCAATTTGGCAAGTGAGTCGACGTACTCATAGGGGAACACACCTTTCCTCGTGAGAAGTTCGAACTTGTCGTCGGAAAGGTGCGTGAACTCGCTGCGGACAATCTTCAGTTCCTTCAAGTATGATGCGAGTTTTTCCAGCAACGATGCCACGAAACGGAACGAGTCGATAAATCAGAACTCCACCTCGCTGTCCGCGACGTGTTTCGTGAACGAGATGTAACGTTCTTTCGTCTGAGGCAGTACGTTAACTCGACCTTCGAAGCACGTGGCGATTTCGCGGATGATGAAGTGCGAGTCGTAGCCGGAAAGATTGTGAAAGACCACGGGTACGGTTCGGGAGTCCTGGTAGTTCAGGTTGCACTCGTTGTGCGCCGCGCCTCGGTACCTGCCTGTGAGGTGACAGTGATCCCTCACTCTGTCACTGGTGAGCAAGGGTTTCTCGCAAATGTGACACTCAGTTGCAGTGCGAAACTCTCCTCTCCTGATGCCACTACAGTCTCTCCATAAGTCGAGGATTCGCGTGAATATCGTCGAGTTCTCGGGCAAGGTTTCGCAGTTCTGTGACGAACCCTTCCGCAGGCTTCGCACCTCTGTAGCTGCGATACCGCGAGAGCGAATTGTCGTAACTGCACTTCAAGTAATATGCCACGCTGAATGCCTCGTACTGTTGGTAGGCATTTTCATCTCGGGTGGGTTTCAGCAGGCACTCAAAGTCAGCGTAGATGACGAAGGGCACTCGCTCCTTGTGGCCGTGGTTCTTGAAGCGGAGAATCTTGTTTGCCCCCTTTGGCATAGCGACCTTGCACTTGTTGACTTTCCCACAATCGATTTCATGCGCAGTCAGCTTGTCTGCATTGTGGAAATAGTGGAGACATAGATCGCAGATATGAAGCGTGTGGTTTCTGTTCGACAACTGTGCCGAGACCAAGCGAGACAAGTCCTTTATCCACACGTAGTGGAATCGTGGTACTATGTAGCATTCGTTTTCCTCCTCCTCTTCCTCCTCCTCCTCCTCCTCTTCCTCGTCAACGTAGTGATCTTGCGCGAGCAGCAGATTGACGTGTTTATTCTTCTTCATGGACGTTACGTGTACAGGCACGACCATAAATTCCCTCTTCGTTCTTCTCAAAATGTATACATCACCGAGACATCATTTTTCTTCTCGAATTTGCCAATGTGTTGCGGTATTACGGGGAACTCAATCCCGTCAAAGTTCAATTCAGCCTCGTACCATCTGTACTCGGAAAGGCGATCAGAATGGTGTGTGGGATGTAGGGCGGATAGTATGGCCCACTTGAAGTACTGGTTGTCATTGTTTCGAACGTTGATGCACGCCTTCTTGTTTCGTATCTTCGACGGAAGATCCACGTAACAGGTGCCGCGCAAAGGATTGTACTTGCTTATGTTTACCGTCATGTTGATGATGGAATGGAGTGACCAGCCGGAACCTTGCTGTTCAAATTCCTCCGTATCCGTTTGGATTGGTTCCTGAACGTTCTCGATGAACCATGCTCGAACATCGGTTGTGGGGAAAATCGGCGCAGCCTTCGTGTTGAAGAATTTCGTGTCCAGTACTTCTTCGTCATTCTTCGTTGTAACGAATTTCGCAGTCAGCACGGCGTACACTTTCACCGAAGCTTGACTCAGCATATTTGCAATTTTTGTGCGCAAGTGAGCCATGCAGTCTTTCATGAAACTCTTTACATCAACGTGCTTCAAATTCGTGAGCAGCCCCACCCTAATGCCATTTTTGAACGATGAGTTCAGATCTGTCCATTGAACTCGATCTACGAGTCTGTCCCGGTTCTGCACGCCCTGTCCGCGTTTCAACAGACGTCCAAATTTGATGTCAATCCCTCGCAAGAATCCAATGGTAATTAAGTACTTTTGTCTTTCCGGAGCGGTGGTGGCTAGGGTCTGTGAATGTTCCAGCGTCTTGATAACATTGGCTAAACGTTTCATCCATTCTTGAATCTCGTTGGAAGCTCGATTCTGTAGAAGCGTCAACACTTCTTCCCAACTCGCAATAATTTCTTTGCACTCTTGAGCGGACATTGTCGTTACTCTCAATTGATGCAGGGTACTGTGCCAGCTTAGCCATCGAGACCCGAATTTATACCGCCAGCACCGGCTGATAAGTTGTAAAACGCTGATTGGCTGTCATTGCCGAGTAGTGGAGGGGTAACGATGCTGATTGGTTGGCGCTGAGTAGTGGAGGATATAAAAGAGCCGAATCACGAAGCGCGAGCATCAGTCCGAGAATGGAGTTCGTTGTCAACTTCCAGGGTTTCAAGAGACCCTTCAACGAGTTCGTATTCAAAGAGGTAGCGGTGGTTGCCCTCGAAGACGATGCACTACCGTCAGTCTACCTCTTCGAACCGCCGCACAGGTGGAGCTACTTACCAGCCAAGTATCAGAGCGAGAATCTATGGTTGGAGAAAAATTACCACGGTCTAACGTGGAATAGCGGCAACGTGCCCTACGAGGAAGTCCACGAAGTTCTCTTCAATATTCTACGAGATGTCAGCAAGGTACATGTCAAGGGTTACGAGAAGGAAAGATGGTTGGAAAAAATTCTACCCGATGTGTACAACCTCGACGATCTGACCTGTCCATCGCTGCGTCAATTGACAGCGAACACGACCATCTCGTGCACCAATCACCAACGCGCGCGGAATCCTTCTCACTGCGCAGTTTACAACGCGTGCGCACTGAAAACGTGGCTCTTTCAGTGGCAGAAACAACAAGTGGACTTTGCGAGCACCGAATGCATTCCAGACACTTCGACAACAACCACCCTCAAAGACTACTACGAGCAAAGTCTCCACTTTAAAATGTAATAAAGTCAGATAAAAAATATATTTTTTTTCTTCGTTTTTTTATTTATATTTTCTACAAACGGCGTCGGGTGGTGGTGGTGGGTGGCCTCAATGGTAGGGTCCTCCTGCGTATGCAAGGGTCAGTCTTGGGGATATTCTCTTTACCCCGAGACTGACCCAAACCCAAAAACTTTATGTTTTTTCGCTTAAACGAGGGGGCAGTTTTCGGTGGAAAAATCACAATGGTTTTGCGACGAATTTCTTTTCTGTCCACCGAAGATTGCCCCCTCTTTTCTATCGGTGCGTAGGGGCTTCCTGTTCGCTCGAAAGAAAGAGGTCCTCCTCGAGCATGGCTATCGATGCGGTTGCCGTTGCTGCGGTTGCTGTTGCTGCGTTTGCTGCTGCTGCAAAGGGCGGAAGGGGCAGCGAGAGGATGCCCCGCTTAAAGCGGGGGTTTTGCCGATGGCTCTCGCCGCAGCCGCAATAAAGTGCGTTACGCCACTTAAAGGGGGATTGTCTTTTTTTTCGCAAAATTTACCGCTTTTTGGGAATTTTTTTGTGAAGAAAGTATACAACGGAAAACTTGTGAAACTTGGCATATAGTTTTATTGATCTGTTTACTACATACAAAAAATTTTTTAAACAATTTCATCAAAAAATCCGCCTCCCACCCCCCTCGACGCGCGATGGTCCCGGTAAGGTAGATTCCCACAGGAACCATGATTGGGTCAGAATCTGCCGTCGGTAAGGCAAATTCCTCGGACTTGCTGGAATCTACCTTACCGACCGTCGGTAAAGTAGATTCCTACATGGGGGAACCGGCATAGCCTCACTACTTGCAGTGATGCTAGCCGCGCAATACTCATACAACGATTTGTTGCATGATTTGCAATATTATGAGAAGCTTCTCAATGAACGCGCGGACCGAATTAGATCGATGCGTGAAGTGAAAAGCACCAGAATGCACTCGACTACGGAGTACGGCACCCGATAACGGAGACGGCTCGGTCAAGCCCGAGAGACACCCGTACAGCAGCGGCACCGAGAGGAGCGCTCGACGGCCAGAGACGGTGCTTCAACTGTAACAAGCGAGGACACTTGTTGTGTGACTGCCCTGAGTCGCGACGAGAGTTCAAATGCTTCCGGTGTGGGAAGCTCGGTCACATTAGTCGACGGTGCACCAAGGGCGTCGCAGCTGCGATGCAGACCATCTGGAAAGCCCACGACCATGCAGCGTTGAATTATATGAAGGAAGCCCTGATAAATGGTAAGTGATGCACCGTTTTTGTCGATCCTGGCAGCTCGGAGTGTACGGTCCGAGCTATCAAGGTCTTGACGGAGGAGTTTGTCACGAAGGTGGCCCCGCAGCCGCTGAAAGGATTTGGGCCGCCCGATTTTGTTGTCACGAGCCCAGGCGAATTCAAGCGTCGATCACGATTGATGGGGTTCAAGTCTCGAACATCTTATTGAGGGTGGTACCGGACAACACCCAGCCGGTAGACGCTATCATCGGGCGAACATTCACAGACGAGCCGAGTGTCAATTTTCATAAGGTGGGGAATATCCTTACATTTGAGCACGCCAGGCCGGCGAATGTATTGGATGTTGACAGCGTAGCGGGTCCCTCGATGAGCCATGGGACGGACCTACTACCTCACTCGATCGGCTTCGTGACTGTGCTGAATCCGGAGGAACAGTACCCTCTACTCGTCACGAATTTCGGGGCGGTAGAGAAGAGCATCGACATCGAGGATTGAAACATCGTACGCGGGGACGTGTCTCGACGTGGGACCGGAGCAGTCGTACGAGGTACCGAGCGAGTTGTGCGACGACAGAGAGAGAGAGAGAGAGAGAGAGAGAGAGAGAGAGAGAGCAAGTAATTTGACTTTTAGACTATTGTGAACGTAGATAGCCACTCCCCGTCCGCGCTTGCTTGTGCGGTCGTGATGTATCAGTGCATAACTCGGTAGGGCAATTAGGGAATCAGAGTTGTTGTCCTTCAGCCATGTCTCCGAAATGGAGATTATTTGATAAAAATTGCGAGACAGATGTGCATTAATAATGAGAGAGAGAGAGAGAGAGAGAGAGAGAGAGAGAGAGAGATTGATTGATTTTGAATGATTGATTTATTTCTTATGCCCTAGTTAGCAACTTAGGGGCAAACATTTCTTAATATCTAGTACAAAACCCATTTTTGCTCTTTCTAACCAGTAAATAATACAGATATACAAAAATACGGAATAAAAACAAATAATACGAAATTATACAATAATACGAAAACCATGACGCTAATAATTATACAAAATAATCCAAACTCAATAGCGCAAATAATACAAAATAATAGCGAAATCAGTACAAAATAATGCTAACGCAATAGCGTAAATAATACAAAAGCGCAAATAATACAAAATAATACAGACGCAATAGCGCAAATAATCCGAAATGATGCAATACATAGCGCAAATTATAAAATAATAGTGAAAAAGCTGGCGCTGGATGCCTAGTACCCTTAATTATGGTAATACGAAGAAACGATCTTATATCACTACGGCTACCAATCAGACGTCGTCTACCTCAAATAATTGTGTATGTAGTCGAATTTATGCAATTTTTCCAAGCAATCGATAATTTAATAAGATTTAGATGGGTGACCAAAGAATTCGCGTTCTACTGAGCGATATGTAACAGATGCGACGCTAAGATCGAATTCACCGCAGTCGTCTTGTAAACAGGAATCTCCTTTTTTCTCTTTTTTTTTCCTTTGGGAGTCAGACGATTTTATCGAGATCATCATCCGAATAAATTTCGACCGCAGGTGACCCCTCCGATCTACGCACTCGAATTACTCCCCCTCGTGTCCACGCAAATTTATAGTTCGCAGCCGCCGCCTTGGCCTTAACTTTCTTAAACAGTTTGTAGGTGATAGCAGGTAAAAATTCGTTGACGTAAATACGCCCAGGAAGGTCCTGACCGACCACCTCCCGAATCAACAATTCTTTTTTAACGCGTTTCATGGCAATTATATGATCTCGTACCGCGGTTGACTTTAGGGTTATGAGCAAGCTTTTTGACTTAGCATGACCCTGTGATCCTTGCCCTTGATCTCCTACGGCTGCAGAATCTCTGCGCGCCAAAATACGGATGTTTAAAACATCGCTAAATAGCTCCGGGGTACCCAACGCCGTGAAAACTTTAGAGACAAGCGATTCATTCGTATGATAATCAAGAAGAGGAACATTCGTTAATAATATTTCGGCAAGAGATTGTGCCCGGCTTAATGCCGCCGATGACCGAAGCCGTCCGAGTTCACTAACTATACACGAGCATTACTAGTTTCCAAACGAGCAATGGCCTCATCGTGCTTTCCAACTTTAATAATTAGCTCAGGCAAACTATTTAATTTCGCAGAAATCTCATCGTTTATAGTCGTTTGCCGCTCAATGATCGCCGACAATTTTTTATTAGTTTCGTTGCTCTCCCTCAAAGCGGTTAGTAGGCTCTCCGTCGATATAGCTTCCATATTGCATCCACCTCTGCTACTCGTAATGCTACTTTCAGAACGCACTGGGACAGAGGAAATGTCAAACTCTTCTACTTTCTTTTGACTGTAAGTAATGTCCGATTTATCGTTTGAACAAATAGGCTGCGAAACAGATAATGTCACTGCCAACCCTGTTGACTTTTTTAAAATACCATTCGCTACTTTGCTCTTTAGATTTTTTACGCAACACTCACTCACACTCCGGTATGCCAAATAGGCTGCGCAACAACCAGGATGAAAAGAGTTTTGCACAATCGGCGCACGATAATGAAACTCCCGCAATAACACGTCGGCATTTAGAGCAGATCAAAGACATTAGTCGCGCAAAACTTGTCCATAAATTACATTGTATTATCCGATGATACGCGCGTGTGAAGCCTATTACCGCTTGAGCGTGTTATCGGCCGTGGGACAATGATCCACGTAATGTTGCCAGCGAGTGAATTTAGTCAATATACCTTGGATTTACCGCCTGATCTCGATCTCACTCGCAGATTGTTGATCTATGCCGTTGTGTACAAGCGTATTTATGTGAACGAACCTTGAGGCTCCCACAACAGGTGATTCGTGACGATGGATCTCGTGACGCACCCAACGTAACGCCGAAAATGGCGGATAAGAGAAGAGACTTCAGGAAAATTCGCTTTCTCGTTCGGTTGGAATTCGCCGTCATGAACTTCTTAGCGTAGGCGGTAAGCAAAGTTTGCGTGCTCAACCTGGGACAAAAAAGTGGGCCCGTGGGCCTTTTGCGACAGAAGAAAAGAAAAGAGAGAGAGAGAGAGAGAGAGAGAGAGAGAGAGAGAGAGAGAGAGAGAGAGAGAGAGAGAGAGATTGATTGATTGATTGATTGATTGATTGATTAGATTTATTATGCCCTAGCGCGCTATGGGGCAAAGATTTACAGAAGTATAAAAAGATGAAAGAGACATTAATGGTAGTAACTGAAGCTCGATGTCGATGTTACAAGTTTCAGCGAAGAATTTCAAACAATGAGAAATTACCGATGTCGAGCATCAGGCGTTGGAATACATGTGCTCAGTTACAGGCGATTTAGTACGCAATATAATAATAACTAAACTACAGACTAATCTTAAATAAAACATGATTAAGCTTACAAGCTAAAACTTAGATACTAGGAGTTAAGGCTACTGACAAACCTAGTGGCTGATTATACAAGTTGCAATGGCAGATACAGCATGTATGTTATCAGTAAAAGTAATTATAACAGCTGACAGTGGATACAGCGCACTCTGAGGGCGGTGAGGTCATTAACACTACCAGACGATAATCAGGGCTGGAAACCTTATGTACGATCTGTTGTAAATAGAAAATTAAAAAGTCTTGTTTTGAAGATAGACACGGAAGGTGCTGACGTAATATCAAAAGGTAATGAATGCCAATAATATACGGCGGTGAGGTAAAACGAGTTGCGATAAGTGCTAGTGCGATGTTGAGGAATAAAAAAGGATCTCGGTGTTGTCGCGTGGCGCGTACGAAGATCTGTTGGTTGGTGCTGAATGAAGAGAGACGTCAGATATGACGGTGCATCTCCACGAAGGATTTTATAAATCATGATGCCGAGAAAGTATTGTCGCCTGAATTTGACCGTTAGCCAACCCAGTCGACGCCTGTACGGTGTGATATGCTCATCACGACGCAAGTTGTAAACAAATCGAATGCAGGTGTTGACTAATTTCTCTAGAATTTGATTCTGTTCATCAGTGATGTCAATATAAACAAGGCAGCAGTAGTCTAGTATGGGAAATATTAGTGAGGCAATCAACTTGGCCCTTAGCTGTTGCGATAACACATTTTTATGGTATTTTAATTTATATAATGAATAGTTTACCTTATTAGCTATAGTTACAATATGAGAGCGCCATGAAAGATTCGACTTGAAAGTTATTCCGAGATTACGTACTTCATCGACAAATGGTATGACAGTGTCATTCACAGTTATGGGTTGTAATGAAGTGAGATCGATTTGTTTAATGAAGGATTTGCTGCCTGTTATTAAAATCTTTGTTTTCTTTAAATTCAGAGTAAGCATATTATCGCAAGCATATTGAGCTACAACATTTACGTCATGTGCTATTCTTACCAAAGCACTACCAAGCTCGGAGGGTGGACAGCTCAGATAAATTTGTGTATCGTCTGCAAAGATAATGTGTTGCGAAAATTTTAACTTAGCACTTATGTCATTAATAAAAAGCGTAAATAATAATGGACCCAGCACGGAACCCTGAGGCACACCAGTTGTAGTCGGTAACCAAGTCGAAACAATATTACTATCGTTTACAACCGTTTGAGTACGACCTGTTAAGTACGAGCGAAGCCAACACAAAACCGAATGTGAGAAGCCCATTTTTTCTAATTTAGCAAGAAGTAAAGAATGGTTCACTGTGTCGAATGCTTTACTGAAATCGAACAAGACTAATATGGTTATACACCGATCATCAACTGCTTTCCTTATATCATGACTCAAACGAAGTAAAGCCGTCTGTGTACTGTATCTACTTCTGTAGCCAGACTGCCACGAATCAAGAATATTGTTCGATTCTAAGTACGTGACGATTTGTTGAAGCACTATGCGTTCGAGAAGTTTTGACATTTCACAGAGATTTGCTATAGGTCGGGTATCGGATAACGATCGAGGTGGGTTGATTTTTAGAAGTGGCCGTATGAAGACTCGTTTCCATGCTGACGGAAAGAAACCCGATCGTAAGGAACAGTTAAATAGAGAGGCTATGTGTTGTGTCATGGCTGGTGCTGCATTGAAAATAGCAAACGATGAGACTCCATCAGGATCAGGGGCATACGTAAATTTAAAGGCGTTGCTAAGAGCTGTGTAATATTTTCAGGTGCTATTATGCGAAATACAAAAGTTGTTGTAGCGAGAGGGACAGTCTGTAACACACTGTTGATATGACGATTGTCGATTTCCGTAAGTGAATTCGTGCTCATGCTCTCAATGTAGGATAAATTTAAATCATGCTGCGTAAAAAAATTCAGTGGAGTTGCTGTGGTGGATTTGACTAACCCCAGATTCGCTAGCTGTTTCCAAAGTCGAGCTGGATCACTTGCATTGCTTAGCTTTTGTAAATAGTAGTTGTTTTCCGCTTCACGTAATTCTATACGCAGATTATCTCTATAGTGTCTGAACTCCGCCATACCCAAAAGGCTGCCAGATCTCATCGCGCGTTTATATAGTGAATTGCGACGTTTGATTCGAGATTTCAATTCATACGTTAACCAAGGTAATTTTCGTGTACCCGTCGTGAAACATTTTAACGGTGCATGAATATCTAAAGCACTCAAGATTGTCTGGTTAATAGTATGGCAGTATAGATCAATTTCATCCTGAGTCACAGTCTCATTCAAAATGCAAGAGTTTGCTTCCAATAGAGACGTAATTGTATTTTGAAATGCCTCACGATTAAAGGCTTTGTAATTACGACGCTTGATGGTTCTAACTTGTTGAGCTTTAATTTCAAATCTGTAATCTAGTTCGATCAGATCATGTCCCGCAATGAACGGATAATCCGATTTGGCAAAAGACTGAACTTTATCTGCACTATCGATAATATAAACATCTAGTAACGTATCAGATGTAGCAGTATGGTGAGTCGCTTCAGTGTTGACGATATGTAGAGAATTCGCAACGACTAGTTCTCGAAGGTACATGGCTTCATAGTTGTTCTTGAGAAGGTCGCAATTTAGATCACCCGCGATTATAATATTTTCATAAGCGAACGCAAATCTTTGGAAGCTATTCAAAAAATCATTTAAGAGGAAGCCTTTTGGACGTCTATATATAGAAATAAAAAGTAAAGATGGACCGTTTGGGGATCGGACCTCAAACATAAGATACTCCGGTGAGTTTGTAAACTGCGAAGGCGACCTGTCCAAAATATTTATTGTTAACGAAGTATGCACATAGCAGGCAACGCCGCCACCTACTTTACCAAGTCGATCATTGCGAGTTATGTAATAATCAGGTATGCGAATCAATTCATCTGACACTAGTGGGTGAAGCCAAGTCTCAGAGATAGATAGAATATGGAAAAAACGTTCCGCCACGAGTGCCTTTACTAAACTCAGATGCCCAATGAGTGAATTGGCATTGAACTGAGCAATGCTCAGTGAAAGTACAGGTGGATAGCTGGTGACAGAACATTTCGTTTTCTGGAGATACGGAACAGCCTCATGTCACTCGATCTTATTTAAATCCTCTTCCGACGCTATGTTAATGGCGGGCTGACCTTCGGCTTTGCGTACAAAGATTTTGCCTGATTTAGGCCATACATATTTGTAACCCGCGGTCGATGCTTTGGCTTTGACCTTGCGGAGCAATTTGTACAAGTCTGAGGAAAGAAACTCATTGATGAATACCGAACCTGACAGTTTGTTTGAAAACACTTCATTGATCGTGAGTGTTCCTTTGGCCCGTTTCGTCATCAAAATATGCTCACAGACTGATGATGACTTTAACGTAACTAGCAGAGTGTAGTGTGCTCTTTGAGGAACGCTTGCAGCTGTGCCAGTTCCTATTGCTGATGCCGGTTTTCTATTTAAACTGCGAATATTCAGCACATCAACCATCAGCTCAGGTAATCCCAAGGCAGTTAATACTCTTTCGACAATGATTCTGGGAGTGTCTGTTATTGCTGCAGGAAGGTTTGATATTGTGAACTGAGACTCAATATTTTGGCGATCAATTGAATTAATTTGTCGTTCAACCTTCTCTAGTCTAGTATTCAAGGCCTGGTTTTGACTTTTCAGATCAGACGTATCTTGACAGTTAACTCTGGTAACTCCCTCGAGAGCCTCCACACGGTTGTTCAGTGTGTCTTGTGACGCAGTTAGTGCCGCAACATCAGTGCGAAGATCGCTAATATGATTATGAATCACCCCGAGAGAGTCTTGTATTAACGCTAATTTGGTGTTGGATTCCGTAGCAGACGTTAATAACAGTTTTTTCAAATCCTTAAGCGTAACGTCGTCTGGAGATTCTACAGCCATAGTAGGTATTTGGGCTACAGGTGGTAGCTGTGCGGTTATTTCAGTGGGTGTGCGAGGCGTAATTAGGGATCTATGCATTGCACAGCTATCACAGCGAAAGTCTTTCTTGTAGTTAGGATCACTGTCATCGATATTAAAGTCTTCTATAGCGCATTTAAGGTGAAAAATATTTGCACACATTCCCTTACATTTGATGGTGTCACCGATTCTGGCTGCTCGTCTGCAAATGCCACATTTAGATGTCATTGCAAAAAGATGAAAATTACGTTAGTAGCTGAATCATAAATGAGTCCACAGATGATAACAAAGACAGCGATTGAGTTCGACTGGTTCATACATCAATCATGCATCGATAATAAAGTTTTCCAATCGATCGGTGGTAGAGTACGGAGCGACGTAAGTAATATAATGCCAGAGAGCAGCGAGACGTTGGCACACGACGCGAGCAGTGTTTACATACGGATCAGTGTATCGATACGTCGATATCGCTCAGGAGGATCGATGATGTGATGATAGCTCGAGCCCGCGCAAGCGGGGAGGTGTAAGCGTAAGCAAAGATCATCTGCGCAGGCGCGCGCGGTGGTGGACGATGCGATGAAGCCAAGGCGTACCGTGATGAGGAAAGGCGCGAATTTGACGTACTCACACCACTAGACGAGCGTAGGAATGTGCTGGAGGCTGATAGTGTGGAGGCGAGCGAAGAAAATCGATGTGCCGATGACAAGTGAGGTTACGAGAACTTTTCCAGGTTGAAATGACTCCACAGCTCGAACCCAGGTTGAATAGCGATGTAAAATTATGGAAAACGCTGGATAGCAGTTAGTTGCATGCTATGATCCTGCAAAAAAGCCGCCCGGGGGCGAAAGAATGCAGTATCGGGTCGAAAGTAAGTAGAGTCGAAGCAAGCGTGACTGAGCGAACTCACCGAGCAAGAGAGAGAGAGAGAGAGAGAGAGAGAGAGAGAGAGAGAGAGAGAGAGAGAGGATGCTTTATTTATGCCCTAGTTTCTAACTATGGGGCAAATGTAAAAATGAGCTGAGAACACGTATTCTCTCTTACAATCGTGAGAAGAACCGTTCGATGGACAAATCTCAAAACAGCACGAGAATGCTTAACTATTACGTCGATTTGTCCATGCTGCGCTTAATCCTATAACTAACCTAACATTTATTGTGATATTAAAATAAAATATGCTTGTTTGATACAGATTTATATTGTTTAT
>OX101783.1:52317296-52379796 GCA_944452715.1 Ophion slaviceki
TCTCTCTCTCTCTCTCTCTCTCTCTCTCTCTCTCTCTCTCTCTCTCTCTCTCTCTCTCTCTCTCTCTCTCTCTCTCTCTCTCTCTCTCTCTCTCTCTTCGAACACGTCGAACTCTTCTTTACAACCGTCATTTCACTTAGCACCTTTCGACTCGTTAGGTCAACCTCGTGGTATTTCATTGACCGTTCACCCATTTCTTCAAAAATATTATTATGGATTCCGCACTTATGCGGACTTTTTCGAGTGAGGGTTGAACAAAAAAATAGAGAATTTATATCGAAAAATTAGATTATGTAAATGTTATAATTATTCTGTTTCAGTCTCAGCTGGTGGTTCCGGTGTAAGAATAGTGACCCGTAGATCACGGTATGATAAAATGCAAGAACAAAAGTTATCTAATTTTAAAGAAAAATTGAAATTTTTCGAGAGTTACCTTTTGTTTTGTGAAGACTGCTCTGATGATGAAGTAAAGAAGTTGCAAACATTTTTGCATATTAAACCTTCGATTGCACACTTTCGCCACGAACCTCTCACTGCATATGGGGTCAATCTGACCCCAGACGTTTTTCAGATCGTTGTATTGCGGTAAATGTGTATTGTTTCTTTTTGAAATGTTGATTGCTGAATTTGCTGAATGACAAGTTTTTTAAATTGCTGAACGTATATTTTCCGCATTGTTTTACTTCAATGGCTTATTATTATTCACATTTACTGCAATCGACGCATGAGTAAAATCGGTGCTCGTTGCACATAGCCGTCCTGCATAACGGACACTTGCTTTTAGTTTTCTGATCGGCATTCTAAATACATAATTCACTATAGTGGCGCGTAATAAAAAAATATCTATGAGCATTTTATATTGTAACTCACTTACATGTAGTAATAAAACACCAAATTTCACAAAAAAATGTGTTCACTTCCACCGCACTACTGCATAAACGCGGTCGATTCGACCCCAGGTTCCTTTTCGAGAGCTGTCCTTAGTACGCGGGCAGGATGTATGATGGGGGCTGAGTGTCCACCTATAGAGCAGGAGAGGAATGGCTGAAAAAACATGTGAAATATCGGGAATGTGGCAACGAGGCTCGGGTCGACAACAAATACATTGAAATAAACGAGTTTATATCCATGGTATCCTATGACGTCCGCGATGTACAAGATTCTAGTGCACGGCGCGTGTGTCATAGAAACAGCATTGTTGCCAATTAGGTTGCTTTCCCAAGAAGCCGCTGAAGCACGAAACAAACATTTTAGACTGTACAGGCTGAATCTGAACATCGCGAGAAAATTTTTAATGGTGAAGTGTAACCTTGATACTACACTAGGCAAAAGAATTAAAGGTATTGAAAAAGACCGCCAATTTTAGGGTCATTTTCAAATAGCTGTAACTCTTCGAAGAATGGTCGTACAGCAAATAAAAAATAGCAAATTGAAGGTGTGAATCTCTAGTTTTGAGATCTTGAGCTCAAAATTTGTTCGCATCAGCCAATTTTTAGTGGCCATCAAAAAACCAAAGGAAAAAATAAAAATTTTAATTTTTGCTAATTTTTCACAGTCTGCGCGGACTTTAATAAATTTTTTTTGAATGATCGGATTAAAAGGATCGTCTAGCTGGATTCTTCCCCTTTAATTTGAGCGGTGGAAGAGCTCTGTACGATTCCTTCTCGCTGAGTTATCGATGTTCAAAGCAAAAATGACACTTTTGACTTTGATGACTGATTACTCGGAGACTAATGGTTGCACAGAAAAAAAACCAGGGGGTTTTGGAAACTTTGAAGTATTCTCTATAAGATGCTTTTATCATTTTTTTTATCACGATTTTTTTAATGCGGGAAAATGGATTTAAGAAAACGTGAAAAATGGCATATTTACGAATATTCTTTTACCAAGGATTGTTTTGCCAATATCGAATAGATTTTTAAAAAATTCGGTTTTTTTATGACCTCAAAGTATCCTAAAAAAGCCCTCAAAAGTTTAAACCCATGCGATTTTTTTTCAGGGTGTTCCGAATGATCGAAATTGTGGTTTTTGCCAAAAATCGATTAAAGGCTGCCACCTTTTATTCGTCTTTTGAGGATCACAATTTTTTTTGGCACTGATCCGAATTTCCGGTGCTAAAAAATGTAGATTGTTGAACAACGGGAACAAATTTTTGTTTAATCAAAAAAAATTAATGAAAAAAACATTTTTTTGACAAAAAAAATTATTTAAAAAAATCTAAAAAAATTGTTAATTGTTTTTATAGCCCTAAACGTTTTTCATGATACGAGGAGCGATTGGAGTTGTTGGAATTCACAGTTCTTGGAATGTGTGCGTGTGTACAATTTACATCCCTACGATACGATACGACACCCTACGCACACCTCCCACGATCATTAGATCAAGATTTTTTTTAAAAACATTTTATTCACCACCGGCATTTGCGTAACCTAAAGCGTACCATGTAGAGGTTGCTCGGTTGGATTTACGCTTCTTTGTGTGTGTTCCACACGCACACATTCAAAGAACTGTGAATTCCGACAACTCCAATCGCTCGTCGTATCAACAAAAACGTTCAGCGCTATAAAAAAAAAAATTTAACAATTTTTTCGATATTTCTAAATTAATTTTTTCTTGTCAAAAAAAACTTTTTTTAATTAATTTTTTTTTTCATTAAACAAAAATTTGTTCCCGTTGTTCAACAATCAAAATTTCTTAGCACCGGAAATTCGGATCAGTGCCAAAAAAATTGTGATTCTCAAAAGACGAATAAAAGGTGGTAGATTTAGCCTTTAATCGATTTTTGGCAAAAACCACAATTTCGATCATTCGGAACACAATGAAAAAAAATCGCAGGGTTTTAAACTTTTGAGGGCTTTTTAAGGATACTTTGAGGTCATAAAAAAACCGATTTTTTTTTAAATCTATTCGATCTTGGCAAAATAATCCTTAGTTATAGCGTGTGTTCCACACGCACACATTCAAAGAACTGTGAATTCCAACAACTCCAATCGCTCTTCGTATCATCAAAAACGTTCAGCGCTATAAAGAAAAATCTAACAACTTTTTCGATATTTTTAAATTAAATTTTTTTGTCAAAAAAAACTTTTTTTAATTAATTTTTTTTCATTAAACAAAAATTTGTTCCCGTTGTTCAACAATCAAAATTTGTTAGCACCGAAAATTCGGATCAGTGCCGAAAAATTGTCATTCTCAAAAGAAGAATAAAACGTGGTAGATTTAGCCTTTAATCGATTTTTGGCAAAAACCACAATTTCGATCATTCGGAACACAATGAAAAAAAATCGCAGGGGTTTAAACTTTTAAGGGCTTATTTAGGATACTTTGAGGTCACAAAAAACCGATTTTTTTTTCTATTCGATCTTGGCAAAATAATCCTTAGGTAAAAGAATATTCGTAAATATGCCATTTTCACGTTTTTTTAAATCCATTTTCCCGCAAAAAAAATTTTGATAAAAAATGATAAAAGCATTTTGTAGAGAATACTTCAAAGTTTCAAAAACCCTCTGGTTTTTTTCTGTGCGACCATTAGTCTCCGAGAAATCAGTCATCAAAGTCAAAAGTGTCATTTTTGCTTTGAACATCGATAACTCAGCGATAAAAAAATCGTACAGAGCTCTCCCACCTCTCAAATTAAAGGGGAAGAATCCAGCTAGACAATCCGTTTATTCCGATCATTCAAAAAAAATTATTAATGTCCGTGCAGACTGTGAAAGATGAACAAAAATTTTGAATTTTTTTTTAACTTTGGTTTTTTGATGGCTACTAAAAATTGGCTGATGCGAAAAATGTTTGAGCTCAAGATTTCGAAACTAGAGATTTACACCTTCAATTTGCTTTTTTATTTTGCTGTACGACCATTTTTCGAAGAGTTACAGCTATTTGAAATGACCCTAAAATTGGCGGACTTTTTCAATATCCTTTAATTCTTTTGCCTAGTGTATAAACAGGCTACTATTAGATTTTGACCCACTGATCGCTACCATGAAACCAACCGTCAAAAAAAAATCAATGCCGTTTACGAAAGATGCAATGGAATTGATGATTTCCGCTGAACCTGGCTCTGAAGGTGACTCAGATTCAGTTTCGGAGGAGGTTCCTGAAGATACAGAGAGTGAGCAGGACGAAGAAGAGCCATAACACTCATCATCATTTCAGTCATATAAATTATATTGAGTTCAGCTTTGGAGAAAAATAAAAATTCAAGTTAAAAAGAACGTTGTATTATTTTGTTCTATAAAACCCAATATTTCAGGACACATTCATCACATTATTCATCGCAAAACACTTATTATAGCTTGTAGTCAATTAGAGAGTCATTACAAATAAAAAAAATCGAAAGAAATAATTTTACCGCCCAGAATGGCAAAATGTGCGACCGTTGGAGAAAATCCGAAATGTTACATGGGTCCTATAGTTGGCAAACAGCGTCAGCCTTGCGTTGGTGCTGACCTGGACCAGCATTAGCCCAGCGTCGGTGCCAAGGCAGGCGTACCAAAGGTTCGGTGCAGTTTAACGCCAATGTTGGCCCAAGGTTGGTTGTCGATGATATATGCGCCAATATTTAATTTAACCATGGGTTACCCATCGGTCAACAAAACCGGCCGAACGTTGGCCTTATGATTGGGTAACATCGGTTGGGCCCCGATTGCCATCCCGAGCGTTGGTTTTATTGTAAGCGTCGGCAATTTTTTCACGGGTAATCGTCATATTAAACGTGTGTTTTCGAACTATCTTTCTAAATATATTTGTAAAAATATGCATTTTTGAACATTCGGTGATTACATTAAGTGTTTTCATTACTTTGTATAATTATTTTCTATAATATAACTATAACTTTTTCTCGCTCAATTAACGCGAAACGAATTGGCAACGTCGTAAATCGTGGTATATCATAATGCCCAGGTTGGCAGAAGCGTCGCAAAGTTAGAGACATCTGCGCCCCGTTCGTAACCTCAATATTGGCCCAAGGAGCTGTCGAAAATGAATATCGGTCCAAGTAAAAAAATCCGCTGTAAAGAAAAAGTCTGTACTAAAGCTGTCTATAATGTCGAAGAAATAAAAAACTTTAATAATTTTCCGATATTCTGAAGAAAAACATTACGTATGAAAAAAATCCGCGTTATTTTGTCTTTGCCTAGAAATGTCCAGAAATGTATAATTTCTGAACATCATGATCAAAGTAATATTAAGTAGTTATTAATAATTTAGAGAATAAGTACCAATAATATTCGTTGTTAATTATCCTGACCGAATAGTTTGAGGTTCCCGGTCATAATTACCGAATACCGATAAGATAGGTAGCATTTGTGCCGTCTACGACTTGCCATGATTGCACAGTCTAATATTTTGTGTGTTTGGTTTTGGCACCAATCCACTATCAAAAACATTAATAGTTTTATAACGGTACTGTGAATCCTCATTTTTACCGTACCTGTTTCTTCAGCTCCGTGGTAACATTCACTTAGCAGACATTAATAATGTACTGAAAAATATTCGGGAGTTTTCCATAAGCGTAATGTAAGTAGCCCACGAAATACGTCGAGTTGCCGATTTTTTTCTTAAAATAAACGGTACTCTGGTTCGTATTCAAACTGCACAGGGTGATCAGCAACAAGGTTATAAATGTCCAGAAAAAAATTCAGCTTATGTTAGTGGTAATATGTTGACTGCACCCCTAATAACCATAAGTCCTCCCGGTCCATCCTAGCGCTTCATACCACGGCGCTGTTTCGAATATTACAAGGAGCGATATTACAGCGCTGAAATTAATTCTGCCGTACCCTCAATGATAAATTTAATCATTGAGTCTGACGCCCCCCCCCCCCCAATTGAGGACAGGTTACCGTTCAGGACGATGAGAAATTCGACGGCTATTTTACATGATTTGCATCCTTAAAGTGCCTAGAACACGTGGGTTTGTTTGTTCGAGTTGTCAAAGACAAACATTAAATACGATTTTTTAGAAAGTTAAACTTTCAATGCGTTTTTCCGGAAACAACATTTTCGACGCACAGAGCGCTCGACAGCTTCAGCGGATGAACCGATTCACATGAATCTCTCCGCAATCAAAAGGGAATTCAATTTGCGAGGCCATCAGGAAGGGATTTTTGGCAAAAAATTATTTAGAATTTTTTTTGCCCGTTGAAGAAAAAAAACCCGGGTCAAAAAGTAGGCGTTTTTCGAACGACTGCCATTTTGTTATCAGGGGTTTTTTTCGGAAAACAAAAAACGAAAAGGCACCGCAAGTTTAGTCTAGTTTTATAATGTTTAACCCGTTTTTGCTTCAAATGAACTGACAAGGCTGTGGAGCGCCCCGCGCAGACCAAACATGCAGACGTGCATGGCTTCATTCGACACGAGTTAGAGCCGCCATTTTGAATTTTTTAAAACATTTTTTGCACGAACTTCGGGATTTTTTTTATATAAAATAAATACTTTTGGAAATGATTGGCTATGTGGAGTGGATAAAATGGTGGGGAATGTAATCAGGGGAAATACCCCGTACATGGAAGCTACAATAAGCGAAGCGTTCGCTGTGGCAGAAACATTAAAAAAATGATAACTTGTGGAAATGGATTGTAACGTATTTCAATACGTTGAAACCCATTTACAAAAGTATTTATTGTATTATCAACGGTAACCCATGTACGATTTTAGAGTCGGGCCAACCTCGGCGCAACGATGATCGCCTGAGTTAGAACGGCAGCCCGACTCTGTTCACCAACGTAGGCTCGGGGTCCAATAAACGCCGGGATGAAAACATCGGACCAACGTTACACCCAAGCGTCGGCCCTACGTTGATTTCGCCGTCGACCCTACGTTGATTGCAGCATCGGCCTTACGTTGACTGCGGCATCGACCTTACGTCGATTGCGGCATCGGCACTACGTTTAACCCTTCGAAGCATACATTTTTCTTTACATGCACGTTTTTTTTCGCACTTTCATTATTGATGACACCCGCTATGTGAAAAATAAATATTTAATAGATATGTTTTAGTAGTGATTGAAGTCCTAGGAACCTTGAAACGCATTTACAACCGCCATATTTAATTAATAAACACTTTTGAATCATCAAAATCTGAATTGAATTAGGTGTAACACCAGTGTTACACTATGCCGCAAAAGATTAAAGGATCTTCTCACTTTAGACGCTCAAAAAGGGTATTTTCATGATTTTTTTATAGGTTTATATTATAGATATTGATATGAAAATTGTTACACTTAATAAATACACTTTCGAAAAACATTTTACAAAAAATTATGTATTTATGTAACCCAAACAAACTTTAAACGCGTTTTTCTCAAAACAACGTTTTTCGACGGCCTGTTGATGAAATCTTCGAAACTACTGAACGCATCCATAATCCCTACAATTATTGAAATTGTTTTTACACCGAAATACTGCAAACATCTAAACTGAACCCTATTCTAAAAGGTAAATGGTACCAATGTTGTACGCTACATTGTGCTGTTGAGGTGAAGCTCCAATGGAAATTCACACAACGCGGGCATACGGCCGAGTACCAATGGTCTATTGACAAGCTACTGCTGTTTTACGGTCAAGCATCGGCCGAACTCTGCAGTTACAAGCGATAACCAACTAGGGTCGGGCGGTGATCCACCAGAGTCGGATGAAACATGGTGGCCAGCGTTGTGCCAACTACTGAGCCTAACGTCGACGCGATGATTGAACGAGAGTTTCAACAACTCTGGACCATAGTCGCGTTCCGATCGTCGGCTGCTGATTCGACGCCGGTTTACCGCCAAGTGATAGCTGTGCTCTGGGTCTGCAACCGGTGGCCAACTACAACCGGGCGACGATTAACCAGTGTAGGATGAAATGTGGTGGCCAACGTTGCGACAACTACTGAGCCTAACGTCGACGCGATGATGGAACGAGAGTTTCGATAACTCTGGACCATAGTCGCGTTCAGATCATTGACTGCCGACTCGTTGCCGCTTGGTAGCCAAGCATCGCTCGTACGTTTCAGTTGGCAGCCGACGAGCTGCCGCAACATAGCCAAGCGTCGGCCGTAGTCGGAACGCCGGCTACCCGCACATGGGAACCTCTCGTTAACTCATCGCTAAACTCAGCGATATGATTCGTGATCGTAACAAATTAGTTGCCGTGCGAAGGGGACTAAAAGTTTAGAGCGATACAGTGAGTACCGTCGATTCCGAGATCAAGTGAGTGAGCAGTTGTGTAATACAAGGGAGCGATTTTTTATTATCAGTACAATTAAGAAACCGGCTTGACTATAGACCAACGAGTTGTCTCCCCTCAGTTACTTCGGCACCAATTAGTTAAATACATTCTTTGTATCCATCTGTGGACTTGGTAGTCAGCGCTCGCATACAGACTATATCGATTCTTTAAGGGCTTGCGGGGGTTTGAAAATAAAAATAAAAAAACATTCAAAAAATGTTATTATCTAATAGTACAATTTGTTTAGAATATTCTCCCAAAGTTTTAAGTCAATCGGAGTAAAAGTCTAGGAGAGAGAGAGCCTTTGGGAATTCACCCCGTTGGGAAAGACCAGCCGCAGGTATGAGCGACGCAGGTATCCCGAGTCAAATTTTTTAGCCTCCTCTGAACCCTCGCAGGATCCATTTCTTTTGTAATACATAAGCCGCCAGCCTCCGTGAGTGAAACGTGCAGAACACAGGCCTCCTTAACCTGCTTTCGATCTCAAACCGTTGCCTCGACCCCACCTAACCTGCTTTGGGCCCAAATTCGATATCTCCTCCACCATCACTCCATTGTGGCCTGATCGGTAACCCGTTCGATGACCAAATTAATACCTTTTCCCTTATTATCGACCGAAGAATGGTACAGGTAAATAAGCATTATCAGATGATGAATAAATACTACACAATTAATAAAAATACATCGTCACCTTATCAAATTATTAGCGCAATATTAATATGCGAAAACAATAAAATTTGCTCAATATCGATTTATTACTATTTTATAGGCGATTCATAAAAGAATGCTCGTATATACAGTCTTACTCCAATTCTATCGGATTGATGGGCGTCACGAATTTTCCTGTGAGAAAAAATCTCACAGGAAAATTCTTAAAAAATGCCAGGCTATCCAGTATAAACTTGAGCGACTCTTTGCACCCTTAACATTTCTTCTTGAACACTCTAGTTCTTCAGTTACATTGCATTATGTAGAATTAGTCTTCTTTTAGCAAAAAAATGAAATAACGTTAAAAAATGTCACGTTTATGATGGATAAACGTGAGAATTTTTTTTTGCAAAGTCCTCGATGGTCAATGCCCAATTCTTTATGATCGAAAAAAGCCGAAAAACAGTCACGTACAACAGTGCGTATCGGGAAAAAAATCATAAAAAATATTTTAAAAAAAAATAAAGCTGAATTTGTTCCCTTCAAGAGACCGTTCGGTAAATTTGGTTATCTTTGTTTTTACGAAGCTATGTAACTTTTATTGCAGCAAGAAATATCGATTGGTGCATCCAAACTTTTAAGCGACGGTGTATGTTATATAATACTATACATGGGGTATTCCATGCGTAGCGAGACAAGTTTGGCCGCGGGTTTCAAAATTTTTTGTCCGTTAATATATCGTTTTCTCATATCATATAAAAAGATTTCCATATACTTATTAACCCCAACTAAGACTTGGTTTTTCTTAAGTCCTAATCGAAAAACAAAAAATAAAAATATTTTACATACCTTTAATTGTGTGTCCTTTAAGTGTCAATACAGCAAACATTAAATTTGACCAGCGCTTTTTAACGGGAAACAGGCGCTCTTTTTAATAAAGCTAATGGAATATTAATCCGATTTGTAAATAAAAATGTATAGCCAAAAAACGGAGAAAAAACCCGTTTTTGTTTTTTTTCGGCCCTTAGGGTCTACTGAATTTTATCAAAAATTTTACTGAACATAGTTTAACACGTGAGAAACGTTCGGTAAAATGTTCAGCTTGCCTTTATTTCTTGTTCACTGGCAATAAAATTAATAAGTTGTCTTAAACAATTAAATTTCATTAATATTTTGTTGCGAAAACTTCAATGAAGTGAAAATGTGACTCAATGTGAAGACTAATACTGTACCAGTTTAGCACTAGTCAAATGTATGAAATATATTATTCCGACATGAAATATTCTCTTTGTCAGCATATGGTGGCCCTGAAAAGGGTCGTTTTTTGCAGTGTTTTTAACGCTTCATGATAACTTTCGTGACCGGTGCTGTAGAATAGGAATACGTTTTGAAATTAATTTTTTTATCTTCAGTTGGTATGGCTGCGTGAAACTTCAGTGTCCCGGGTACGGTCTTAGCGTTCGCGTACCGTTCCTTCAAAAATATCACTGTTGAATCATACTCGCTTTTCGCGCTAAAGCAAAAGTCGATCCCTTTGATATTCTGCTTCGCCCAATCGAAAAGCCATTGTGGTGTCAAAATCTGTCTCTCTGGAGATAGTTGAAGGGTTGCACGTGCAGCAAGTCTCTTTACTGTGCCTGATATTCCGTCACAAGCACCTTTTCAATGCGCGGTGGCAAATAAATGCCATTCGGCATCCACACCGAAGTCTTCTTTGTGATGAACCAAGTTGATGAAGTTTTTACAATTCTTGTATTGCTGTGGGGCGCCATCGGAAAAGTAATAAATTTTCTTTACCGAAAATTGGACTTTTAAGTATTGAACGGAAATCCGTTGAAAGACATACACTGAACTTCTTACGTGATCAAGACAATCAGAGATGATCGTCAGGTTTTTGTTGACAATTCCATTTTCGGACCTATAATAAATCACGAACGGGTAAATCGTTGCCTGGTCATTATTCCAGTGAAATTCCTGAGAAGCGTCCTGTGCAACGAATGCGTAATTCTCAGCAAAGTCAAAATCGACGACGAATTCTCCTTCTTGAAGATTTTCCTTGATCGTGCGGTGGTACGACGCTTGTTGCTTGGCGATAAAATCGTGAAGAAGCAACGTTTTTAACTCAGAACATAAAGTATCTACGAAGTCATCCGCAGACAACTGCACAGTTTCTAACGTTGATCTGTCTACTGAAATCCAACGAGAAAATTTGATTGTGTCAATCATCGCGTCATCAAACTTCATTTTGAGCATCTCGGTCAATGGTTCGGTGCCGGGACATTGTTTGCACGGACTTGAAAAACATTCTACCGTAGGGTCTTTGCATACTGTAAATTTCAAGCAATCCTTGTAATAATTCAGCGGGACGATCCAGTTTGAAGTGAGCTGTCCGATTCTGCAAGTATCGAGCTTCAGTTTAACATTGTGGTATGAAGTACAAACGCACACAGTACGAGTATGCGTACCACTCTGCTCCGCTAGAACGCAGAACGGTGGTCGTAAAGTAGCGAATCGTGAAAATCCAATTTTCATGTCTGGATGCTTGTCTCGAAAATTCCGATACAACTCTTTCAGATTGCAAGGAACTAATCTCTTCCGCGGAGGCCAAAAGGTTGCTTATCAGAGACGAAATCTTTTTTTGCTGCTAGGATACGACTATTCTCGTCGGCGAGATAAAATGCTTGTACTGTTGTCGAAGTGGTTGAATCAAGTACATTTCCAGCTTTGGCATTTCCAGCTTTGGCGTCAATAACACTCCCGTTTCAGAGTATAGCGGTTTAGCGATTTGTACCATCCGTTTACTGTTATTAAACTCAGATATTACTTCGTTTATCGACAGAGTTTGCGGCAAAACAGTGAGAAGCTGTATTTTATCTCGACGAGAAGTCGTTTCCTTATCAAATTTGTCGTGAATTTGCTGTATCATCTCATCGTACAGCCGACATTTCTTTTCCTCAACTGTCTTTGCAGATTCATTCAAACCAGTTTGCAAAAATTCGTTTACCTTCCCAATAACTTTCTGCTTTTTAGCAGAAGAGTATTTAACGATGTGTTTACGTTTCTTCGAAATTGGCGACTCATCTACGACTTCGAGTAATCTTTGAAGTCCACTATTGTGACTGGAAATTGCTAAACTTTGATATGATGAAGTTGCTTCAGACTTTCCTTCGCTAACTGACGAATATTGAGAATAACCTCCAGGTTCACTTGTGTGGTTTTCCGCGTCACTATCATCTCGAGATACCGATCTGAGTTGATTTGTGGCGAGATTACCAGCATTGCATTTTGCTGAATGTTCAGGATCAAGTTGATTCATGGCGACATCAATAATATCCGTTTTGTTAGAAGGTCTAGGTTGACTTATGGAAAATTCGATGCAATTCGATTTATCTGAAGATCCAAATGCACTTTCCGGTTCCAGTCCACATCGATTGTTTTCAATTTCTTCATTCGGTAGCGGAAGTCCATGCGAGGCCAGA
This sequence comes from Ophion slaviceki, assembly GCA_944452715.1. Taxonomy (NCBI): domain Eukaryota; kingdom Metazoa; phylum Arthropoda; class Insecta; order Hymenoptera; family Ichneumonidae; genus Ophion; species Ophion slaviceki. The sequence goes on from OX101783.1 coordinate 52,329,635, forward strand.
TGTTGACATTGTATTGTCATTTGACATGTTTTACAAAGATCAAGTCCTAATGTCAATGATGGCTCCCTCTCGATTTCATACATGGTCACCAGTTTCACGCGCGCACGCTTGTTTTTGTGATTTTCAAGTGAACCGTATATGTTTATAAAATGTAAACTTTTTCGAGTTGTTCATTAGTTCAGTTTGGAATTATATTTTTTCTCGCGTTATATTTTTCCTTATATTTTAAGTAAAATTTGAAAAAATCTCATTAAGAACATTTTTGCCTTCGGCTATCTTAAAACTACATGTGTACACTATTTACAGAGTTGCATGCGTTTAACGCATGATGATATGTTGCGGAAGTTTATGTTTTCTTCTGTACAGTATCGCATCTGTCTCGAATACGCCTAGCTCTCTAAGTAAAGGTATGTTTTTTATTTGTTCTATGAAGAATTTTTTGGTGAATTTATATATATCATTGATCATGATATCAATGATATGATCAGTGATCATTCTTAGTGTCTTGTTTTGCAAAGTTTTTAGTTTTTTGACGTTTGTGTTTGCTGTACTGCTCCATATCGGGGACGCATATAACATAATTGGCTTAATCATAGCTTTATACAAAATTAGCTTATTTTTGATACTAAAAGCGCTCTTTTTACATAGTAAATAATATAACTATCCTTTAATCTTTTGGGCTTTGCATCGGGCCTCGCTCACGTGTTTCGTAAATGTTAGCTTATCATCGAGAATTACTCCAAAGATATTTGGCACTTCTTTTTGGTTCTATAAGCACGCGTTCCACGAGGAACGGCATAAGAGTTTCGTTTTTGTTTTTGTGCGTGAAGTGTACTAGTTCAGTTTTGTTTGCGTTAATTTTTATTCTCGAGATGTGGAAATGTTTAAGTATCAAGTTTACATGTCGTTGTACATTGTTCTGTGCTGTTTTCTTGCTCCATGAGCTGGCATAAATGGCCGTGTCGTCGGCAAATAGTGCTATATCCGTTTTGTCTGTTTTGGGTATGTCGTTAATGTAGTACAAAAATAGCATTGGCCCCAGGATTGATCCCAGCGGGACCCCTGCTACTATTAGCTGCTTTTGCGACGATTCTCCATTTACTGTTGCTGCAAATGTACGCTTGTAGAGGTAGTGTTGGATGATTTTAATCAAGTATAGAGGAATTTCTAACTTTAGTAACTTGTAGATTAGGCCTTTGTGCCAAACCGTGTCAAAGGCCTTCTCTATGTCAAGAAGTACCATTGTTGTTGATTTATTTAAATTGTAGTTTTTGCTAATGTGATTTGTTACTCTGGCTAATTGTTGAACTGTGTTATGCCCTGGTCTGAATCCGAATTGCTCGGGGATTAATTGCATTTCTCTCCTTTCATGTTCTTTGAGCCTGTCCAGTATTATTTTTTCGAAGATTTTACTAAGTGTTGAGAGTAAGCTAATTGGCCTGTAATTTTGTGGAAACAATTTATCCTTCCCGGGCTTTCGGAATGCAAGCACGTTTGCATGTTTCCATTGGGTCGGAAAATGTGACTGTTTCAAGCATGAATTGAATATGTTTGTTAACGGAGACTTTGTCCTTGGAGTGCCATATTTCAGGTGTTTACATTTTATTTTTTTTAAAGGAAACGAGTAAAGCTTTTTGAGTGCGGTTTTTTCTTACTTTTATTCATTCATTCATACTTTTATACAGAACGTTAAAAATTATTTTTTTGAACAAAAACCAAAATGGCGGCCGTTGCAGCTCCGCGAAAACAGGTCCTCAAATCGTGGGAGGTAAACGGCTGACATCACTGCCCCCTCTTTGTTGATCTGAAACACAAATTCAAAGCATATTATCAATCTGTGACCCTTTAGTCATGGAATGACGGATGGGTTTTTCGTTTAGTACAAATTTCGGAAAATGGCGGCAATTAAAAAAATCGAATTTTCGCGTTTTTTTCGCATAAAAAGATAAATAATAAATAAAAAAATGTATCTATCGAAAAAACGATCCGTCATTCCGTGAAGACATATTTTCTGAGTATTCTTTCCAAATTTCAGGTCGATATGTTAATTACAGCGGTCAGGAGAATGTCAGCCATTTTTTAAAACGTGTCTTCGAGAAAAACGCGTTTAAAGTTTTGTAATGTGTTTACACAAATGTGTTTATAATTACCGCTAATCGGCAATGCCTGGTCCATAGAGGCATCTCTCCTCTTCTTCTAGCTCCACATGTTGAGCTCAATTTGATTTTTTGAAAAGTTCAAGGACAAAGTCTCCCTTAATTGGAGTAGTGTTACTCGGGGTAAGTTTTTTAATACGATGTTCTGAATGTTATCTGGGCCAGGAGCTTTTTTTGGTCTTGTATTTTTTATTGCTTTTTCTACTTCTACGATTGTCGGGAGATTTGTATTTTCTGGCTCGATAGTTTTGTTTAAAATTTCCCTATACTTGTCATTTACTGCTCTTCTCAGTCTATCATTGCCGATGTTCCCGGTGAGGTGGTGGACCCCCTCGAAGTTTTCTGCCAATACTTCAGCTTTTTGCCTGTCGGTAATTGCATGTCCCCGCGGCCTCTGTAGTGTTGGGAGGGAACTAATGCCTGGTTTTGTAAATGCTTTAGCCATTTTCCATATGGAGTTGTCTTTGATTTGGAGGCTACTGCGTTGTTCGTTCCATTTGTTATTATTATATTCACGGATTAGATTTTTCACTTGATTTGTAAGTTTGTTTTGCATCGTTTTGTACGCAATAATCCCAGAATTTTGATACATTCGCCGCACTCGGTTACACAGGCGGATATACGTTCTGATATTTTGTGGCAAGGTTAGTGTTTTTGCTTTAATTTTAGTTATTGGTATTGCATGCTCTATTGCCTTTGTTATTGTTTTTGTAAGGTTTTCGATGCTCTCCTCTATTGCTGCTTTTGAGTTTATTTCTGCTCTCAGTTCGACATTTTCATTGGTATATAATTTAAATTTTTCCTAGTCTGCTTTTTTATAATTAAGAAAGGTTTTGTTTTGATGTTCTACTCTGGTATTGGTGTATGTGAGTATGATTAGGTGGTGGTCTGAATTTAGGTCATTTACTACTTCTATTTGAATGCTATTATTTATGTTTTTGACTACGGCAAAGTCTACTACGCTTGGTCTTGCGTCGTTGTAGGGGTATAGCGTGAAACTATCTGGTGCGAGTATTGACAATCCTCGGTTGTTAGCGTAGTTGAATAGTATTCTACTGTTTGCGTTGTTGTGCGCACAGTTTCAGCTTGTGTGCTTTGCGTTGTAATCTCCCACCATTAAGACTGAATTGACTGAGTTTATAATTTTATCTAGCTCTGCGGGGTCGATTTTGATTTGCGGTGTCACGTATACCGAAGCTATAACGAGGTCATTGTTGAGTTTAATCCCTATTGGCAGTTTTCTAAGGTGGCAGTTTTGGAATCTAATTGCGAGCAGTTTATGTCATTTTTGCATTATATGGCTACTCCACCTGCCGCCCTGTTGTTCGGTCGGTCCATTCTAAAGCTTTTATACCCAGGCATTTTGCATTTTACATTTTTTGTAAGCATGGTTTCGTTGATTAGCATGATGTCTATGCAATTTAATTCGATGAAGTCCATCACCTCGCCGAGTTTGGGCTTAATACTTTTAGCGTTCCAATATGCTATTTTGATATTTCTATTCGATACTGTATTTGAATTATACATGATCTAAGATTACTGAATAGAACGCTTCGCATTTTGATATACGGTCCTTGCACGAGGAGAGTTTTTTTTATTTAAATCTTTGAGCATTGCGAGCATTTTTTTCAAGTTGCATTGCGATTGGAGCGTTTTGATCTCGTTAATTATGCTACAGACGGTAGTAAAAGCCTCGGTTGTGTCGTTGTTTACTGCTTGGGATTGCCTCGCATTTTTTTTTACCTTGACGTATGTCGAATCATTTTCGTTGGTCGCCATCCTCGGGTGTGGCGCTGATTGGCTGCTTGCGTGCGTCCCTACATTGCTGTTGCCGATTGCTGCCGCAGCGTTCGTCCTAATCTGTAGGAAGGTTCTAGCGTTTACCTCTGATGCCGCCTGGGGCGGCATTTGCTGGTGAGTTACTATTCGTCTCCTTCTATTTCGATCAATCATGCTGATTTGTTACTTATAGTACTCGCATTCCATTGAGATTGCTGCGTGCCCCGCTTTGCGGTTTGTGCACTGTAGCTGCTCTTCTGCTGGCTTGTTACACTCCGAGGTGAGGTGCTGCTTTGTGCATTTTACGCACCTTGGTGCGTTGGAGCAATGTGATGTGCCGTGGCCGAAGCTTTGACAACGATGGCACTGCGTGGTGGGTCTTCGATTTTTATATTTTTCCCATCTCACTCTTACTGAGCAGATGTATGAGATGTTTTTTAGCAGTCCAACATTTTCCGTGGCTTTGATTGACACAAAGTACATTGGGTGGTCGGTTGACTTGTTTTGTCCCAGCTTCATCGTTGCGACTTTAGATGGGTTTATCCCGTGCGTTCGGATGTCATTTTCGATATCGGCGACTTCTAGCGAGGGAAGTCCTTTGAGCACATATTTCTTCTCCTTTTCCTCCGCTCCTGCGTAGGTGTGGAAGTTTATGCCGTGTTTGATTAGAGCTCCCTTTAGTTCATCGTAGGTTTTGGTGTTCGCTGGTTTGATTGTCCACGTGTTGGTGGTGTACTGTACTGTCGTTCCTTGGTACTTATTCCTGATCTCCTTGAGTAGATTCGTCTTAAATTCGTCCGTGAGCCCCGCGTTTTTTAGTACTAGGGGTGGTATTTTTATTTTTGTTTTGGTTGGTATTTCGTCCTGAGCCGCCGTCTCCATGTCATCCTCCTGTGAGTCTGACGATAGCACTTCGTAGCGATTTTGTATTTTTTCGCCTTCTTGCTGCTCGGAGCCTTCCTGCTTGTATTTTGGTTTTTTAGCATTCGTTAGGATTGGCTCCTGTGTATGCTTCTTTTTTTGCCCATGATTTGGAAGCTATTTATCAGGAGCTTATGTTCGGTTTCTTGGATCTGCTGACCATTAATCGTATGCGTCTTGGTCCGTCGTTGGTTTTCGGATTGTAGGCCTCCATTGGTTGCCGTTCGATTGACTTTCTGTTGAAAAAACTCACTCTGTTCTGTCTGCGTCGCGTCTGATCTCTCCTCATCGACGCTCAAGACTCTCTCTCGGAATCTCGATCATGATCTCTGATCAGTTGTTCATTAAACAGACCGTAGCTGTGATGAACAAGCTGGTTATCACGGTTCACGCGGACCATGGAGAGAAGCCGTTCCGTCGACCAGACCGTCCGAACGGAATGCTTCGCCCAATCATGTGCGAGTATTGTGTTTCCCAACCAACGCACCAATCAAATGCCATGAGATTCTTCCAACTAAGCACCGATAAGCGGTGTCCAGTTCTGACGAAACGAGTTTCTATGGAAAAGAAGCGTCGACTATTTACGGAGTAACTACACACTTAATTTCCAGTGAACAAGAAATAAAGGCAAGCTGAAAATTTTACCGAACGTTTTTCACGTGTTGAACTATGTTCAGTAGAATTTTTGATAAAATTCAGTAGACCCTAAGGGCCGAAAAAAAATAAAAACGGGTTTTTTCTCTGTTTTTTGGCTATAAATTTCTCTTTACAAATCGCATTAATATTTCATTAGCTTTATTGAAAAGAGCGCTTTTTTCCGATGAAAAAGCGCTGGTCAGATTTAATTTTTGCTGTATTGACACTTAAGGGACACACAATTAAATGTATGTAAAATATTTTATTTTTTTATTTTTCGATTCAGACTTAACAAAAACCAAGTCTTAATTGGGGTTAATAAGTATATGGAAATGTTTTTATATGATATAAGAAAACGATATATTAACGGACGAAAAATTTTGAAACCCCCGGCCAAAACCTGTCTCGCTACGCATGGTTTATATATATTATTACTTGTAAATCATATATATTATACTTGAAATATGTGATTGCATTAATATATTCGAATATACACTACCAGTCAAAAATATTCGGACAATTCAGATAATTGCAAAATTATGGTGGAATAATAATTATTTTACGAAGATACTATAAAGCTCTGTATAATTAATTAATTATATAGACCTTATAGTATCTTCGTAAAATAATAAATGAAACAAATTATATTACTCTAACACTATTTGGCAATTAACCGGCGCTCAAAAGTTTTGCGAATATGTGCAGTGTCCGAAAACTTTTGGCTGGCAGTGTAGATCTAAATAACATATAATGTTGATATCTATATGAAACGTTAGGGTGTTAATTATTGTCTATTTCATGTTCTAAAAGATTGAAATTGTCGGTTTGGAACTCAATCTCATTCAATTTTTTGTTCATTTTTTTCCGTTTGTTTTTTTTTAGTTCATTCAATAACGAGTCGATAAATGGCGATAGCCGATTACCGTCGATTTCAAATAAAATGTTTGATTTTTCTGTTTACATTTTTAGCCCGTCGAAAATTCAAAAAAATATTTCCACGTATATGTGTAAAGCATATTTTTATTTCTATACGCTAAATATTATGATATTAACTAATCGCGTCTATTTGATTCTTTTTTGTTTGAATTAACTAGATTTTTCATAGAACCACATTTTTTCTATTGCATTCCATTATTAGAATTATTTAATTCGAATGTTTATTTATTCAAATCCATCTATCTAATATAGTCCAATAACTAAATATTTTATTTTAAAGGTGGAGAGAGAGGAATTATATATAGATATAGGTTATGTTTGAAAAATCTATAGCACGTTATTCGATAAACCTCTCTAATTATCACAATGATATTAACTAATTGATATGGTTTGAGATACAACAAATAGTTATAGGTATTCATTTGGTCTCTTATGCTATATCAGTAGTATAACAGGACTGATTCTAACCCAGGGATCTCAGGGGGGAGCGGGGCGGGGGGGGGCTCCAGCGCGGGGGACCGAGGGCCGACGTCACGCGGCAGGGAGGGGGAAGGCGCTGCAGAGGGGGTCTAGCACGTGGTAGCCGGGAGTGGGGGTGTGACGTCACACGGCGAGGGGGAGGGCAGCAATGCTAACTGTGCGGGGGAGGGGGCGGTGAATAGAACGAGACAACAATCATAATTAGCAAGTACTTATTTTTTTTTTCTCATATAAATTGCATACAGAATGGTTGCAATAGAACATTTTCATCAATAATGGAAGAATTTTAAATACAAATGATCAGAGTGTGTTATACATAATACCGCGCGCGAGCGTGCGTGTGCGTGTGTGTGTGTGTGTGTGTGTGTGTGTGTGTGTGCGTGTGCGTGTGCGTGTGCGGGTGCGTGTGCGTGTGCGTGTGCGTGTGCGTGTGCGTGTGCGTGTGCGTGTGCGGGTGCGTGTGCGTGTGCGTGTGCGTGTGCGTGTGCGTGTGCGTGCGTGTGTGTGTGTGTGTGTGTGTGTGTGTATGTGTGTGTGTGTGTGTGTGTTAAAAATGAAAAAGAAAATTAAAAATCGACGTCGATGCAATCGTTCTGAAACAAACAAAACATGCATTTTTGTCTCATTAATCTATGTGACACATTGACATTATTTACAATGATACCGAAGTTGAATGGGAATACTTACAATTAGCTCGGTATACATTTATGCAGGTGGTACACATGTCAGGTGGAATTATTTGGTGCAGTGGATCTCGACAGTCGTTGCAGAAAATTCCCCTCATCTCAACATAGCGTTCGCGATAGTGACCGCACACTCTTATTGCTTCTCCAAACGCGTCTCGTGCGTGGAAATAGCACGAAGTGCAATACTTCGCTTGACCATTTGTTGTGAAGTAAAAATAATTCACACAATATTTGACGTTCTGGTCGAGAAGATAAATTTGAAGCATGTCCATTCTATTTTCCCGCACATCGTGGTTTTCACCATCAGATCCACTTTCATACGCGGAATCTACCGATTCGATATCACTTTCCAGATCGTCTATATCCATAACGTCTATTTCATTGTCGTCGTCGTCGACGATATCAATCACATCAACTTCACGGATTTGATCAGCCATTATTGCACTTTTCTTTTTTTTTCTACGGCTCTTTCGTTATTAAACGCGCCTCGGAGGTTGGAGACTGGAATGGGGAAAAATCCTGTCCCGATTCTTTCTGAGATTTCGATTTTTGGATCTCTATTGGGATGCAGAATGGTGGGGATGGTATTGCTCGAATTTTTCCATACTTCAACACTAAGATATGCAAACGGTTTTTCTCCTCAGCCTGTAGGAAATAGGAGGATGGGTAGGAAAAAAATGGCCTTCTACGATGTCGAAAGATTTTTCTCAGTGTTTTTTTCTTCCTTGACTGTCGGCAAGGGTGTTGATGCACTGTAAAAAAAGTGACCCTACATCGTGGAGGCGGAGGCCGACCAGCTAGGACGCATCTCAAGTGTTGAATTTTACGATCTCCATAAAACCACGTTTGAAAACAACGTATGGAGACCCATAAAAGTGGTTTCTCATAGCGAACATCCCAGTATTTTGGGATTACGGATTGCTATGCATGCACGGCTTGAGCACAGACGTCCTATCGGTTTGCATATATATATATATATATATATATATATATATATATATATATATATATATATATATATATATATAGTATGTCTCTCTCACGCCTCTGACACCATGTTGAATATTTGGTCTAGATATCGACTAGCGTTTAATGTCAGTCAGCAATACGTCACGTCCTTAAAAACTCGTAAAATCCCGCACAGGCCCTACATTGATCGCTCTATTTTTTTTTCTGCTCTCCGACTCTATACGAATGGTGGTATAAAAAAGCCTGAGAGGGGAGGCGCTAGACTTCTAATATAATGATAAAGAGGGAAAATATTTTTTTTCTTTAAATTGTGGAACGTTGTGATTGCTGCTGCTCGGAAGTTTTAACACTTTGAATGGAGCAGTCAACAAACCAACATCGTTTTTTACTTCAACAATTTTTTCAAACTTATAAATATGTGTAGCATCGTGTTAGAACAAAGACTACGAGAACAAGCTATACTCATAAATTCGGTGGAAGAGTACAATGTGTGGGAGCAACAATACAGTGAATTAATTGAATCGTTGGAGAACCAAAGTCGAAATAAACGTCCGCGATTGACAATTGGCAATCGCCAATCATTAATCGCTCAGATAGCGCGACTTGAAAGTTTGAAAAATTCGATACGTCAACGTTTTGTTCATGAGGGGGCTGGATGTAGTGCGCGAGGAAATGGTTTGATTTGGCGGAACATTGACACGGCATTCGAAAGTCGCATACTGACTGGTTCAGTAATTAACCGCAACCATATTGAACCACGTCAATTGCTCAAAGATGCCCGAGACATAGTGCTTTTACATGTGAAAAACATCATTGAACAACATTTTAGTGTAAAGGTTAATACCACGTTCAATGGTGAGTTTGTGGCAGGTGATAAGCACGCAAACAAAAGTGTCAATACAAAAAACTTTGAACTTTTTCAAACATCTGATTTAGATGAGTGGTATGAACAACGCGTTGTCGAACCCACTCTAGCATCCCTTGACGAATTTCAAGAACGCGATAGTGGCTGGACCTTGTTAAAAATTCTAAATTTAACCATAAGTGTGAATAAATATAATCCAATGCGTGCCGGTTGCCACCTTAAATTGCCACAGGAAGTAATGACAAAGCGCGCAGTAGTAAATATAAAGTCCAATGATAATGCGTGCTTTGCGTGGTCCGTGATCGTGGCTCTATACCCTGCCGAACGTAAAAGTGATCGTGAATCTTCATATCCACATTCTTCGACGGTTTTAAATCTGCAGGGTATTGCCTTCCCCGTGACTCTAGAAAAAATTAAAAAAATCGAACAACAAAATAATTTATCAATCAATGTGTATACCATCGAGAAGAAGAAAACCCTTCCAATACGCATTAGTGAGCACAAAAGGGATAAGCACATAAATTTGCTGTACCTTCAAGATTCATCAGACACCAATGTTGGACATTTTGCGTGGATTAAAAATTTATCCAGGCTGGTGAGCTCGCAACTTAGCAAACTGGGCGATCGAAAATATATCTGCGATCGGTATGTAAATTTAAAATACAATCAAATATGCGACATACTTATATATTTCAAAAAAAAAAAATCGGTCGAATAAAAACAATTAAATCTCTTTGCACAGGTGCTTGCATTACTTCAGTTCGAATGTGAAACTAGAGTCACACACAACGGATTGTGGAAAGCTGAACGACTATGCCATTCAGTTGCCACGCGAAGAGGACAAGTGGCTCACTTTCAGCAACTTGGATCGGAAGCAGCGTCTCCCCTTCGTTGTATACGCAGACCTCGAATGTGTCTTGTCGAAAACCGACGATCCAAATAGGTGTCAACATCACCAAGTATTCAGTGCTGCGTATTACATGCATTGTTCATATGGCAATTCCCTGTCCACATATCAGTCGGCTCGCAGTGATAATTGCATTTCCTGGTTCGTTCAAGAACTGAAAAGTTTAGCTATTCGCGTGAAAACTATTTTATGTACTAATGTCCCCATGGTACATTTGACACGCGAAGAATGGGCAGAATTCCGCCGCGCTACGCACTGCCACATATGTGAGAAAACATTTACGCAAGGCGATACACGTGTTAGAGATCATTATCATTTGACTGGACGTTATCGAGGCCCCGCGCATTCGAACTGCAATTTGAACTTTCAGCAATCCTTTTTCACCCCCATCGTATTTCACAATTTATCCGGATATGATGCGCATTTCATTATTAAGGAAGTGGCTACAGCTTTCGAAGGGAGTGTCGAAGTACTTCCCATAACAAAAGAAAAGTATATTTCATTTACGAAAAATGTGAAACTCACGAACGATACGCGAAATGACATCAAATTGCGATTTATCGATTCATATAGATTTCTCAATACTTCTCTCGATAAATTGGCATCGTTTCTTACCAAGGATAAACTAAAAATTTTGACATCTTCAATTCCTAATAATCAACAATTCGATTTATTGACACGCAAAGGTGTTTTCCCATATGAATATGTGGATGATGTCAGTAGGCTGCAAGAAACGTGTCTACCGCCAATTGACTCATTTTACAGTTCATTGAGTGGTGGCACTGTAAGCGAGAGCGACTATACACACGCGGAAAATGTCTGGAAGGAATTCTCTATTCAAACGTTAGGCGAATATAGCGATCTATATTTGAAAACGGATGTCCTGTTATTAGCTGACATATTTGAAAATTTCCGAGATAGCTGTATTGAGAGCTATGGACTTGACCCGGCATATTACTATTCACTCCCCGGGTATACATGGGACGCAATGTTGAAGCATACGAGTATTAGATTCGAATTGCTCACTGACATTGACATGGTCATGTTTATCGAACGTGGTATACGTGGCGGACTAAGTCAATGTTCGAACAGATATGCCAACGCGAATAACAAATATATAGACTCACACGATCCATCTAAAGCTTCATCGTATCTTATGTATTTCGATGTAAATAATTTGTACGGCTGGGCAATGTGTCAATTTTTGCCTTATGCAAATTTCAAATGGGTCAACGACCTGTCAAATTTTGATGTATCATCGATCTCAAACGATTCGCCTACGGGCTACATTCTCGAGGTAGACTTGGATTATCCACAAAATTTACACGATGCACATAGCGATTTTCCGTTTTGTCCAACGCGTGGAAAACCACCCGGTAAGCGGCAGGACAAGTTGCTCGCAACTTTGTATAATAAAGAGCGCTATATTGTACATTACCGGAATGTTCAGCAGTGTCTACGCCATGGGCTCCGTATAACAAAAATCCATCGAATATTGCAATTCCAACAATCTCCATGGTTACGGTCTTACATCGAGCTAAACACGCAATTCAGAACCATGGCGAAAAATGATTTTGAAAAAAAATTTATATAAGCTGATGAATAATGCGGTATTTGGCAAAACGATGGAAAACGTTCGAAATCACGTTGACGTGAAACTGTTGACAAAATGGGAGGGGAGATATGGTGCCGAGGCGATGATTGCGAAGCCCAACTTTCACAGTAGGAGCATCTTTTCCGAAAACTTGATTGCCGTTGAATTGCGTAAACTTGAAGTGAAATTCTACAAACCAATATATGTCGGTATGTGCATACTCGATATATCGAAAACGTGTTTGTACGAGTTTCACTATGATCATATGGCTCCGCTGTATCGTGAAAAATGTAAGATAATGTACACCGATACCGATAGCCTTATCTACCACATCCAGTGCGAAGATGTATATGAAGGTATGAAGCAAACTATTGCCCGGTTCGATACGAGTGATTATCCCATCGATAATGTTTTCGATATTCCATTAGTAAATAAGAAAGTACCAGGTCTTATGAAGGATGAAAACAACGGTGCTATAATGACTGAATTTGTTGGACTTCGGTCAAAAATGTATGCGTTAAGAGTAGATGGTAAAAAGGATACCAAAAAAGTTAAAGGTGTAAAGAGTGGCGTTGTCGCAAGAACAATAACTTTTGATGATTATATGGAGTGTTTAAATGAGGAGATTGAAGTGTGTCGGAGCCAAACGTGTATAAGATCCACACTGCACGATGTATATACTATTCGCGAAAGAAAAATTGCTCTTAGCCCACACGATGATAAGCGATATATCATACCCAATAGCACAAACACTTTACCATGGGGACATTACAGAATACCATTTTAACACCGATATATTCTATAACATCGCAATCTTTTTTGTATATTTTTCAACTGGTAGAAAATAAAGAAGAAAAAAAAACATTAGCCTTTGTAATCCATATATTCATTCAAACTATTTTCCTCCATATTTTCGTGACGCATTGTTCAGGGAAAAAAAAAGATTCAAATGCGAGGAGCAAAAAAAGAGCTACCCAAGAGACACATGATGCGGTGTCGGGGAAGACGAACTCTTCATCCTTTGCAGCACGTGCGGAGATGGAGACAGCACTTGACCGCCACTTGTTGGGGCTTTCGGCAGAGAGGAAGGAGTCATAAATTAAAAAAAAAAAAAGATTTTTTATTGTTCACTACAAATCAGATGTATTTAGCCAACTATTGTGGGTATTGTCGAAACCCAACCATTTTTCAAACATTCGATTGCCACGTTTCTTCAGTACTTTTTCCACGAGATAGATATCGGGATATTTAACTTTTAGAAGCTCTTGCTCGTAGAAACCACCTGCAATAGGTTTATCCGTATGGTCTTTCAGGCTATACATTACAGGGCTTGTGTTTTTCACGCTATATATTGTAAATATTTCCGTTGTCCAGTTTGGTGTGTAACCCTTTTCAAATACACTCTTAAATTTGCTGATTCTCACGTTATCGCCAATTTTGAATTTTGGTGGCTTCTTCATTGGAGGTTGAGTCTTGTTAAAAACTTGTCGCAATATTTTCTTCTCGTTACCGACATTGACATTCCTTGGCTTCATTCTAATTGTACGGTGTACAGAGTCATTATACTCGACAATTAAATTATCAAGAATATCGATCCACTTAAAATTACCACGAAGGCTAAATTGCTTCCACATTTTGTTTTTCAGTGTACGATTAAAACGCTCGCAAATGGATGCTTTTAAATTACTATACGTTGAATACATGTTAATATTGTGCTTTTCCATTAGAGACTTGAAAGTGGAATTATAAAATTCTTTTCCATGATCGACATGCAAGTTCTGTGGTGTCCGTCCTCCCTTATCGATTATCGACTTCATTGCGGCTGCTGTATCTCTGCCATTCTTACTCAACATTGGTGCGGCCCAGGCGAATTTTGAGAAAGTATCGATGACGGTGAGGAGAAATTTATGTTTGGAGTTTTCACGCGCGTATGATGACATATCGACGAGATCAGCTTGCCAGGTTTCGTCCAAACCACGGATGTCCACATGTCGACGAGGATAATTTCGTCGAGCAGGCCTATGTAGTTCCAGCACGAGAGCGCTCTTTTTCTCGTTCATTTTCTAGTCCACTCAGTCGCGCATCCAGTGCAGCAATGGTGCGTGAATTACGAATCACCAAATCTTGTAGAGTTTTGACATCGACCTCGAGTGTTTTTGCAATGTCTCTCATCGTAGCTTCAAGTCCATTAACCAACAACTGATTACTCTCATTCATTTCTTTGCGTATCACAGTAGGAGAAAAGCCCAAAAACCTGGCCAAAACCCCAAAAAATAAATTTTCGAAATAGGGTCAGTTGAGTAGTCATTCAGGTAGAGGACTAGTAACTGCATTCTATTGTGGAAGGGAAAGCCCTTTAAGTGTATACCTGCGCCGCAGCGTCAGTTGGCAGTTAGTGTTCGTGAAGAGTGTACGTGTCACGCGCTGAACAGACGAAAATAACGCTGACTTCAAAAACCCATAACTTTAAAGTGACGGGTTTAATTTCAATTCTGCAACATGGATACGACTTCTGGAGGTATGTAGAACATGTTTTTACATCGGTTGAATCTAAAGTTTATGTATAAATGATTGAAATGTAGTATAGCCTTCGGCATAAATAAAATTGAATAATTTTGAAAACTTATATTTTCAACGGTCCGAAAAGTTATATATTTTGTCACATTTTGCAAAGCTCCTAGTCTCGGCCTTTAGTTTAATGTATAAGCTTTCGGAATTTACAAGAGTTACCTGCGGAAAACGTGCGTCTTGTCCGTTATGATTTTTTTCGCATCGTGCGGTAGCCGAGCGTGCACGCGGCACTATTGAGCAGCCTCTGCGCCTCTACCTGAGAATGGGTGAAGTAGCATCATAACGGACAAGACGGCTGTTATACGCTTGAAATAAATTATTTTAATATATATGTATGTGTATATATATATATATATATATATAAATTTTCTGTGATTTAATTATGATATATACGTATGCATATATATATATACATATTAAAATCAACCACATAAAAATTTCTTAAATATGAATGAAATGTTATAACATTCAAATAAAATATTTGAATATATATATATTATATAGTAAGCAAAGCTTTCTTTTAACCAAATCCATGTCAATATTTTCTGTCTAATTTTCTTAAAATTATTTCAATTATTGCGGTTATTTATTTGGTAAAATAATGTACATTGTTCAAGTTTTTGTATTAATTGAAAATTTTATCTTTTCCTTTAACACCAATTTTCTACAATTTTATGTCTTTATTACAGGATCCGGTTACAAAGAATTGATGCTGACAAGGAAAGAAGTATTTCTGATAATCAGCGAGCATTTATCCGATAAATTCGCTTCCTTGATCGAATTTATGGTAGAAAAAATTTCCAAGGACACCGGACGTACAGTTGTAGTGCCTGAGGACTCGAAACAGACTTTTTCGATACTCTTCAATGAAATGAGAACGAGGTGGCAACAAGCTCACAGAAAATCCTGTGTATTTTTCAAGAATAACGGTGAATGGCTTAGGAAGCAGGTATGTTTTGCCGCACCTACAGACACTGTAGTAACAAGCCCGGGTAATACGGGCGGCCGCCCGTCCCTTGAGTTTACAATGTCCAGTGAAAGATCTAAACGAAGGAAGACCCAATATATTCGTACATCGTTCAACTCGGTCGAGTTAGCATACGCTACTCAGATGAGCCTTCGCTCTTCAGGACAATCCGACGCCGCAAAAGTTATTAAGGACGTAACAATGACGAGTCCTTTAAGAGCTTCCAAGTATCGTAAAGCTTACTCAGCAACGGATGAAATTACTTTATCCGAAGAGGCTGCACTTTCCGCTATGATTGAATATAAATTCTCCAAGAGTACTTACCAGGGAATGAGAAGATTAGGGAAGGAAAATAACTGTAAGCTATATCCGTCTTACGAAAAAGTGATGAAAGCAAAAAAGCGTTGTTATCCACCACGTGATGCAATCAGGATTACAGAGAGTAGTGCAGAAGTCCAACTACAGGCACTATTAGATCATACAGTTGAACGTATTTTACTCGTCCAAAATGTACTCATTCAAAGATTGACTCCAGATAATGTTCGTAAAATGGACTTGATTTGCAAGTGGGGTTGCGATGGAAGTTCTGGGCAAAGTGAATATACGCAGACGTTCAGTGATGACAGCAAATCTGATGCGCATGTATTCTTTACTTCAGTCGTGCCATTACAACTCGTGTGTTATGATCAACAATCGAAGGAAGAAATAGTTGTTTGGAAGAACCCCAGACCCTCGTCTCCACGATTTTGTAGACCGCTTAGACTACTGTTTCTACGCGAAGACACAGAGTCAACACTTAATGAAATCCAAATTGTTGAAGAACAAATAAAGTCACTTCGTCCATTCGAAAGTGTAATAGATGGAAAAGAAATCTCCGTAATGTACAAGTTGTTGTTCACCATGATAGATGGTAAAGTTTGCAACGCTGTATCATTGACGAAATCTGCTCAACGGTGCTATTTGTGTGGAGCAACCAGCAAAGATTTTAATGCCATCGACACTGTATTGCAAAGGGAAATCAATGAAACAAATTTGAAGTTCGGATTGTCGACGCTGCATGCGTGGATACGGTGCTTCGAGTATTGCTTACACGTGTCTTACAAACTCGGCATTAAAAAATGGCAAGCTCGAAGTGCCGAAGAAAAAAAAATTACCCAGGAACGCAAGAGGGCCATTCAAGAAGGATTCAAGAAGCAATTGGGTCTAAATATCGATCGCCCAAAGCCTGGATACGGCAGCAGCAATGATGGCAACACAGCTCGGCGATTCTTTGAAAATTCGACGGTTTCCGCTGCGATAACGGGGGTCAACGAAGAAGTTATTAAACGCTTGTACGTAATCCTACAAGTTATATCGTGTGGCCACGAGATAAACTGTGAAAGATTTGAACAGTATGCTATTGAAACGGCAAGAAAGACCGTTGCATTATACCCTTGGTACTCCATGCCTACTTCGGTGCACAAACTATTAATTCATGGTCCAGTGATAATAACTCATGCTCTATTACCAATCGGCCAATTATCCGAAGATGCTCAGGAAGCTCGAAACAAAGACATCAAACGATATCGAGAAGATTTTGCGCGAAAAAGTTCCAGGGTTAAAACTTCGGAAGATGTTTTTCATCGGCTCTTAGTTACTTCTGATCCGTACATTTCAAGTGTCAGAAGACTACCACAGAAGAAGCTGAAGAGTTTGTCGCCGGAAGCTGTAGCGATGTTGATCGCTCCTAAAGTGACTGCTACAGCAGACGAATTTTGCGCCGAGATTGAAGCCGTGCCGGGAGTTGTAATAGATACAAACTCGGATAATGATTCTGACTCCGACTCCGACTCCGATTACGATTTTGATTAAGAATAAAATTTTCTATTTTTGAAACGTTCCGTATGTATTTTGGAAATAAAAATAATAATTGCGTAGAATACACTGTTCACGTTTATTTTATTATGATGATTTTTTTAAATATATTAATTTATCTATTTAGCAGGATACTCGGCCATTTTGTTTATAACAATTTGCTGTAAGCTCTTTGTTGCAAGTTATAAACAATAGATATCGGATTGGTAATCAGCGACCTTGGAAACCCGTATATACCAATTTTTGTCAACATCTGGTAACTTTTTAACGTTCATGTCGGCCATATTGGATCGGCCATTTTTTTTACGATAATTTGGCTTGCGGATTCGTAATCAGCGACCTTGAAAACCCGTAAATACCAATTTTTGTCGACATCTGGCAACTTTTTAACATTCATGTCAGCCATATTGGATCGGCCATTTTGTTTACGATAATTTGGCTTTCAGATTCGTAATCAGCGACCTTGAAAACCCCTGTAAGCCAATTTTCATTCCCGTCAAAGGTCATTTGAGGTTTTGGCCAGGTTTTTGGGCTTTTCTCCTACTGTGCGTATGTTCTTAATGATATTTCGAGATTTTTTATGTAAAGCACTTAGAGTGATGGCGTCGTCTTGTCCTTCCGGATTAGCGACGTTACACAATCGTTTCTGCCCCAAGTCATAATGGCCATCTGCGGTCGTTCTAAACCCAATCCTAGGTCGGCCCGGAGGACCTTGCTTACTGAGGAGCACACTCTTATTTAATTGGCGTCCAAACACATCGACACTCATGTTGAGAATGCGTGAATTCTCCGATGCTGAGTTAATAAATGCTTTCAGCTTCGCGCAATTCCTCGATAATCGATATGATTTCATTCGAATGCGCAGAATTTCCGGCTGCTTGCGATGCCAAAAGTAAGCGAAGACGATCTACTAGCTCATTTGGATTATCCCAATAAATATAGTCCAATTGGGTGTTTTTTCTGGCTAGCTTATACTTTGGCATACCCTTTCCCACATGATGATCGACTATATTTGCGATATAAGTGTTGAATTTATGGCAGGTATTACGTCGTATATCCTCATTAGGCTTGTAAAAATTTTTGTGTGCATTTGTCGAGATGACAATCTTTTCATAGTTTTTCAAATCGTCCGGTGTGAGAGTTTCGACATTGGGCACTTTTTTAAACAACAGCTCCGTTAATCCAATAGTTTTCGGATAATTCACATCACCCACACGAATATGTTGTGACTCGAAAATTATTGGCGAATTGCCAATCATTAATTTGTTTTTTGCGAAATTCCGTACACCATATAATACATCCAAGCTTGCCTTTCTATTTGTTCGTAATAATAGGAGATATTCACCGATTAATTCATCAACATTCTGCGAGTCATCATCATCATCCTCATATATCAATTTGAAAGAATCTTGTGTTTCACTCTTGAAGGAATCTTGTGTCTCATTCTTCAATTGATTTTTCACACTATTTATCGCATCTCTTTCTTCAGCATTATCACTCACTTTTTCATCCTTAATTTCCTCCTTCGCTACCTCGCCGTTTTTATATGACACCAATTTCTCCAGTGGTCTCACTATAGGCTTAAAGACGTCTTGCATTCTCTGCTCATCGCTATCTTTTCCCATTTTCATCATTCGATGCTTTCGTCTGATTGCATTGCTCGCATTGGCAATTTCACACAATACATCTTTTTCACGCAAAAGTTGTTCGGTCTTCATGTTGTCACTGTCAAGGTATGCACAATACTGTCTCTTCAACCACCAGCGATGAATCATTTATCAATGGTCAGAAAATAATCAAAACCTTGTCTATATCGACCCTCATTAATACCACTATCCTTGTCAATCGTGATAAATGCATACTTGTCGGAATTCCAGCATTTCATGCACATGTTTTTAAAGCACGTATAAGTCATATCCGTATTAACATGATCGTTGTAGACGTGTTTGAGGTTCATATCGTCCTGCTTGAAAAGCACCACGAAATTTGCATTATCTCTCACGAGATGTTTGGGGAAACGGGTGTACGTCTGACAAAGATAAAAACTGTCAACAATCTCGTGTCTTCCCATGGAAAAGAAGGCTCTAACATTATCCTGTTTTTCACACGCTATATCATCAAAGATGAATATAGAGTTGGATTGTGCCTCACTTGGTGCTATCACTTGTTCATGCGCGTTGAACGGATGATACGCAACTCCACTCACAGGTTCGAGCAACCGTTCGAGCAACTTATACTTTGGCTGCTTCAGCGATTTGGAATACAAGTAAATGTTCTCAAATCTCAAACCATTGGGATGGATGATAAGAGTGAGCAGAGCGTTGGTTTTCCCACAATTCGATGGACCACAAAACAGTGCACGTATGCTATCCGGCAATAAATTTCCATGACGCTTTTGCCGCTTTTTCGCTCCAGCATCTTCGACTAATTCATCGAAATTTATCACGGGAAGTCCGCCTCCGATAGTTTGCTTGTTGGGCGTCATCTCACACAAGACTAACGGCGAAATCATATAAATAGCATTCTTATAGGGATTATCCATCAGTCGCGTGTTGTCTTTAGACATGATTGTGCATGGGAAGAGTGGTAAAGGTTTGGTCAACCGCCTAATCAACAAACTCCCCGTTGAACTACATTTGCCTGGATATCAGTATTGTGGACCAGGCACAAAGTTGGCCAAGCGCCTTGCTCGTGGTGATCCGGGCATTAATCCATTGGATACTGCTTGCAAACAACACGAAATGAAGCGAGACATTTGGCGGATAAAGTGTTGTCTGAATAGGCTTGGCAACGTGTTACTGCTAAAGACGCTAGCATCGGTGAAAAAGCGAGTGCTTGGGGTGTGGCAAATATTATGAAGACAAAGAGAAAATTCGGTATGGGGATGAAGGCCCGTAAGGGTGGCGTTTGTTTGAAAAAGATAATTGGCGCTGCAAAGAAGACAATGATTGAAAGTAATGATCCGCATAAGATTATCAAATCAGCTCTAAAGGGTGCTCGTGCAGCGGTAAAGTTGCAAGGTGGCAAAGTGTGCACACCTCGGGTTCTACCTGTACCCCATAAAATTGGTGGTTTATTGCCCTTCCTCGTGCCCATTTTTGCGGGTCTTAGCGCTGCTGGTGCTTTGTCAGGTGGTGCGGCTAATATAGCTAAAGCTGTAAATGCTGCTCAAGCAGCTAAACGTGAATTGGATGAAAGTAAGCGTCATAATCGAAAAATTGAAGCAATTGCATTGGGCAAGGGCTTACATCTGAAACCATATAAGCAGGGATTGGGTCTCCATATCAAGCCAAAAAACTAGAAGTAACGCTACCTCACCGACCCCTCACCGACATCGACCTTCTTAAATATGCGAAAATCCTCAAGATTCCATATTTCCGTGGGGTTTACATGCGCGATACATTACCAGCGAGCGGACCCCTGAAATGTGAAGCAGCAATTGTAAATTTGGATGAAAATGTCGGTCCTGGAACACACTGGGTCGCTTACAAAAAGACTGGATGGAAAGTCGTGTACTTTGATAGTTTCGGCAATCTTCCACCACCATCCGAACTCATGAGATATTTTCGTGTTGGTAGCGTTAATTATAATTATAAGGGATATCAGGAATATGATACGATTGAATGTGGACATTTGTGTCTGAAGTTTCTTTCTCGACAATTGCAGCACAAAGACACATATACACTATATATAGGTAGGAAATGACGTGGAGAATTCAGTTGTCAATTTACCAGCACCATGGATGATAGCTTAACCTTGACCATATCTGGCTCATCGTCCATACTCGAGGCGCAGTACTTTCCCCCCATCGAACTCTCGCCACACAAAAGTTATACCCTCGGTCTCGTTGAATTGTTAACCTTCAACTCTATTCCAAATATCGACGTTGACCATGATAAACTTTACGTGGGAGATGAGGTGTTAACGATACCTACGGGTAGCTATGAAATAGAGGATATTGAGGCGTTTGTACAAGGAGAGCTTACGCGTAAAAACATCAAAATTAGCATTAAACCGAATAATAATACGCTACGCAGTGAGATCGAGTGTGATCATGATGTCAATTTTGAGCCGAAAGATTCCATTGGTCATCTTCTAGGCTTCACCGCACGCAAATTGGAAGCCAATAAAAGACACGAATCTGACCTTCCTGTAGCCATTCTCAAAGTGAACGCCCTACGCGTTGAGTGCAATATTACCGCTGGAGCCTATATTAATGGACAAAAAGTACACACAATTCACGAATTTTTTCCTGCTGTGCCACCGGGCTATAAGATCATTGAAGTTCCTTCACACGTTATTTATCTGCCAATCACGAGCCGAACGATTGATACCATACAGCTTCGCATAGTGGACCAGGACGGTGATTTGGTAAATTTCCGAGGTGAAGTAATCACCATACGCCTGCATATAAAGTCGTGATGGGTATAGTTTTCAATAGATCCGTCAATAACAATAAACGGTCATGGATAAAAACAATCAGTCGTCGGTCAGTGCCCAAAGTGCTAACACCTCAAAACGTGCTACTCTTGAAGAATTTGGGTCTCAAAGTGCGTGGCGAAAGCGTGTAAAAAATTATTTAGTCTGTGCTTTGTGCATCTGTTGCGTGAAATGGAAGAAGAAATTGTAAACATTCAAACGCCCGTGGTCTTTGATGAATCTATCATCCATTGTGAGATTCATGCTCATCAGCCATATGCATCTTCAACCTTCAATAACAGCGATGAAATCCGTATTGCCATCCAACATCAAGACCTCTCTATCCTGCCAAGCAAGAGTTCCCTACACATATGTGGGAAGTTATCCAAGCGTGATGGGACGCCAACCACTGCTACAAGTCTCGTCAACAATGCCATTTGTCATTTGTTTGAGGAAGTGCGATATGAATTGAATGCCATAGAAATTGATCGTAATAAGAATGTCGGTATTACGAGTGTAATTAAGGGATATTCATCTCTCTCACCGGCCAAAAGTTCTATGCTCGAGAACACGGGATGGCTCGATGTCGAAGAGACCAGGCAGATTGTAGACGTATCGGGAAACTTTGATGTGTGTATACCGCTCAGCATGCTCGTCGGATTTGCTGAAGATTATCGGAAAATTGTCGTAAATGCCAAGCACGAGTTGATTCTCACAAGATCAAAGACCGATGACAATGCCATTGTACAAACAGCACCCGAAGACTACAAACTCGCATTGCATAAAATAGAATGGCTCGTATCGTATGTCACAGTCTCAGATCAGCGAAAAATTCAACTGTTAAAGTTTCTCGCCAAAGAAGCACCAATTTCCATGAGTTTTCGTACATGGGAACTGTATGAATATCCATTGCTGCCTGCCACCTCCAAGCACGTGTGGTCTGTGAAAACCTCGAATCAGCTGGAGAAGCCACGATATGTCATACTCGCGCTGCAGACGGAACGAAAAAATAAGAAACAACACAATGCGAGCCACTTTGATCATTGTAACCTGAGCAATGTCAAATTATACCTCAACTCGCAATGTTATCCATATGGAAATTTGAATTTGAACATTGATCAAAATCAATATGCTCTACTCTACGAGATGTATGCAAACTTTCAGCCGACCTATTACAACAAAGAGGCTGAACCATGGCTGAGTAGGATGGAATTTTTAGACAAAGCCCCCCTCGTTGTCATTGACTGCTCAAAGCAAAACGATTCTCTCAAGTCCGGTCCTGTGGACGTGCGTCTTGAGCTCGAATTGAAAAACAATATTTCACCGCAAACCTCAGCATACTCCATGATCCTCCATGATCGTATTGTCGAGTACAATCCAATTAGTGGTGGGGTGAAAAAATTGGTATAAAATCATGCCGATGATTCGCGTCCACGTCAGTCAACATGGAGCTTATCATCGATGTGCAGGGCTTCAAGAGACCCATCAACAAATTTGTCCTAAAGGAGATGTCCATCGTCAAACTCCACGACAAGAATGCTGAACCGCTGACGCTCGCCTTCGACGCACCATTTGCATGGGGCTCTTTACCGGCCAAGTACAAAATGACAAACAAGTGGCTGGAACGCAATTTCCATGGAATACGATGGGATCACAGCGGCATACCATACGAGGCAGCTAGAAAGACAATTCGAGAAATCTTGCAAGGAGCTCCAACCATCTATGCGAAGGGTTTCGAGAAATGCTCATGGCTATCAAGATTCACGGATCCCACAACAAAGATCATCGACTTGGAGACTCTGGACTGTTCATCGCTGCAGAAGTTGCCGAAAATCACAAACTCCAAATGTCCGCACCATTCCTTCAACACGAAATACAACTGCGCCCATATGAATGTAAAATCGCTGAAAAGCTGGTTAAGTGTATACGAAGCGTTGTGTGAGCGAGGGATTTTTTTAAATGAATAAAAAAACATTTCGATGAAGATATATAACATTTGTGTTCTTCATTTATTCTACGGCGAAAATAGTTTGAATTTCTCTTTCTCATACATTTCAATAATACTTTTTTTTTAATACATTTTTACATATTCAACACTAAAAACGTTGAAAGCGATGGCGAGGCGGCTGTGATGCGGACGGCTGTTGCACTCAACGATGCTGCCCCAACGAATTTTGTCTG
The DNA here is from genome assembly GCA_944452715.1 of Ophion slaviceki. Classification (NCBI taxonomy): domain Eukaryota; kingdom Metazoa; phylum Arthropoda; class Insecta; order Hymenoptera; family Ichneumonidae; genus Ophion; species Ophion slaviceki. The sequence continues at coordinate 52,353,556 of OX101783.1, forward strand.
TTCCACCATGCTCAGAGGTGATGGAACTTGACGCTGTTGTATTTTCCGCAACTGCATGTAGAGTTGACCATGGCGCGCCAGTTACAGCATACTCTCGATCATGCGGACAGCCGTTCGACGATGGTGTTCCAACGAATTTTTGTCTTTTTCCACCATGGTGTGCTCACAGTCGATAGAACTCGACGCTGTTGTATTTTCCACCCATGTACCTCATGAAGAGATGATGATCGCGTGCCTCTTGCCGCATACGCTCGAACGTTTCCAAATCTTCGTCGAAGGCCTTCACAAGTCGCGCTGGTAAGAAGACAGTGAACGCATTCGCGATGTCAGCGATGTAGCGTTTCCCGAACTTGGTTTGTACGGCCCTCATGTCGGAGATTGGATGCTCCGAGTGAAAGATGAGTTCTGACAGCTTCGTCGTTGAAAGGAATTCCGCCATTCGGCTGACTTTGTTGATACTCGTGAAATCCATTTTCCACACTTTTCTCTTTTCAAAAAATTTTCAAAGTTATTTTTGAAGATGTTGATGTGGCGGTGGAATAGAGCAGTCTGAGCTTGGTCCATGAAATTTTAAGCTCCCTCGTTTTGTAACCCCACCACTCAAATTTTCAAACTTCTCCCCACTTTTCCAATAATGAAAAACGGGGTCAAACACGTTCGTGGAACGCGGTCCTCCTCCCACGTGGAAAGTTTCCCACCTCACGACATTTTTCACAGTCTCGACGTTGAGGTGGGGGGCCATCAATGTGATCTTTCATTTGTGGCGTATTATAATGCTCCATGCATGGAAGATATGATATCACTTCACTGTCGTTGCGATAATGTTCTGGCAATCGGTCCCACAGTAAACCAATATAATGATCCCAATATTTTAAGAGCAAGACCTTTGGAACTTGTTCGAGCTCGTTTTTGGTCAAGTCGAGGGGGTGTTTGGCCGGATGCACTGCATACATACTCGCACATGTGAACATCTTGACGTTATATTTCGGAATGAAAGCAAAATCTCGATGGGATTAAAATTTGTTTTTTTGGAACAATGACTCTTCTCATAGCCGCAGCTGCATATAATAAATAAGGCATTTTATAGCTCTTTGAAAGGCCGCCCTTCATATGGCAACTGCAGTTTTTTATATTATCGAAACAAATTCTAGCCACTCATAGTTGTTTCTCTCTCTCTCTCTCACACACACACACACACACGCACACACACACACACACACACACACACACACACACACACACACACACACACACACGTGCACACGCATATCTACATTGTTCTTTGTACGGACTTCCAGTGATGTAATAAAAACGCTCCCCCTGCATCGATAATATGTAAATAATTTTGATGTTTATAATAAATCACACGATTTTATGAGTTTTCAACATTTACCCACCGCCCTATGGTGTCAACGACCCCGCGCCAACCCCCCCTATAGCTCAGCGTCGCGTATCATCACGCCCCCACTCTCGGCTATCTCGCGCTAGACCCCCTCTCTGCGTTGCCTTCCCCTACCACGCCGCGTGACGTCTGCCCTCGGTCCCCCGCGCTGGAGCCCCCCGCCCCGCTCCCCCCTGAGATCCCTGGGTTAGAATCAGTCCTGTTATACTACTCATATCAGCGACCAAAATGTTAAAAGCACTCCGTAGCATAGGGGCAGCGTGCGTAGCCATGAGTAGGTAGGTACAAGGTTCGATTCGCATATAGGGCAAATATTTTCTTCGAAAACAATCATTTCTAAAGTCCAAGGAATGACGAATTACGATGAAAAATCGTTGTGGTAAAGCTCTCAACTGTACAGTAGGCCGAAAAGGGGCTGCGGTAGGTTCTGCGAGAGCGCTCGAAGTAGGCCCACCTGAGGTTCCGTAGGTTCAGTTGTGGTCCTCACTGGCCTCCTTTCAGTCAAAATGTCCAGTTTCTGCTATGGCGGAGGTTCATCGGAGGCCCTAACGCATGGTATTTCCAAACAATGTACCCGCCTTCAGGTACCCGATCATACGCTAGCGCCGATTTCTGTTCGGGAACGGAAGCCTTCATTTGTCGGGTTGAAAATTTTGACTCGGCATATCGCATTTTTCTCAAAACACTATTTTTGAAGTTGGTGGACACGATTTATCAAAAACCAATGCACCGATTTTATTGAAATTTTGCACGCTTCTTCAAAATAGCATTGACTAGTAATTTAACATAGAATTTTTTTTCGATTACAACTACCCATGTGCGGGTAGCCAACGTTCCGAGTACGGCCGACGCTTGGCTGTACTGCGGCTGCTCGTCGGTCTATGATGACCCAGCGTTGGCGAAACGTACGAGCGATGCTTGGCCCTAAGGCGGCGTCGAACCAGTAGCCGACAGTCGGAACGCGACTATGGTCCAGAGTTGTTGAAACTCTCGTTGAATCGTCGCATCGACGTTAGGCTCGGTAGTTGGCGCAACGCTGGCCACCACATTTCATCCTACACTGGTTAATCGTCGCCAGGGGTGTAGTTGGCGACCGGCTGCAGACCCAGAGTACAGCCAACGCTTGGCGGTAAGGCGGCGTCGAACCAGCAGCCGGCGGTCAGAATGCGACTATAGCCCAGAGTTGTTGAAACTCTCGTTCAATTGTCGCGTCGACGTTAGGCTCGGTAGTTGGCGCAACGTTGGCCACCACATTTCATCCTACACTGGTTAATCATCGCCCGGGTGTAGTTGGCCACCGATTGCAGACCCAGAGCATAGCCAACGCTTGGCCCTAAGGCGGCGTCGCACCAGCAGCCGACCGTCGGCACGCGACTATGGCCCAGAGTTGTTGAAACTCTCGTTCAATCGTCGCGTCGACGTTAGGCTCGGTAGTTAGCGCAACGTTGGCCACCGCATTTCATCCTACACCAGTTAATCGTCGCCTGGGTGTAGTTGGCCACCGATTGCAGACCTAGAGCACAGCTAAAGCTTGGCGGTAAGGCGTTCACAATCGCGGTTTAGTTGATTCGAATAAAATCAATTCATCATGTCGTAAGCATAGTACATACGCCCTTTTGAGGGTTGATTATCAAATCGATTAACAGCGCAAAGAGCGACGCGTTTAAGACTCGTCTCGCGCAGCTTGACAGCTGATTGCTATCTTGCCTGCTATATATAGGGTGACAATTTAAGGGTGGCCACCTATTTTTTCAAATGTTTGGTCGGCCATTTGGGGACGATTAAGGTGCTCTTTTTGATTGGTTCATCGAGTCATCTTTGAAAAAAAAAATAGCGTCCATGTAAGAAAAGTAGATTTTACAAAACAAAAGATTTTTTTAAAATAAAAATGTCATACCGCGCTTACAGAAGCAAAGTCAATTCGATTTCGCACACGGAGGACCCGGATAGAAGTCGTTGAAAAAATGTTAACATCGAGAAAACCAATATCAAAAACTTGAAATCGAACGATAATTCAAACTCAACTCTGAGGAACGGCGGAATTGGAATAGCCGCGAATGGAGTAGGCGCTGGAGCTTCCGCTGCCATCTTATTGTCATGGTGCCCAAAAAGTCATCGAGAACTGTTAAGCCGTGGCTGACGTTTCGAAAAAACAAAAGCGTTCGAATGTGAGTGTTCGAGTGTGCACATGGAAAATGAATGTCGAATGGGCTTCATGTATTTGTTGGTCGCGTCGAATCGGTGAAAGAAAATCCACATCCCCGAAAACAGCTGGCCATGAGTAAATAATGAAAAGGGCGGTCATTATGAGGGATTTGATGATTGGCCTAACGATTCGAACCGCGCTGGGTGGATGTACCGTTTGTGGAACTAAAAAAGCGGTTCGCTACGTCTCGAAACCTGATTTGAGGGCTCATATAGGAAAGCAAAGATGCGTGAGGATGAAGAAATTAATGCGACCTTAAAAATTCGCAGGAAGTGAGTCCATCTTAGTTTCTCGGGAAGAGAAAGCAATTTAGACCGTGGTTTGAGTGATTAAATTGCAAAAAGGGATGCGTACAAATTTTCCGGTTGAAAACGAATCCGACAACTTCGTCCAAACCCTGTGATTGTTCCGTTTTTAGGTACAAAAAAGCTCATTAGCCAGGTCTCGATTATCGATAGTATTATTTAAGGGGGTTCGTCTTGGAGAAGAGTAAGCACGAGTCTCAAGAATTTGAGGAGTCTTCTTAATTTAGACGCTAAAAAGGCTATTTTCATGCATTTTTTGATAGGTTTATATTATAGATATTGATATAAACGATGTTACACTTAACAAATACACTTTCGAAATACATTTAAAAACTTGTTTTCATTTATTTAACTCACTATTTATAGACGAGAATGGTAGTTAAAAAAATGTGCTTGAAAAATTGTAGGTCTGGGCTGTTGATGAAATCTCGGAGATGGATCATGCGAAACAAAAAAAATTAACCGGTTTTAGATTCTGTATGTTAATCGCTATAGCTCATATCATACTATTTTTGATAAATGCAAAAATGTCAAAATGGCGGACATTTTTCGAAAAAAACGAAAAAAACGTGTTTTTTCACCGTTTTTGGCAAAAAGAAAGAAAATATCAAAATTTAAAAAAATCTTTTATATGCGCTCTAGCTATAGTTGTAACGAATATGTAGTTAACATTTATTAAGGATCGGTTCTGTAGTTTCAAATATTTTATCGACAAGCCGTCCAAAAACGTTTTTTCGAAAAAAACGCGTTTAAAGTTGTTACATCCGTATCTTATTTTCCAATAATTTTCCTTAACAATCCCTCTAATAATTTTTAACATACGTTATAACGATTTAAACCCTTCAGATTGAACTCATTTGAACTTTATATTGCAAAGCCATCCATTCTCCGACACCTCGTATTGAGAAACCAAAATTTATCCGTTCAGTTTCAACCCCGATTTCTTCACAATGCTGACATCTTGATCAGCAACGTGCGAAGCGAACGAACTTCAATGAGGACTCGGAAAAAGCCACAGCCGCTCAGCATATACGTATTTGCAAATTCGTCTATTAGCGACAAATAAAATTGCTGATTCACACAAAAATCGAGGTGCAACCAAATTCGATAGTCTCTCGCGATACTTAGGACTGAGCGGAGCTCAACAGAGGCCGAGGCTCTCTGTACCCTGAGTCTTTTTCCGTGCCCTTAGAAGTTAGTTCCGAGTACGCTCCTTCGATTCTTAGCGATCAAGCATCACAGCCGGAGGGTTTAGTGAGGCTCGAAGTGCAGCGGCTCATCACGCTTCGCAGGCTAAAAATAACTCATTATTAGTGTGTAGAAATAATGATTCGTTCAAAAAATCTCTCATCAACAAAACCCAACTCGTAATTTGCGTACGTGAGAGTCATACTATTGCACCGTCTTCGACGAGACCCGAGCGTCCTGCGTCACCACGGTATCAAATTACAAGGTCATCGAATCGTAAGTTCAATCAACCCGTATTTAATATAATAATTTCCACCTTTGTCAAACCGATTTAACCAATAGAGGAAACTGCGATGATAAACTAAATTGTCAATAATAAATATCTGTATCAAAATTGCAACCTCCATTTCCAATTTCTCAAACCTTGATAACAAAATATATACATATATTTCTAAAGAGCATACTTTGTCTATTCAATTGGCCCAAGACCCTTATATTAACTGACTATATAGGTGCGCCAGGCGCTTTAATAGGTAACCCGAAAAATATATTCAGAGATAGATCGGAAAACTCCAACTCTAGAGTCATTCCAAAATCAATCTAAGCCCGCTCGGTAACACGAGCGGGTATAACAAAGTTCGTTTGAGTTACATAAATAAATAATGTATTTTAAATGTATTTCTAAAGTGTATTCATTAAATGTAACAACTTTTATATCAATATCTATAATACAAACCTAACAAAAAATGCATCAAAATAGCCGTTTTTGAGCGTCTGAAATGAGAAGAGTCATTTTAAAGAGTCAAATGAAGAAAAGTAAAACATTTGCTGTTAATCTAATGAACAGCTTAAAAGATTTTCTGGGAGTATGGAATGAAATGAGCATGTATGGAATGAGTATGCTATTCTCACGTGCAAAACAGCGGTTTAACTTAGAAACTCGACTGCGAAAGCTCATTTAAGGGCTTATATTGAGGAGGGCTATTCCTGCTACATTTGTCTTCTTTTATCAAAATTGAATTTGAAGCGGTGAAGCATTCGGTTTCGGAGGCCGGGAAAGCGCAACGGATAGAATTTCACTTTCGAAAACATCGCTCAAGGGGTTTGATTGGAAGGTAAGCAAATAACGATTTTAGAATTATACTTAAATGGACTCAATATTACTTGGACTAAATCGTCCAATCCTCTAGAACAGTGCGGCCAACAACCTTTATATCAATATCTATAATATAAACATATCACAAAATTAATAAAAATAGCCTTTTTAGCGTCTAAATTGAGAAGACCTCTCAAAATCGGTCCCCCCCCCCCCCCCCCCCATAAGTACCGGATCTTGTAAAAATACTGCAGTTCAATTCGAAAAGAGACTCGTGCTTACTCTTATCCAACACGAACCCCCTTAAATAATGTTGTCGATAATAGAGACCTAGCTAATGAGCTTTCTTGCACTCGAAAACGGAACAATCACCGGGTTTGGACGATATTGTCGGATTCGATTTCAGCGAAAAAATTTGCACGCCTCCGTTTTTGCAATTTAATCACTCAAACCACGGTCTAAATTACTTTCTCGTGCTGAGAAACTCTGACAATGAAACGTTGCGAGGTCGATGTCTCCGATTTCGATTAAATTTGGCATGCTTGTAGAATGGTGACACGTATGTGACATGCTGGTGACACGCTTGTAGAATAGGTGACACCTTTTTTTTTATATCGGCGGAACCCGACTTTTAAGGGTTGAAACGCACCCTCGAAAATTTGGGTATTTTTCGTTTTTCGTCGATAACGTTTTAACGGTACGAGATACACAAAAACTGTACATTGCAACAATGTTTATTTTTTCGTGTACTACACATTGGAGATGAGAACGATGTAGATAGCAACAAATTTTATATTGTTTATTGCAAAAATGCAATTTTTTCAACCGTATCTCCGAGAATTTTTAATCGATTGGGATGTAAATTTACATACATATAGAGAATGGAAAAGTGCGGATCGGGATTTTTTCTTTTTCCGATATCTCACAATTGAGGGGTTGAAACTTCCCTTCGATTTTTTAGCCAAGAGCATCGTATAATCCGCTAGCCTTTTGGCATTTCGGTCTAAATCCAAGTCAATATATGTTCGTGTTATGATGCAATTGCATATTTGTAACATTTCTGCCCCCCCCCTCCCCCAAACGGTCCCCCTCTCGGAAGGCGAACGATCAAAGTTTTTACCGTGCGGCATGGACGAAAATTTGTAGAAATAAAAATGGGTTACAAAGAAAGTAGAATCAGTCAAAATAGTCGATCCACATTTTCTCATTTTGGCGGAACGACACTCTTAAGCGGTCAACGCACCGTTAAAGTATTGTTATTTCGATAGCTCGTGAACGGGCCGAAATAACAATAAAGTTCGAAGGGAAAACATGTTATATTCTTCGACAACTAGTCGTTCATGATGATAATAATGATTACATCAACAAATAGCGTGTTAGTTATTGCAATAATTCGTGAATCACTGGTGAAAAATCACTTTTCAGTTTTCCACTAATATGGGCAGAGGCAAGTCTCGCAGTCACGGACTGACTTCGTGCTTCGGAAAGCAACTGGATTACAATTGTATATGTACGAAGAAATTCTCCCCCGACACGTACTGCCTTTGAAGACATACAACATAAATCGGAAAAATGTTCTCACGCTTACTTATTTAGAAAACGTTTCAACTCTATGTTTTTTTATGTATTATACTTATTACAATAATGATAGTCATGATAAAAGGGTTTGAAACAAAGAGATTTCTTACACCACGCACAAGTGATAATAGCTGCTTCGCCGCATATATGGCATGTCGGTACATTTTGTGAACAGCAGCCGGATTTTCGAAGTTTGGTGGTCTTTCTTCTTCGCAACCGCTTTTGAACCACGCATATTTGAAAAGTTTTGTAAACCGTGGAGAAGAAAACTGATTTTGTGTAAGAGATAATAACTTAATAATATTGTCTCTCAAATGCAGATTGACGTTGTAATTTTATAATATTACTGCGTCAGGAAAGTGTTTGACGAAGTTTTTCCATATACGGATGCCAACCTCCAGTTGTACCTGCAGGAATTACTAATTATTATATGAACTAATTATCTACAGAACTAATGAAACTAGTGTAATATATTTACCTGCTGGAACGGTTAAAACTTTCATAAATTTCACATGCATATCCTTTTTTTTAATGCAGTTGGCCATTGGCCGCTCCAAGAAACCAGAAGTATTACCGATTTTGGACCCGTATTGGGAATATATATTTCTTGGAACCAACGCTTGAAATTATTAGTCGTGAATTTTCCAGATTTCGAAGCCAACAGAAATATATTTTCGGCGCTGAACATAAATTGTTCCACTCGAGAACCAAATTTGACAGTAGGTTCGTTTAAAACGATCAACATAGGTGCCAAAAGCTTGCCACTCGCAGAAATCAAAGGCTGTATAGTGTAACTGTGTGTTGTTGATTTTTTCGATTGCACTACTGTCTCAACGGATTTCTGCCCTTCTTTCGCCAATGTGCGGCCTGTATGTAGCTCTACATTGAATTCACTCTGATCAGAATTAAATGGGTTTTCAGCTCCAACGTTGGCTGTGTTGACTTTGACCATTTCTATAAATTCGATAGCTTTGTTTTGAAGTGTATCAGCGTACAATAATTGTTGTTTTGTTACATATTTAGTAATCTTCCGTGACCATGTTGGTTTTTGAATGTCCTTAGCCAAGAAGCGGATGCTTGGAAATTTACGGCTGGCATTTCTACATTTTCTCGTGCACGTAAGCCCCATCGTCGAAGATCTATATCATGTAAAGGCAGCCTTTTGTCCAAAGCTTCATCAAAATTGTTGAAAGTGTAGTAAGCTATTTATGTTAACTTTTCTTTGTAGGTGCCACCCTTATATATATTATGGGGCCACCGGCGTAAGTGCGGCTCTGATTTCACCTTTTTGAATTTCGTTTGAACAGATGATAACTTTCTATTCCCATTTGCCCCGGATGTCCAGTAATCTACAGCTCTTTTCTTGTATTCATAACTCAATTCTTCTATATCTTGGGTACATACATTTAGACCAATTTTTGGATTTAGGTATCGTTGTCCGTGCCAATCTCCTTCACTGTCATCTTCTTTTGCGGATGCTTCATGAATTTCTTTTGGTGAAAGAAAATCCAAACCAGTTTCGACTTCCATTTTCACAGGTTGATCCATCGCTTCAATGATAATGTTTTCTAGATCCTTACTGAACTGTTGTTCTTGTTCGGTGCTTGGAGCGCAAGGCAAATTCATAGCTCTTATCACTATGAATAGAAGTTAAATAACATTCACCGGATTAACGTATATTTTTATTCGTATTTGGAACTCAAAATGTATGGCTGGCTTCTCCGTCGTAACTGCAGCAATAATGATCGTTGGTGAATTTATATGATTTGAAACCCAATTGATAAGTGCACGAATAAAATAACGACGACACACGCTATTACCAGAACTTCTATTAATTTTTGATAAGGCGATTTCAAGGTTATCATGGGGTAGCCGCTCTTTGCACCGTAGTCACTCTTTGCAAAGATTTACTTCTTTCGGTCATTGGTTCTGCTGTTTGTGAAATTAAAGTTAAAGATAAATATTAAATTATGCTGCGTTATAAGCTGATAAAAATGTTTGCATCGTTCTGTTCATGAGTTGCAGCAGCAACCCAAAAACGCTGTAATTTCTGTAGATAATGCCTTCGATCCGGTGAGCCGAGTGGAATTTCTTCGTAAATATACCATTGTAATCCAGTTGCTTCCCGACGCACGAAATCAGTCCGTGATTGCGAGCCTTGCCTTGTGCCCATATTAGTGGAAAACTGAAGAGTGATTTTTCACAATTAATTCACGAATTATTGCAATAAACAACACGCCATTTGTTGCTGTACTCGTCATTATCATCATGAGCGTCTAGTATTCGAAGAATACAAGATTTTTTTCCTCTGAACTTAATTTTAATTTCGGCCCGTTCACGAGCTATAGAAAGAATAAAGTTTTTAAGGGTGCGTTGACCCCTTAAGCGTGTCGTTCCGCCAAAACGAGAAAATGTGTATCGACTATTTTGGCTATTTGTACTTTCTTTGTATCCCATTTTTATTTCTACAAATTTTCGTCCATGCCGCACGGTAAGAACTTTGAACGTTTGCCTTTCGAGAGGGGGACTGTTTGGGGGGGGGGGGGGTGGAATGTTACAAATATGCAATTGCGTCATAACACGAACATATATTGACGTGAATTTAGACCGAAATGCCAAAAGGCTAGCTGATTATACGATGCTCTTGGCTAAAACATCGGTGGGCAGTTTCAACCCCTTAATTATGTGATATCGGAAAAAGAAAAAATCCGTATCCGTACTTTTCTATTCTCTACATGTATGCAAATTTACATCCCAATCGATTACAAAATCTCGGAGATACGGTTGAAAAAATTGCATTTTTGCAATAAACAATATCAAATTCGTTGCTCTCTGCATCGTTATCATTGCCAATGTATCGTACACGAAAAAATAAACATTATTGAAATTCGAAGTTTTTTCACATCTCGTACCGTTAAAACGTTATTGACGAAAAATGAAAAACACCCAAAATTTCGGGGGTGCGTTTCAACCCTCAAAAATCGGGTTCCGCCGATATAAAAAAAAATACGTATCGCCTATTTTTATCCACTCAACAAGCATGCCAAATTTCATCGGAAGCGGAGACATCGACCTCGTAACGTTTCCTTGTAAGATTGACTCACTTCCTGCGAATTTTTAAGGTCGCATTAATTTTTTCATCCACACGCTGCACACACATTCTTTGCTTTCCTATTTGAGCCCTTGAATCAGGTTTCGAGACGTAGCGAACCGTTTTTTTTAGTTCCGCAAACGGTACATCCACCCAGTGGGGTTCAAATCGTTAGGCCAGTAGTGGAATTCCTCATAATGACCGCGCTTTCCAGTATTTACTCATGGCCAGCTCTTTTCGGTGATGTGGATTTTCTTTCACCGATTTGGCGCGACCTACAAATACATGAAGCCCATTCGACATTCATTTTCCATGTCCCACTCGCACACTCGAACGCTTTTCGAAACGTCAGCCAAGGCTTGACATTTCTCGATGACTTTCGGGGCACCATGAAAAAAAACGTTGGAGAGGAAGCTCTAGCGCCTACTCCATTCGCGGCTATTCCAATTCCGTCGTTCCTCAGAGTGGAGTTTGAATTATCGTGTGATTTCGCGTTTTTTATATTTGTTTTCTCGATGATACCATTTTTCAACGACTTCTATCCGGGTCCTCCGTGTTCGAAATCGAATCGACTTTGCTGCTGTAAGCGCGGAATGTCATTCTTTTTTCTAAAAAAAATTCTTTCGTTCTGTAAAATCTATTTTTCTCACATGGACGCTATATATATTTTTTTTTTCAAAAAGGGCTCGAAAAACCATTCAAAAAGCGCACCTCAATCGTCCCAAAACGGCCGACCAAACATTTAAAAAAATAGGTGGCCACCCTAAATTGTCACCCTGTATACATATAGTATAATATGTTACAGAGTGAGGCGTTTTTACAGGTCTAATCACTAGTCATGGTTAAACCTGGAGGAGTTTACATATGCCAGGATAGAAGTAAATTGTACTAAAGCTTTATACCACATATCGGTTTACATTTATACGAGACAACCGAACCCTTCGATGGACGGGGACGAATTACCGATGACGCTCTCATATTCGTCAACCGTGGTAAGATACCGCGATCCGAGAATGTCTCTGGCTTGAAATAGTACGTTCCAGAGCATTTCCAACAATAAGCGCGAAAGAAACGGCCCTTTGTGGGGTGAACAAAACTTTTAACCAAGGTTTCCCGTGCCGCAAATTCGCTTTTCAAAGAATTAATCGAATACGAAGTACAATCCGCCCCTTTTTAGGGCCAACAATTAATTTGACAAGGGTTCTTCATGTCTCATATTCAAACCTTAAAAAGTTCTTCGCAATTGGGAATAGGATGGCAAGCAGTACATTGAGTTCATACTTTACACTAGAAATAATAAAGCGGCAAAACCATAGAATCGTCTTGCATTGAACAAAGGTAAAAAGAAAATGTATATTTTCAGGTCTGAAAAGTCTCTTTCAATAACTTTCAGGTAATAAAAAGTGTGAGCAATGAAAATAGAATTTTATTGTTTCAACACAATGGAAAACGTATATCCATAGGTATCGAGACGCTAAAATAGAAATTCATGTTTTTGGCTTGGCGATCTTTGAAGGTATAAAATGTTGATTATTTTTTGGTAATTGAAGACAAATACATATTTTTGGCTTTCTAGTGCCTAATTATATGAGCATTTGATTGTTTGTGTTACCGTAACTAAAAACAATCAACATTTTATATATTTAGAGACTGCGATATGGGATATCTGAGATACTGGAAACCTCCAATATCTAGACATCGAATAGCCAGTCTTTGAATTTTTCTCACATCAACCAAAGGCAATTAAAATTGTACATCCCTACGGATATACATTTTTCGTTGCCTTTAGTTGATGGGGGGAAAGGTCATCAATTGGCTCCTGTACACCGAGAAATGTAAATTTTTCAATGTCTCTGATTTGGCTACGCAGTCTCTAAAGAAGTAAAATGTTGATTGTTTCTCTAAAGAAGTAAAATGTTGATTGTTTTTAGTCGAAAAGCAAAAATCTGTATCAGTCTGACAGTGACTAAAAACAATTCAAGAGTAATTGTTTAATTCAATTGTTCACTTACAGGAATTGAGAATAATCGACTTTGAATTTGAAATTCACCTCTCTTTGGACTGAAGCTAAAGGAAATAAGGATTATTTACCTTCCAAAACGATATGAAATCCCTTTTAAGAACATTTAAAAAGTAAAAAATAAAAGCCGAGTAATTTAAAAAAACCTCTCAAAAACATTATTGCTTGTTTTGACTTATAAGTACATTCTGATTTACCTTATAATTATTTGTTATTTTAATTCAAGCAATAGTTTTAACCTATTCTTAAAGTTAATCAAATGTACAAAAAAGTGAGATAGCATTTTCTAAAACTAGCCAAGCCTGTTTACTAGAAATGTTGTACACAAAATTATTAAACCTTACACTGAAAGAAAAGTGTATAGGATTTACAAAAAAACGCGCATGGTAAAAGAAAGTGTAGTCGAATTCCCTATAGTCTATTGTCACCGCAATCATAATGCTTATGGGTAACACAAGAATAAGCGAACAGTATACGTAAACACGCGACTTTGGTGGCGTGTTTGACTATCTAGTGGCTCCGAAATTACTATACACTATTGTAAAAGGCTTTGCAATATCGATATGGTTCATTCAGCTATATCACAAAATTGGCGTACACATACTAATGCTGCACTGAGAGTAAAGTACATGGTATTTATTATTATGCCATGGTAGGCAAAAGCGGGTATAGTAAAATCCCATATAGTTTATTGGCACCATAACCAGAATATGGTTAACCCAACTATATGCGAAAAGTATATCTAAACATGCAACTTTGGTGGCGTGCTGGATTAACTATTATCACCGAAATAACCACCAACTATTGTAAAAATATTAACTGAATCAACTACATCGATATTGTAAAACCTTTCACAGTAGTTAAGGCGTCTGGCCACCTTGGCCGATCGAAAAATGGGTAAATAAAAAAAAATAAACTCGAAAGTATGGGCCGGAATATTTTTATTTTTTTTACACAACGTCAGAAAGGACTTTAAGAATAACATTAATAAGTTTCCGTTCAAAATATTAAAAAATGGCGCCGTTATGCACATTGCCGCAGAGGCTCTCCGCACCATACGCACGATCGTTGTCCCAGCTGTTACCCGGTCATGTCACATCTGAAAAAAAGCTCATTCGTGAGTAGTGTCGCTACAATATAGCGTAGCGGTTTTTTTTCGACCATTAAACAATTATGGTGAGCCGAAGAAAAAAATTTGTATTTTTCACCGAAATTTTTCGAGCAAAAACAATAATAAAACAAAAACTAATAAAGTTATCGCAAAAATCCTACGTGACATTTTAGATAATGTATCTTAATGTATTGTGTAAAAATTTGAACGCAATCGGACCGATAGTTTACGATATTTCGATAGTACTAGTTCAAGAAATGGAGTTTCGAGATAATTGCAAAAGAAAGTAAATGTGCGGTTATTCAGCGCACGGTCGATCGCCCGCAACGGCTCAACCCTCCTGCCGAAAAATAACTGTAACTTGGTCAATTTTGCGTTTTTCAATACGTACTATGGCTGAAATTGTTCTTAACATGAACAAAAAAAAATTACATGGTGGCCAAATCCCTCAATAGTTATTTCGAGGATACTAGATAATCAAAAACACTACCAAATCGGCATGATTAGATAGACGATTATAGTTGCGTTAATCATATTATGATTGCGGTGTCAATAAACTATAGGGTATTTAACTATGCCCACTTGTAGCATGGGTGTTTTTTTATAAATACTATGGACATTTTTCTCAGTGGAAGTTTGTACTATTCATATGGTTAACACTTGTTGACACTTGTTAACACTTGTTAAGTATAAATTGTTGCAAGATCTTACAAAAAGTGACTATACGAACAAAATTATGGTAATCTTATAGTGAAGACGTAAATCATTTGTGGAATGTGTCAATAAAGTAGGGACAGCGGTAGCTCGCTATGGTCAATATAGATATATTAGCGCATTAATTTGTCAGTTTTTAAAATTCGATATTTCGAAGACTATTGCGTTGCGCCAAAAATCCATTTAAGCAGTGACATATGTTATCAAAAAGACGATCTGCGCAAAATTCCACCTATATCGGAGGTAACAGCTATTCGGAAATGCAGCTGGAATGACTTTTGTCTGTTATGCCAAATCAACGATCAAAATATCATAAGTACCCGGCAGCATGGTGGCAGCGTGCATAGTATAAATAGGTAGGTCGTAGGTTCGAATCCATGTTCAGGCGAAATATTTCCTTCGATAGGAATGATTTCAGGAGGTCAGGGAATGACAAATTATGATAAACAATCATACAGGTAGTACTCTCAATTAACAATTTATGAATTTATGAAATATTATATTCATTTAGTAGACATACCGTTTAATATGTTAAAAATCTCTATTTTTTATGGTGTAAGGAAATATCCATTTTATGAAAACCTGCTATATTATATAGCATTGAACAATCAACGTATGCTTGTTGGTTGCGGTTAACATATGCCCATGTGCGGGTAGCCAACGTTCCGAGTACGGCCGACGCTTGGCTGTATTGCAGCAGCTCGTCGGCTGCCAACGATCGTCGGTCTATGACGACCCAGCGTTGGCGAAACGTACGAGCGATGCTTGGCTACAATGTGGCAACGATTCGGCAGTCAACGATCGGAACACGACTAGGCCCAGAGTTATCGAAACTCTCGTTCGATCATCGCGTCGACGTTAGGCTCAGTAGTTGGCGCAACGCTGGCCACCACATTTCATCCTACACTGGTTAATCGTCGCCCGGGTGTAGTTGGCCACCGGTTGCAGAACCAGACCACAGCTAACGCTTGGCGGTAAGCCGGTGTCGAATCAGCAGCCGAGGATCGGAACGCGACTATAGCCCAGAGTTGTTGAAACTCTCGTTTAATCGTCGCGTCGACGTTAGGCTCGGTAGTTGGCACAACGCTGGCCACCATGTTTCATCCGACTCTGGTTGATCACCGCCCGGGCCTAGTTGGCTACTGCTTGTAGCTGCAGAGTTCGGCCGATGCTTGACCGTAAAATAGCGGTAGCTTGTCAGTAGACCATTGGTACTCGCTTTGTGCGATGCCCGCGTTGTATGAATTTTCGTTTGAGCTTCACCTCAACAGCACAATGTAGCGTGCAACATTGGTAGCATTGATATTTTAGAATAGGGTTTAGTTTCGATGTTTACAGTATTTCGGTGTGAAAACCATTTCGATAATTACAGGGATTAAGGACCCGTTCAGTAGTTTCGAAGATTTTATCAACAAGCCGTCGAAAAACGTCGTTTCAAGAAAAACGCGTTTAAAGTTTGTTTCGGTTACATAAATACATAAAAAAATTTTAAATGTATTTCGAAAGTGTTTTTATTAAGTCCAACAACTTTCATATCAATATCTATAATATAAAACTATCAAATTTTTTTTTGAAAATACCATTTTTTAGCGTCTAAAGTGAGAAGACCCCTTAACGTTTTGCGGCATAGTGTAACACTGGTGTTACATCTAATTCAATTCAGATTTTGACGATTCAAAAGTGTTTTTTAATTAAATATGGCGGTTGTAAATGCGTTTCAAGGTTCCTAGGACTTCAATCACTACTAAAACATACCCATTAAATTTTTATTTTTCACGTAGCGGGTGTCATCAATAATGAAAGTGCAAAAAAAAACGTGCATGTAAAGAAAAATGTATGCTTCAAAGGGTTAAACCTAGTTCCGATGCCGCAATCAGTGTAGGGCCGACGCTGCGAGCGACGTAGGGCCAATGCCGCAATGCAACGTAATGCCGATGCTGCAATCGACGTAGGGTCGACGGCGAAATCAACGTAGGGCCGACGCTTGGGTGTAACATTGGTCCGATGTTATCATCCCGGCGTTTATTGGACGTCGAGCCTACGTTGGTAAACAGAGTCGGGCGGCTGTTCTAACTCAGACGATTATCGTTGCGCCGAGGTTGGCTCGACTCTGAAATCGTACATGGATGAGCATAGTTAACACAACTGTTAAAATATCATAAGCAGTACGATATTTTAGGCAGTAACCATGGCTGTAAAATATTGTTGTCCCCTCAGGGTAATATAAAACATGGTTAAAATATGGTTGAAGTTACCCTACGTTTCTCTCAGTGTAGGAATAATATTTTTCCAAATATTTTATTTTATATCAATAATCTTAATATCACCATTATATAATAGTTCAACGTATGTACCATACAAGTACACTGGGAATACGGTGCAATGGCTCGGCGTACATGGTTAAAAAAAGCTTGGCGAACGATCTTGTCCTCTCTACTACTCAACTCTCATATTAAAAAAATGATTAAATTGCCCCATATCTCGGGCTTAGGAATACGCGTTGATCAGATCGTAGTAATTCTATGTAGTATATAGGTCGTCGCAATTTTATCGTGCTAGAAAATAAATTTTGAAGAAATGTATTTTGCATGATTGCACTGTAAAAACAACGCGTTCTTTCAAGACGTTTCACGTGTGTAATCCTGTCGCCGTTTTCAACACGGCAACTCATGTGTTGATGTCGTAACGACACATTTTACGCGTGTTCTGTCAATACACTTCAAGCGTCAATACGCTTCGGAACCCATGGGTTCCGAAGAAGTCATATTTCCTACAATTTTCCCATTTGTTATCCTCAATTTGTTGTGGAAGTGGATATGTAATTCATGATTTTGCGAAGTAGGGATCAAATCAGCGATGTACTCCTAGAGCATACGATGCTTGAAATCTCGTTTTATTTGTATAATTTACAAAGTTATATCAAAATCCAAACTTGATCGCATAACTATTACACATTGCATGACATTTAGTCACATAGACTTCGGCCCTCGCCTTGGCAGCAAAAAATATATATCTTTAGTTTACTGCTGATATCTATCAAACCGTCAAATATAGCGCATATTTGACGGTTTGAATCCAATACCGCCGAATATTTATTGGCAGTGGATATTACGTAGCTCCGGCACCATGACGCGAATTGAGTGGTTCGACGTACATGCCGATGCATTAATGTTATCCTATCCGAATCACACTATCGTAAGAGACAGTAGATCCCATTGCTAATAAACCCAACGAGTGATGCGACGTCTAAAATTTGAAATAATATATATATATATATATATATATATACTGTCGCAAAAGTCATGTATGCAGTCGGTAGGAATGGAAAATCTTATGTCTTCCGGCGCTTTTTTTCTTAACCATGCACGCCAAGACGTTACACAGCATTCCCAGTGCACTTATGTGATACATACGTTGTACTGTAATATATTGGTGATATCAATTTTATTGAGGTCCAATAAAATATTTCGAGAAATATTATTCTTTAGGTTTAACAGTCTTGTGTACAACGTATCTAATAAACTGGCTTGGCTAATTCAAAAAATGTAATCTCACTTTTTTGTACATTTGTTTAATTAAAAATGTAGATTAAAACCATTGTTTGAATTAAAATAGAAAATAATTATGAGGTAAATCAGAATGTTTTTATAAGTCAAAACAAGCGATAATGTTGTTGAAAGAATTTTTGCTAAGCCTCGCCAACGAAAAAAAAAACCCTCCACCGTTCATTTAGCTTATCCGCTGCTTACTTTCAGAATTGAGTGCGGGATTCCATAGAATCTCCGACAATTGTCATCTTCAAAACTCGGTTTCACTCCCATTTATTTGAATCGGAACTTATGTAACTGCTGCGCTCCCTCTTCCTACGTCGTTCTGCGGTATGGGATTTATACTGATAGCTATGTAAGTACACTGTGTTGTCGGCACGCTTCGTACTTTTGTACTCTTATTTCTTGAGTTTTAGCTAGAGTAGCTTTTTATTTTTTATCAAATTCTCAAAATTACTTAAGGAGTGAGATGCAGTCAGAATTTTCAAAAAATCGATTTTTTAAACATTTTCTTGAAGTATGATGTTTCGAAAATATACCCTGAAAATTTCAAACCAATCCGATGAATAGATTCCGGGATACTGCACAATTAGTGAAGGGGCGTCGGGTCCCCGTGGCAGGTAGCGGCTGACAAACGCGCAAACGATAATACCTGGGAAGGCAGAATGCTTCGAAGACTACAACAAATTGATTTTTTGGAAGCTTCCACATCGGTAGAAGCACTATTATATGGGCCAGGAATTGATGATTCAATGTAAGTAATTTTTTAATTAGTATTTCTATACATAAATCAAGTGTAAAATTGGACCTCTTTCAGCAATGTTCAAAAATTTATTACTCAAAAACTATGAACCTTAGCAAAATTTTATATGGAATACTTTCGTTTTCATTTTACCAAAAATGTTTTGAAAAAAATAATTCATCCCGAAAAACTTTAATTTTTTGAAAAATTGTTTTAACAATTGGCTATAAACAATTGAATGCTCGACTTTTCGGCAAAGAAATTGTGATATTCGGATTCAGCGGATCAAACCATATAAAAAAAAGTTTAGCTTCATCCATTCAGCTCAAAATTTTACGAACCTATAATACCGTATCCACATCGAAAAACTTTAAACGCGTTTTTCTCGAAACGATATTGTTCAAGTCGGTGACCACTATAATTCAAAAGCCACTCGATAGATTTTGACGAAAGTTGGTGTGCTTGTTGATAGCATTAAAAACTAGTGCTTAATCGAAAGATTTCATTTTTGTTGAAAATTTATATTTTTTTTTAACAATAAACGAGCGATTTTTTTTGTCGAAAATCGAAAGTTATCTGTCGAAAGCCGCCATTTTGTTAATTTTTTAACAAAAAATGCGATGAAGGACTTGATTTATTATTGAACTAATGATTTTTTTCTGGATTTGTTTATTTCAGATAATCCAAGAAAATTTTATGATGGTCACCGCAAAGCACTACATGCCGAAGGGGGTCCCCGACAAAGATGGCGATATTTTTATAAATAATTAATATTTTTCTTTGAAAATTTGTACAAGTCAAGTAAAAATATAACATAAAAAGTCAGTGTAACCATTTTTGTAAAACAAACTTAATTACTATAAAAAAAATTATTGAAAATGCTCGTTTTTTCACGCCCCTGACTGCATCGCGCCCCTTAATAAGGAACCGATAAGTATCAGTGATAAATAATTGAATAATAATAGACATTCAGTACAACTAATACTACAAATAGGAACGTGTGAATTATACAGTGCAACATGACTCAAGTGGTGAGAAGCAGTCAGAAGCGTGAAAAAACGAGCATTTTCAATAGTTCTTTTTTATAATAATTAAGTTTCTTTTAAGTAGATAGATACATGTTTAGGGAGACGACGGTGACGTCACAGGTGTGGTGTAGTGGGTATCCAACGGCGGCGCGTGGTAGGGGCGTCTGGCGGTCGCGGTTGCGTCGCTGTGGCACATATGGGGAATTAGTGGTGGGGGGAGTCAGCGGTGTCGGAGGGGGGGGGGGGGTTGGGTCTTTTTTCGGGAGCTCGTGGCTAAGTGGGGGGTGGTTTCGAGCTGCTTTTCCGAATAGACTGACTGGTGGTGTCTTCTGCATATATCGAGGACCTGTTTACCGCTAGAGCAAGCGCGTGGGGCTACGCCGCGTGGATCGTATGGGGGAGGAAGGTCTTACACCGTGGGGGAGCTTCGGGTAAAGAAAAAACGCGATGATTTACGTGAATACATGTATCGAAGTTTTTATTCAACATTTTGTCAGTTCATACATATTGTGTGTGTGTGTGTGTGTGTGTGTGTGTGTGTGTGTGTGCGTGTGTGTGTGCGTGCGTGCGTGCGTGCGTGTGTGTGTGTGTGCGTGCGTGCGTGCGTGCGTGCGTGTGTGTGTGTGTGCGTGCGTGCGTACATGCAGATGTTAAAGTCGGGGTCTATCAAACCTACTTGAAAAATGAATGCAGTAGAAATGCTGGATGTGAAATAAAGTTCTCCCCCACAAAACTTATTTTATGCAGCTGTAGTAACAAAGAGGCGCGCTCTTCCAAAATGTCACTACATCCGGGTTTTGTTTTCATTTCCACAGGTAACACCGAGGTATTTATATATGCAAAGTACTCAATAATGCGTGGATGCCACCGCACGATTTTTTGTGTGAAAACCTGAGATCTTCCACACTTATACTCCCTTTTGAATGGTTCATTTCGTTTCCACGCCTCCCGACTATTCTTATAGTATTACAATATAAGAACACTATAGTGTGGACATATAGTGCACTCCTAAGATAGAGGAAAAACATGGGGAAAAGATTCCCGACTGAAAACGACTTCTACCACCGCAGGTTTCACACTACGAATCGAGCAGTCACTTTTGCCGACATCATCTCTTGGAACTTCCGTTGTGAACTCACGAGAAAATGGCCGAGAACGTTCCACAATTAGAACAAAATCTGCGCGATCAACCCGCCCTTGTAATTTCCGCGGAAGAGTATACAGTGTGGGAGCAACAATGTGATCAGTGTATAGAGTCGTTGGAAACACAAAGTCGAATTAAGCGATCACGATTATCACTCGGAAATCGACAATCATTGGTAGCCGGAATCGCTCGCTTAGAAGGTTTAAAAAATGTTCTACGCAAACGATTTTTACATGCGGGCGCGGGACACAGTGATCGCGGTTTCATCTGGCGAGAGATTGATACGGCGTTCGAAAATCGTATCCTAACTGGCTGCGTCATCAATACAACCATATTGAACCTCGTCAGTTTCTCGAAGAGGCATGTGATATGATGCTTTCACACGTGCAAGACATTACCAACAAACACTTCAGTGTAAAAGTGAATACAGTTTTCAATGGTGAATTTGAGTCAGGTGACAAATGTGCAACTCAACGTATCAACACGAAGAACTTTGAACTTTTTACCACATCCAATTTACGTAAGTGGTATACACAACGAGTTGTTAAGCCTACTCTAGCATCCCTCGCAGATTTTCAAAAACGGGATAGCGGATGGACATTGTCGCGGATACTGAACTTAACTTTAAATATCAACAAATACAATCCAATGCGTGCCGGATGTCAAACTGTTTTATCGCGGGAAATAATCCTGAAGAAAGCGGTGGTGAATGTAAAGTCGAAGGATAACGCGTGTATTGCGTGGTCAGTGGTCGCTGCTCTTTATCCAGTGGAAACAAATGTACATCGAGTAACTTCATATCCACGCTACTCATCTGTACTGCAGCTTCAGGGAATTTCTTTTCCAATGACTCTCAATCAAATAAAGAAATTTTAATCGCAAAATGAAGTTTCCATCAATGTATGTACAACTGAAAAGAAAAACATCGTTCCAATTCGAATATGCGACAAAAAGCTGGATAAACACATTTATTTGTTGTACGTGGAGGATTCCTCGGACCACAACGTGGGACACTTTGTATGGATAAAAAATTTATCTCGGTTGGTGAGCGCGCAGCTGAGCAAAAGAACCGGCAAAAAACACATCTGCGATCGGTCAGTAACAAAAAGCATACTCGAGAATACACATATGAGCAAGTATGTCCCTAAAAAATATAATTCTTTCCATCGTTTTGTTATAGGTGTTTGCACTACTTTTACACGGAGGCTAAATTACGATCGCACGAGATGGATTGTGGAAAATCAATCGACTGTGCCATTCGATTACCTGGTGAAACGGACAAATGGCTAGCGTTCGAAAACTTTCAATGAAAAGAGCGACTTCCATTTGTGATTTATGCGGATCTCGAGTGCGTTTTGGCAAATGTTGACAACAAAAATATACAGCAACAGCACGAAGTGTTTAGCGTAGCGTACTACGTACATTGCTCGTATGACGATTCGTTATCGGGATACTACTCGCGGCGCGATGCCAATTGCATCCCATGGTTTGTTGAGAACCTTAAAAATTTTGCTTTGCGCATCAATGATATTCTATCGGATAGTGTTCCCGTGGCACTTCTAACTCCAGATGAGCGGGCAAAATTTAGAAGCGCTGCTCAGTGTCATATATGTGAAAAACCATTTGCCGAAGACGACACACGTGTTCGTGATCATTGCCTTTTGACATTGCCCATTCTAACTGCAATTTGAATTACCAACGATATTTTTTCATCCCCGTATTTGTTCATAATTTGTCCGGCTATGGTGCACAGCTCATCATCGAGGAACTAGCCACAGCATTCGAGGGGAAAACCACTATGCTGCCCATAACTAAAGAGGAATACATTTCTTCTACAAAAACATTTCGAACGGCAGACAATTCACATTCGATTCAATTACGCTTCATCGATGCATGCAAATTTCTCAATGCGAGTCTCGATGACCTGGCCTCATTTTTGACAATGGACAAACTAAAAATTTTACGTTCGCAATTTCGTGACATAACGAACGATAGTTTCATCCTATTAACTCGAAAGGGCGTCTTCCCCAATGAATATATCGATAGTGTAAACCGATTGGAAGACTATCACCTACCAGCACGAAGCGCATTCTACAGTACTTTGACTGGTGACATTGTAAGTGAGAACGAATACGCTCACGCCAAGAATGTATGGGAACGGTTTTCTATTCAAACGTTAGGTGAATATAGTGACTTGTATTTGAAGACCGAAGATATGTGGCTGGCCGACGTTTTTGAGAACTTTCGCAATAGCTGTATGGAGCGTTACAGGCTCGACCCCGCTTATTACTATACTGTCCCCGGCTACACATGGGATGCAATGTTGAAACACACATGCGTTAACTTCAAATTTCTCACCGACATTGACATGGTATTATTTGTTGAACGGGGTATACGCGGTGGCCTGAGTCAGTGCTCAAATAGGTATGCGCGCGCCAATAACAAGTACATGGAATCATTCGATCCATCAAGGTCCTCATCATACTTGATCTATTTCGATGTGAATAATTCGTATGGATGGGCAATGTGTCAACCATTGCCCTATGCTGATTTTCGATGGGTCGATGAGTTGTCGACATTCGATTTATCATCTATCGCGCTAGATTCACCGACCGGTTACATTCGTGAGGTTGACTTAGAGTACCCGGAATGTCTACACGATGCGCACACGGACTTACCGTTTTGTTCAACACATGGTAAACCACCTGGTGGACAATACGAAAAACTCCTTGCAACCGTGCATAACAAGGAACGGTATGTTATTCATTATCTGTGTACGACACGGTCTCAAAATCACCAAAATTCATAGAATACTCCAATACTCCCAATCGCCCTGGCTACGAACATATATCGAGCTGAACGCGCAGTTCCGAACCCAAGCAAAGAATAATTTTGAAAAAAATCTCTATAAATTGATGAATAATGCGGTGTTTGGGAAAACAATAGAAAATGTGCGCAATCACGTAGACGTCAAGATTTTAACAGGGTGGGAGGGCAGGTACGGTGCAGAGGCAATGATTGCAAAACCAAATTTTCATAGCCGGAGTGTTTTTTCAGAAAACCTTATTGCTGTCGAATTACGCAAGCTCGAGGTGAAATTCAATAAACCAATATATGTGAGTATGTGCATACTCGACATATCGAAGCATGTTTATATGATTTTCATCATGAGTATATGGTGCCTCTGTATAAAGAAAAATGGACAGTGTTGTACACCGACACGGATAGTCTAATATACAACATTGAGTGTGATGATGTGTACGACGACATGAAGCGTAATATCCATCATTTCGATACGAGCGAGTACCCGGCGAGCAATGGGT
Organism: Ophion slaviceki; assembly: GCA_944452715.1. Lineage (NCBI taxonomy): Eukaryota > Metazoa > Arthropoda > Insecta > Hymenoptera > Ichneumonidae > Ophion > Ophion slaviceki. Next base: position 52,378,052 of record OX101783.1, read on the forward strand.
ATGATATACCGCTTGTCAACAAAAATGTTCCCGGACTTATGAAAGACGAAAATAATGGTAGGATAATGACGGAATTTGTCAGGTTTAGAGCAAAAATGTATGCAGTGCGAGTCGATGGTAAAGACGTTACGAAGAAACTGAAGCGCGATAAGAGTAACATCGGGGCGAGAAAGATCTCCTTCCAGGATTACACGAAATGCTTAGGTGACCAGATCGAAATGACTGGTCAGCAAGCATGCAGCAAGCGATCGATGTTGCATGAAGTGTACACCACGAACGAGACAAAAATTGCTCTAAGTGCGCGCGATGACAAACGGTATATCATACCTGGAATCACGAAAACGTTGCCATGGGGGCATTATAGGATTCAATCGTAGGGTGTATTTTTTTAAATGTAGATAAGGTTGTAAAATAATTGTAAAAAAGCTTGTTCTGCAAATAATCATCCCTGTGAGAAACGACGTTTGTAAATTATCGCGTTTGTCTGTTGTATATAATAAATTGGTTCATGAATTTTTCAACTGAGAAAATGAAGAAGGGCCCGTTGTAGTTTGGCGAATCACCTAATTTTTCCTCACACTCTCCTGACACGCTTCTACGGGAGAGAGAGAAAGAGAGAGAGGTGTCATAAAATTTAAAACATTTTTATTGTCTGCTCCACATCAGGTTTGCTCATTCAGCTATTGTGAGTATTGTCGAAAGCCAAACCCATTACAAACATTCGATTATTACGCTGCTACAATACTTTTTCAATGAGATCAATTTCAACATATTCGACATAATTTCGACATATAAGTAGCTCCTGACCGTACAAATTACCTGCAACGGCTCCATCGTTATAGCCCGTCAGATGAAATGCTACAGTCTTCGCGATTTTCTCTCGATATATGGCAAATATTTTCGCTGTCCAGTTCGGTGCGTAATCCTTTCAGAATACACTCTTAAATTTACTGATTCTTAACGCTCTTTATTGTCAATTTTTTACTTACATAATGATGCGCTTTAAATTTTTTGAAATGGGTTCCTATGAAACCATGTTGTTGTGGCAGCTTTTCATTTTCAACGTTGATGCTACTCAGTTTCACCTGCCTTATCGTATAGTGTACAGAATCATCAGACGCGTCTACTAGGTTATCAAGAATACCGATCTACCTATAATTACTACGTAGGCTAAATTGCATTCGCATCTTATTCCTCACTGCACGATTGAAATACTCACAAATGGATGCTTTTAAATTGCTATACCCAGAATACAGGCAAAAATTATACGTTTTTTATTAGGGTTTTAAAGCGACCATTATAAAATTATTTTCCCTGATCAAAGTGCAAGTTCTGCGGTATGCGTCCCTTTGACAAGTGTTGACGTCACTGCGGTTCCTGCATCTTTACCATTCTTACTCTGTAGGCGTACGACCGAGGCAAATTTTGAGACAGTATCGATGACGGTTAGGTGAAATTTAGGTTTGGAGTTTTTACGCGCGTACGATGAAATATCGACGAGATCAGCTTGCCATGGTTCATCCAAGCCGCGAATGTTCACAAGTAAAAGATCTAGTAGCGTTGAGTGCATCAACGCTTCGCACAACGAACGAGTTTTTTATTTGAAGCACTTAAAGTAACGCTACCAACTTTGTCCTTCCGATGTAACACTGGGATGGCAGTGGTATGCCGCACGAGGCAGCTTGAACGATAATTCGAACCATCTTGCGAGGAGCTCCTACGATCTACGTGGCGGAATCCGAGAA
>OX101783.1:52384796-52514865 GCA_944452715.1 Ophion slaviceki
CTCATACTCATGATGAAAATCATATAAACATGTCTTCGATATGTCGAGTATGCACATACCCACATATATTGGTTTATTGAATTTCACCTCGAGCTTCCGTAATTCGACAGCAATAAGGTTTTCTGAAAAAACACTCCGGCTATGAAAATTTGGTTTTGCAATCATTGCCTCTGCACCGTACCTGCCCTCCCGCCCTGTTAAAATCTTGACGTCTACGTGATTGCGCACATTTTCTATTGTTTTCCCAAGCACCGCATTATTCATCAATTTATAGAGATTTTTTTCAAAATTATTCTTTCCTTGAGTTCGGAACTGCGCGTTCAGCTCGATATATGTTGGTAGCCAGGGCGATTGGGAGAATTGGAGTATTCTATGAATTTTGGTGATTTTGAGACCGTGTCATACACACTGCTGCAGATTGCGATAATGAATAACATACCGTTCCTTGTTATGCACGGTTGCAAGGAGTTTTTCGTATTGTCCACCAGGTGGTTTACCATGTGTTGAACAAAACGGTAAGTCCGTGTGTGCATCGTGTAGACATTCCGGGTACTCTAAGTCAACCTCACGAATGTAACCGGTCGGTGAATCTAGCGCGATAGATGATAAATCGAATGTCGACAACTCATCGATCCATCGAAAATCAGCATAGGGCAATGGTTGACACATTGCCCATCCATACGAATTATTCACATCGAAATACATCAAGTATGATGAGGACCTTCATGGATCGAATGATTCCATGTACTTGTTATTGGCGCGCGCATACCTATTTGAGCACTGACTCAGGCCACCGCGTATACCCCGTTCAACAAATAATACCATGTCAATGTCAGTGAGCAATTCGAAGTTAACGCATGTGTGTTTCAACATTGCATCCCATGTGTAGCCGGGGAGAGTATATTAATAAGCGGGGTCGAGCCTGTAACGCTCCATACAGCTATTGCGAAAGTTCTCAAAAACGTCGGGGAGCCACAAGTCTTCGGTCTTCAAATACAAGTCACTATATTCACCTAACGTTTGAATAGAAAACCGTTCCCATACATTCTTGGCGTGAGCGTATTCGTTCTCACTTACAATGTCACCAGTCAAAGTACTGTAGAATGCGCTCCGTGGTGGTAGGTGATAGTCTTCCAATCGGTTTACACTATCGATATATTCATTGGGGAAGACGCCCTTTCGAGTTAATAGGATGAAACTATCGTTCGTTATGTCACAAAATTGCGAACGTAAAATTTTTAGTTTGTCCATTGTCAAAAATGAGGCCAGGTCATCCAGATTCGCATTGAGAAATTTGCATGCATCGATGAAGCGTAATTGAATCGAATGTGAATTGTCTGCCGTTCGAAATGCTTTTGTAAAAGAAATGTATTCCTCTTTAGTTATGGACAGCATAGTGGTTTTCCCCTCGAATGCTGTGGCTAGTTCCTCGATGATGAGCTGTGCACCATAGCCGGACAAATTATGAATAAATACGGGGATGAAAAAATACCGTTGGTAATTCAAATTGCAGTTAGAATGGGCAATGTCAAAAGGCAATGATCACGCACACGTGTGTCGTCTTCGGCAAATGGTTTTTCACATATATGGCACTGAGCAGCGCTTCTAAATTTTGCCCGCTCATCTAGAGTTAGAAGTACCACGGGAACACTATCCGATAGAATATCGTTGATGCGCAAAGCAAAATTTTCAAGGTTCTCAACAAACCATGGGATGCAATTGGCATCGCGCCGCGATTAGTATCCCGATAACGAATCGTCATACGAGCAATGTACGTAGTACGCTACGCTAAACACTTCGTGCTGTTGCTGTATATTTTTGTTGTCAACATTTGCCAAAACGCACTCGAGATCCGCATAAATCACAAATGGAAGTCGCTCTTGTCGTTGAAAGTTTTCGAACGCTAGCCATTTGTCCGTTTCACCAGGTAATCGAATGGCACAGTCGTTTGATTTTCCACAATCCATCTCGTGCGATCGTAATTTAATCTCCGTGTAAAAGTAGTGCAAACACCTATAACAAAACGATGGAAACAATTATATTATTGAAGTACATACTTGCTCATATATGTATTCTCGAGTATGCTTTTTGCTACTCACCGATCGCAGATGTGTTTTTTGCCGGTTCTTTTGCTCAGCTGCGCGCTCACAAACCGGGATAAATTTTTTATCCATACAAAGTGTCCCACGTTGTGGTCCGAGGAATCCTCCACGTACAACAAATTAATGTGTTTATCCAGCTTTTTGTCGCATATTCGAATTGGAACGATGTTTTTCTTTTCAGTTGTATATACATTGATGGAAACTTCATTTTGCGATTCAAATTTCTTTATTTGATTGAGAGTCATTGGAAAAGAAATTCCCTGAAGCTGCAGTACGGATGAGTAGTGTGGATATGAAGTTACTCGATGCACGTTTGTTTCCATTGGATAAAGAGCAGCGACCACTGACTCCGCAAAACACGCGTTATCCTTCGACTTTACATTCACCACCGCTTTCTTCAGGATTATTTCCCGCGACAAAACAGTTTGACATCCGGCACGCATTGGATTGTATTTGTTGATATTTAAAGTTAAGTTCAGTATCCGCGACAATGTCCATCCGCTATCCCGTTTTTGAAAATCTTCGAGGGATGCTAGAGTAGGCTTAACAACTCGTTGTGTATACCACTCACGTAAGTTGGATGTGGTAAAAAGTTCAAAGTTCTTCGTGTTGATAGGTTGAGTTGCACGTTTGTCACCTGACTCAAATTCACCATTGAAAACTGTATTCACTTTTACACTGAAGTGTTTGTTGGTAATGTCTTGCACGTGTGAAAGCATCATATCACATGCCTCTTCGAGAAACTGACGAGGTTCAATATGGTTGTTATTGATGACGCAGCCAGTTAGGACACGATTTTCGAACGCCGTATCAATCTCTCGCCAGATCAAACCGCGATCACTGTGTCCCGCGCCCGCATGTAAAAATCGTCTGCGTAGAACATTTTTTAAACCTTCTAAGCGAGCGATTCCGGCTACCAATGATTGTCGATTTCCGAGTGATAATCGTGGTCGCTTAATTCGACTTTGTGTTTCCAACGACTCTATACACTGATCACATTGTTGCTCCCACACTGTATACTCTTCCGCGGAAATTACAAGGGCGAGTTTATCGCGCAGATTTTGTTCTAATTGTGGAACGTTCTCGGCCATTTTCACGTGAGTTCACAACGGAAGTTCCGAGAGGTGATGTCGGCAAAAGTGACTGCTCGATTCGTAGTGTGAAACCTGCGGTGGTAGAAGTCGTTTTCATTCGGGAATCTTTTCCCCATATTTTTCCTCTATCTTAGGAGTGCACTATAGGTCCATCCACTATAGGAAATGAACCATTCAAAAGGGAGTATAAGTATGGAAGATTCCAGGTTTTTACACAAAAAATCGTGCGGCGGCATCCACGCATTATTGAGTACTGTGCATATATAAATACCTCGGTGTTACCTGTGGAAATGAAAACAAAACCCGGATGTAGTGACATTTTCCAAGAGCGCGCCTCTTTGTTACTACAGCTGCATAAAATAAGTTTTATGGGGGAGAACTTTATTTCACATTCAGCATTTCTACTGCATTCATTTTTCAAGTAGGTGTGATAGACCCCGACTTTAGCATCTGCATGTACGCACACACACACACACACACACACACACACACACACACACACACACACACAATATGTATGAACGGACAAAATGTTGAATAAAAACTTCGATACATGTATTCACGTAAATCATCGTGTTTTTTCTTTACCCGAAGCTCCCCCACGGTGTAAGACCTTCCTCCCCCCATACGATCCACGCGGCGTAGCCCCACGCGCTTGCTCTAGCGGTAAACAGGTCCTCGATATATGCAGAAGACACCACCGGTCAGTCTATTCGGAAAAGCAGCTCGAAACCACCCCCCACTTAGCCACGAGCTCCCGAAAAAGGGCCCAATCCCCCCCCCCCCTCCGACACCGCTGACTCCCCCCACCACTAATTCCCCATACGTGCCACAGCGACGCAACCGCGACCGCCAGACACCCCCACCACGTGCCGCCGCCGGATACCCACTACACCACACCTGTGACGTCACCGTCGTCTCCCTAAACATGTATGTATCTACTGTTTTACAAAAGTGGTTGAACAGACTTTTTATGTTATATCTTAACTTAACTTGTACAAATTTTCAAGGAAAAATATTGATTATTTATAAAAATATCGCCTTCTTTGTCGGACCTCTTTTGGCATGTAGTGCACCATCATAAAATTTGACTGGATCATCTGAAATAAAAAAAAACCACAAAAAATCATTAGTTTAATAATAAATTTAGTCCTTAATCGAATCTTTTTTTAGTTAACAAAATGGCGGCTTCCGACAGACAACTTTCGATTTTCGACCAAAAAATCGCTCGTTTATTGTTTAAACAAAATAGAAATTTTCAAAAGAAAATGAACATCCTTCGATTAAGAACTAGTTTTTAATGCTATCAATAAGCACACCACATTCCATCAAAATCCATCGAGTGGTTTTTTAATTATAGTGGTCACCGACTTGAAAAACATAGTTTCGAGACAAACGCGTTCAAAGTTTTTCGATGTGAATACGGTATTATATGTTCGTAAAATGTTGAGCTCGATGGATGAAGCTAAACTTTTTAAATGTATTTTGATCCGCTGAATCCGAATATCACATTTTTTGCCGATAATCCGAAGATTTAATTTTTTATAGCCAATTGTTGAATCAATTTTTCAAAAATTAAAGTTTTTCGGGATGAATTATTTTCTTTAATTATTTTGGGCAATTTTAAAACGAAAGTATTCTTTATAAAATTTTGCTAAGGTTCATCGTTTTTTAGTTATAAATTTTTGAAAATTTCTGAAAGAGTTTTCCAATTTTACACTTGATTTATGTATAGAAATACTAATAAAAAAATTACTTACATCGAATCATCAATTCCTGGCTCATACAATACGGCTTCTGCCGATGTGGAAGCTTTCAAAAAATCAATTTGTTGTAGTCTTCGAAGCATTCTGCCTTCCCAGGTATTATCGTTTGCGCGTTTATCAGCCGCTACCTGCCACGGGGACCCGACGCCCCTTCACTAATTGTAGGATATCCCCGAAACTATTCATCGGATTGACTTGAAATTTTCAGGGAATATTTTTGAAACATCATACTTTAAAAAAATGTTTTAAAAAACGGATTTTTGAAAAATTCTCACTGCATCTCATCCCCTAAAAATAACGATATCTTCATTTACCAAGCGGTGCACATAGATCGTTTTTCACGATTTAGGCGGCCATAAGTCAAAATTCCTAAAATTGACTAATGACAAACAATTTTTTTCCTGCAATTGTAGACTACCTGACGAACAATAGCCAACCCCACCCACACCCCTAGACAGCGCGAGCGCACTGCATTACTAGTCGAAACTTGATTGTCGCACTTTATGTGTCGTGGCATATTTGCTTGTTTAAGTGATGGATACCAATAATCCAGGTAAGCCTTTATTAAATTAATATGAAATAGTATTAAATATATTGTCAATAAATAACTTAATGAGCCGTCAATGATACCCTTTTTTAGAAATGATTTTTCTTTATTTTTCAATTTCAATCGAAAAAAAACTTTACTTCCGCACCTTTCCGAGTTAAATTTTTGATTTCATTATATAATATAAAGTCTAATAAAGAAAACTGCTTAAAATCAGCTGCTAGTTATTGCTAGTTTTCAAAATAAACGAGTTTGAAATTTTTGAGACAAAAATAGGAAAAAATCGGATTTTATGTTTTTGTGTTAATATTATTTTTGATGTGTAAACATCTTAGCGCTCGGTCTACGGTAGGGGCTAGCTGGGGCTTCGAGCGTCAGATGACGTCAGCGTAAGACCGTGTCTGTGTGAGCGCGTTAATGTGTGCGTTCGACAGTTGACTGTGCGGGGTAACTGACAGTTGACATGGCGGACATTTTTTCCTACTGGAATTTTACGTGGTGTCGCCAACCTAAAAGGTAATTACGAACGATGCTTCTCTCTCTCTCTCTCTCTCTCTCCCCCTCCCTCTCTCTTCCTAATAAAATCTAATAAAAATCTGATAACAATAAAACCAAAACAAAAATATAGCGGCTGAACCGCTCATTTCATTTTTACAGGACAAACTCAATCTACGCATGAATACAGATAAAAACATTCCAACTACAAATTCAAAGACTACAATCTAGTGTCTTATTACAGTTACCACAAACCAATCATTTCATCTATAAAAGAAACTGATCAATAAATTTTCAAACTTGATTCTTTATGCTATTTACGCATTGTTTTATTACAAAATAAATTTTGATCAAAACCAATGCACGACCTCAATTTTCCCACACCAAACTGATGCGAGCTCACACGTTTACACATCAATTTTTTTATTGTCATAGGTTCATCTGGCTGCTCAGGGGTGAAAATGTTGACCCGTAAATACCTCTTCGATAAAATGAACGAGCAACATTCATTATCGATAAATGAAAAAATTAAATATTTAGAAAATTATTTACTCGTGTGTTACGGGGACACAGAAGATCATAAAAATGTGATAAAAAAGGAGTTTTCGTATTTTAAAAGTGATTTAATAAAGAGGTGGTCTCAGGCGCACAGAATACTTGAAAACTTTTTGGCGGCCAATAATTCTTGGTTGGAAGAAACATTTGAGATCCCCGTAGACACGCATCAAAGGCCAGGACGACCTACCAAACCCTTTAGCGAATCCAGCGAAAGGACAAAGAGAAGAAAAACTGAAGGAGTCCGCGCATCTTACGACCAAGAAGTAATTGTTCACGCGGCACAAGTAATTTTACAAACAGAGGGAAAAAGAAACGCGTCTACTGTTTTAAAGGACATTACAAATTCTGCTGCGTCTGCCAGCGATTGTAAAAACAGACATTCAAAGTCTAAAGAAATAGAGCCCCTTACTCCTCTGCAAGCACTGACAATGTTTGTTGAAGCCGATTTGACCAGAAGACAATACGAAATTATTCGAGCAACGAACAAAAGATTCTATCCACATTATGAATTATTATTGAAGGCCAAAGAAGATTGCTACCCACCCAAGGAGTCATTACGAGTGAAATCTACCTGCGCGGAAGGAAACCTACAATCTTTGTTGGATCACACTGTAACCAGATTATCACTCTTCTTAAAAGAAGTCTTACTCACACTTGATGCCGTTGAAAGGAACTCGTTACTGTTAATCTGCAAATGGGGTTGTGACGGCTCTCAACAAGCCCAGTTTAAACAAAGACTCTCAAATAAAGATGACTCTGATGCTAATATTTTTATAAGCTCATTTGTGCCTCTACGAATTGTTTGTGGTGAAGATAAAAGTAAAATCGTGTGGCAAAACCCAACTCCATCTTCACCTAGATATTGCCGTCCAATAAGATTTAGATTCGTAAAAGAATCTACGGACATCACAAAAGAAGAAATCAATTATGTAAAGAATAGTGAAAATTCATTAAACTTGACGAAAGTAGACCTCAATGGAGAGAATTTTTTTTTTCAACATAGTTTTAAAATGACTATGGTTGACGGAAAGGTCTACAACGCAGCTACAGACACCAAATCGACCAGCAGGTGTTATATATGTGGAGCTACATCAAAAGACTTTAATGATTTAACAAAAAAGAATGATGTATGCCCTGAAGCTCTTGAATTTGGCCTTTCCGTATTACATGCAAGAGTCCAGATATTCGAAAGTGTGCTGCATTTAGCATATAAATTGCCCGTGAAAAAATATCGCGAGAGACGAACCGAAGAAGAAAAAAAGCTAGAAAAGCAGAAGAAAATTGAAATTCAGCAAAGATTTAGAGAGGAGACAGGACTCTTAGTCGATATGCCAAAAAGTAACTTCGGAAACACAAACGACGGAAACACCAGCAGAAGATTCTTCGAGAACCCAGAATTGGCTGCAGAAATCACTGGGATAAGTTATCACTTGATTTTTAGATTAAAAGTGATATTAGAAGCCATATCAAGCGGCCATAAGATTGACGTAGCAAAATATGATAAATACGCCATGGAAACTGCGAAACTATATGTTGAGTTATATGGCTGGCATCCTATGACTCCAACGATGCATAAGGTCTTAATTCATGGAGCTTCAATAATAGAAAATTCGTTGTTGCCGATAGGGCAACTTTCTGAAAAAGCTGCTGAGGCCCGCAATAAACATTTTAGGTCTTATCGCCTAAACTTTGCTCGCAAGTTTTCGAGGGAAGAATGTAACTTAGATATTTATCATAGGTTACTATTAACATCCGACCCATTTATTAGTTCCATGAGAAAGATAAAAAAAACCGCTGCAAAATTATTTTTGCCTGAGACAATGCAGCTATTAATTCCTGCTGAGCCAAACCGACCAATGGAAATTGATGAAAGCTGCGAAAACTTAAATGTAGATGAATAAGACTGAATAAGTAACTTTCCTATTGTATAACGAATGTAAAGATAATTTGAATAATATATATTTACCTACTTAGTAGGACAAAATAAACTTTGTTTTATTTAATAATACCCGAAAGTATTACTAAAACGTAGACAGCTGTCCCTCCTTGGGGAAAGCCGGGAGTGTATGTTATACGTATGTTCAATATAATATTAAAAAAACACTTTGAAATCAACTACGATCTCGACTAAAATATTTTTTGATAAAAAATCACAAGTAGGTTAGGCGCACCACCGTGCACCGACAAATAATTTCGGTAAATTATTCCAAACACTGAATTCTTTTTATGTAACTATTTTGTAATATAAATATCACATAAAATAATTTTGGCCGCCTAAATCGTGAAAAACGATCTATGTGCGGCGTTTCAAAAGGGACATATTTAGCTTTTTTTTTAATTAAGATTTTTTTTTAAATTGAAGCTCTTACCAGCTTCAATTTCGTTTTTAAAAAAGTTTCGTGCGATTTTTTTTTCGCATAAATATTCAACTTTTTGCAAAAAACGTACATATTTGTAAAATTTAGCCTAACTCTGAAACTACTGGGTTTTTGTAAATCTACTAAGAGGGTTAAAAGTTACATACAATCATTTTGGATTTACAACAAAAAAATCAGAATTAAAAAAAAATTTGAACAAACCTTTTTCTTTTAATTTTGAGAAAAAAAATTCAAAATGTTTTCTTAAGTCAACGAAATGTTGACTTCATCTGCACGGCTTTTTCATAGAAAAAGCCGCCTTTCGCTGCGATCACAGCTTTCACCAGACGTGGCATCCGCTCGATCGATTTGTCGATTTGACCCCGCTCCAGACTGGCCCAAGCTTCTTGCAACTTTTTCCACAAATCCCCGGAAGATGTGGGACAAGATGTTCTTATGTTTCGATCAAGCTCGTCCTAGAGGAGCTCAATCGTGTTTACACCTGGCGATTGGGGTGGCCACACCATGTTAACGATGACGTGCTTCGCTTCTCGATTCCTCAGGTGTTTGGGGTCATTATCATGTTGCATAACGAAGCCACGACCGATAATTCTTAAACCGGATGGATTCGCGTGCCGGATAAGAATTTGTTTATATTGTTTTTTCTTCACGATGCCTTCGATTTTTATCAAATCTCCGGTTCCATGGCCAGAAAAATACCCCCCCCCCCCCCCCCCACCATAACGGACCCACCTTCGTGTTTAACTGTCGGCACCAAGCACTGGGGTGCCATTTTTTCCTCGGCGCTCCTCCTAACAAAAACTCTTGGACGCGATCCAAAAATAAAAAAATTCGATTCATCTGTCCATAGTACATTCCGCCATTGCTGAATCGTCCAACCTCGATGTTCGAGAGCCCACTAAAACCGCTTTTTTTTGTTTGCAGGACGCACAAAGAGTTTCTTCACCGCAACACAGCCTCTTAATCCAAGATTTAGCAAGCGATGTTTCACTGTTGTCAGTGACATCGGATTTTCTTGTGATTTGTTGAACGAAGCTTGGATTTCAGGCGCTGTCAAGCATCGATTTCTTTTGCTCATTATCACAATTTTTTATCATCGCTTTTCGTGTTATTCGAGGCCGGCCCGAGCGATAACGATCCTTGTTGCTACCGGCCTTTTTGTGTCTCTCAATTGCTGTGTGCACTCCTTGCAGTGATACTCTTAAGGGGAGGGTAGGGGTTTCAGCGTGAAACAAAAACACTTTTTTGCGAATTCTTTTCATCTATATGGATAGAGTAAATTTATTGAAACCTTTTGTACATTGTTAAGTGTCATTTAAAGAACATTCCGTGAAATTTGTACGCGAAAATATCCACAAACAAGCCGGTGCCGCGTTTTTCTCGAAACCACTTTTTCAAAGTCCGTGTTCACTGCTATTTGAAAACTACATGACCGATTTATTTCAAACTTGGTACACACTTTCTACATATAAAATACCTCCTCCAACGGTTAGTTTGAGATTTTTTTTACATTGAGGGGTTTTTCCACCCCCAAAATGGTGGAAATTTCCGTGAAAAATAGCACTTTTCACTTTACATGACCACCAAAAATTTAGAAATAAAAAGAACTTATCAAAGATCGTTGGGGGGAGGATTTGATGATACTTTGACGAAATTTTAGTGGTACTTGATTTCAGATAATTTGTAGCTGAGATACAGTGAACGTTCTTGGAAAAGCTTTGTCACCGGCTTGTTCGTGAATATTTTCGCGTATAAATTTCACGGAATATTCTTGAAATGACACTTAACAATGTACAAAAGGTTTCAATAAATTTACTCTATCCATATAGATGAAAAAAATAACAAAAAAGTGTTTTTTTTTCACGCTGAAACCCCTACCCTCCCCTTAATTCTCGCGCAATTTTCCGATACAAAAAACCCCTTTTATATAGAGAAATTACAGCACCTCGTTTATCAAGCGAAATCTCTTTTTTCGTGCCATTTGAACGTGACAGAAAATAAAAATTCGCGAAAATCGATGAATTTTTTTCACGTATTCACGTTCTAAACGTTAGCGCAACTAAAAAGCTGTATCGACAATGCTCATTGTCTTTCTACAAAAAATGTAAACCGATAAGGAGTGGAAAAGGATATCAAGTATTGCCATAAAATGTAAACAAATAATTTTGTTTACATTTGTTTTGAACGTCGATCTTTCGAACGCCGATTTTTCGTTTTCTTTATTTGGGTTTTCGCATTTTCTGTTCTGAAATGTGTATTGTCATACCGGCACACAATAGAACAATGACACGAGCGTAACCAAACCACGGATACCTTAACAACCATGAAAAGTTGACGGTATAAACGTTGAAATGCGTGAGATTACCTGCGTGAACTAGGGGTACTACGATTTGATCTCGAGAAAGAAACGTGAAATACAATCACACATTTATCTGGAATTTTAATGTCTTTTAGTGCAGCGAACATGTGAGCAAGGGGTATTGACTGCGGCGGAATTCTAAATTCTCCATATGAATCTGTGCTTAATTGTTTGTCTTTTTTCCCCGATAAGTGTGCTCAAACTTGAAACGTCGAAGTTGAACTTCCATTTTTTAGACGTATCTATACGTCTAAAAAAAACTTTGTTCTTCAACATCCATAAGTGACACATTTACCCTCCCTAAGTCTGATGACTCTACACTGAGAAAAAAAAACAATTGAATTAAAAAAATATACTAGTTGATTCAAATAAATGTCTGATCGCGGAGTGCCAATGATATATGAGATTGTTACAATACTATAAAATATTAGAAAATGTGATTGATTCAAATAACATATTATTTTATTTAAAAATCTCTTCAGTTCTCTGAATAGCTAAATTATCCTTGAAATAAAATTACATTCTATTGAAATCATTCTATATACACTCCGTAGATGTATAGATGAAATAATTAAGCGGCTGCTACAACTTTTTTTATTACGTACAAAAATATAATTAATATAATGAATTATTTCTTTACTACATCGAAACGAATATGCCATGAGACGTACATTTTTCAATTTGTTTTAAATCTTAAATAAAAAGTGAGCAATAAAATGATCATTCAAGATGATAGTGGAGAGAATATCAGATATCCAATGGAATATCCATGGAGAGAATATCAGATATTCAACTGATAAGAACGGATACTACACTTTGATCTTAGCCACAGATCAAGAAGCGATACTCTTTAGAGTTTCTCCGGCGTTTAAGTAGACTTTCGGTTCGCGCTACGCTTACGAGAAACGAGCGCGCGTGCGGCTTCCAGCGGTTACTCCGAGAATTACGGATTTCCACACACCTGCAATTTCGGTGGTGCTGAGTCATGATTTGGTTGAATTTTTAACCAATTCAGACATTTTTTAAATATTTTTCAATCAAAATAAAATATTAATATTTTAACGAATAATGTACTTGAAAATCAATATCGGATATGGTGAAAAAAATAAAATAACATATTTACTCAATAGAAATTTTATCTAAATCGAACGAGCGAAATTCAATTTTTTTATGTACTTGAATCAACAATATTCATGTTATGAATTGAAACGCTTTTTTTGTTCGTTGCAGAAAATGCATTCAAAACTATGTAATTTGTTCGCGATCATTTTTTAGATAGCTTTAATAATATATTGTTCTCGGCTAACAATATATCTTTTGAATGAAAGAAAACTTTCAATTTTATCATGTTATTAAAGTCGATAGTGTTTTGTTTGGACTAATAAATCCGATTATTCACACCAACAATTATACAATTGAATCAACGAAATTTCATTCAATAACACCAATGATGTTGGATCAATGATTTTTTTTTCTGAATGTTGTGACTGAGAACACTGACTAATCGTTGGTACTATTACCCCGGGGTCGAATTTAAGGGCTGGCAACACGGGCTTAAGCCCCGGAGCCTCCACAATCAAGGGAACCCCACAAATAAAATGTTTAGGCAAAATTGCTAAGGAATGATGTACAGCATGCTAGCAAAAACAGATCACTCCAGAGATCTGACAAAGGAAAAAAGTTGTCACACTTTCCCGTAGTACTTTTTAAAAATAACATTTTTAAGCGTATTTCTGTAAAAATTAATGAAAAGCACCCAACATGATTCATTCTTCATAAAAAAATATATTCCATGGGTTATAATTTTTTGAATGTCCCATACATTGCGCCAACCATTCAATTCTTAAAATTTGGTACCACCAACTTTTGCGGCGGCGCCAATTGCCTAAGGTGAGAATTTAATTTTTTTGTTTCTGGTCTTCTACGGAATCTACGTATGTTCTTCGAAAGGTTCTTATTTTTTCGCAATCAATTATATGAACACTACAAAAAATGTTCATCTCATTTGAAAAATAATTAGACTCCTCCCACTTCGTTGCCCCAGGGCGTCTACAATTTAACTCTAGGACCCTACACATGGTTACCGCAAACCCCACATAATAAGTGAGAAACGCTAATATAATTTTTCTTGTTTTGTTTATTCGCACTTTTCATGGCGAAAAATTTATTTTCGGTTTTTCTCGCATATCCTATTCCATTCTTCAGGCTTTCAGCGTTCGAATGAAAAAAAAACTTTCTACGACAAACAGGTCGTTAGCAGCGTTGATTTGATGTGCTGGGGTGCGCGTAACCCCTGTGTAGATTATTTGTTTCGTACAATTAATTGTACAGAATCCGATTCCTATTCTATTGAAAGAGCAATTCGTGTAATTTTTTATATTAGCAAGTTTGAATTTGTTCAAAGGCCTGAGAATTCAAATATTCAAATCTATTTTTACCGATAATAAAATTGTTTATGATCTGACTACAAATAATATTCCTAAAATTCGAATTTCCGGATGTCCAGTTACCGTGAGAGTTATTCTTCTGATGAGGTTTTCGCGCTGTCAAAGGCTGTCATGCTACCGTTCTTCTTCTGTATTTATATTAACAGTAATTCTGTAACTTTATGTAAGTCCAGGGAATGTTTTTTTCTTTTTACACGCACATAAGTTTTGGCAACTTTCGAATCGTCTTTCGTCGGCGAATCCGTGAAGAGTTGGCGGCACAAAAACTCGTCGCACCAATTTTCCGTTCGCTTTATCTTTTCGAATAAGGACTTTTCGAATAAAGGAACTTGTAGGAAGAAGCGAAATGTAAAACATAGAAAGAAGCATCGGAACATTTTTGGAATCTTACAACGTCGCGTGGGGGTGTGCGAAACTAATTTCGGCGGCTATTGGAATAGCCGCAAAAGGAGACAGCCAATTTTATGTCCAAGCATCCGAGACTACTTTTGTTTATGCTCATCACAAAAAATGCTGAGGGTTGATTTCAACGATTCTAGCATCCGGAGAGCCGTCTGCTCATTCTCGAACGAATTATGAAAGATTAATATTACATGACACGAGCTACCCTGGCAGAAAGAGCACGTGATTCGATGTCAGCTGGTCAGAAAAAAATCTAACTCGTTCTAACATTCGAGTTACACTCCCCACCGTCCATGATCTTGTTGGGAGGGAAAACGAAAGTTTTAATACCATAAGGGTAGCGAAGTGTTACGGGTAACCCTTTTTTTGGCGGTATACCTGCTCTTCGTTTCATCTCTTTCCGACTCCATGACTCAGAGGGCTTCAGACCTAACTAATGATTAATTCATGACACCGGAAGAATCACCCCGATCGACACGTTGTCTCGTGCTCTTTCGATAATTGTTTTCCTCTACTGATCTTTACAGTCTTGAATAAGATACAAAACAAAAAGATATTCACCATTTCGATAAAATGTTAACGCCTGAAAATGTTTTAAATTCTAAAACAATCGAATGTTACGTCTCTAGGAAATGCATTATTCCTTCGAAACGATCCGATTTTTTAAATAAAAGAAACAAGTTTCCTACAACCGGACACAATTATTTTTTAATACACAGGTATTGTCAATAACGAGATCGAGGGAAAAAAAATTCGAGGTAACAGTTTACAAGTCTTAGGGAGTGGTGGCAGCACCAGATCTAAGGGGTGGCAAACCGGGGTACCTGCCCCGGGCGGCAATTTAAGGGGGCGCCAAATTCTTGTGATTGAAAAAAAAACTTGTTCCTCTAAAGCGCCTAGCATCCAGGGCGCATCAATGCGTTTCAATGGCCTCGTGATCCTAGCCATCGAAAATAAAACTGCCTATGAGACGAACTTTGATGGGGTATTCCTTTATGCGTCATGCGTAGGCATGGGTCCTCGTAGTTCGGGTACATTTACCTTGAAATCGATTTTCCCCAGGTTCCATGTTTTTGAGTCTCGGGCTACGAGACGGAATCGAGATCGATGCAGTAATTGCTATCCGATTTTAAAGGACCGCTGCGAAAGCTTCTAACCAAACATTGATTGATTTGAAAACACAATGGAGCAACTTTCATCAGACTTTATATACTATCTTTTAAAAGTTACGACCGCTTTTTCGGAGCCCAGTCGATACACGCATGTATGCATGTGTGTGTTCAATGCACGCTCAGAGTTACTCGCCAAATCACGTTGTGGAAAAAGATACATAATTTTACGATTACCAAAGTGTACGATTTCTAGGGAAACATCCGTTGACGCTTAACCCTTTCCGGCATAGTGTAACACTGGTGTTACACCTAATTCAATTCAGATTTTGACGATTCAAAAGTGTTTTTTAATTCAATATTGTAATATTTTTTTTTTAATTTCTGTTATTTCGTTTTTATTTTACAATGCGACTTATTGTATATATAATAAATTAAAGACAGAACATTGCGGACAGTTTCTAACCGGGATTCAAAATATATATGCGTTCTTTATATTCTACATTGTTTTATTTTGGATTGGCCTTAAAAAGAATTCCACCTTAAAATTCGATCAGGATACTTATCTCGATAAATAAGGTAGATGATATCCAGATTTCTCGTCACGATCCATTCGATTACAGTTGAACCATCGTTACTCGGCCGTAGTAATCGACGGCTTTTGCGAATGAATCCATGGAGAGACGTAGTGGAATTCCGGCAATCCAGACCCCCAACGATAGTGGTATAATATATATATATATATATGTTAGAGTCTCGTCTGGTCTCGAACGGTTCCCGGTCAGAACTGACTTATATCATAGAGAAACCTGGCAAGATCGTCCCCCGCTCCGAGCGCCGCTAAACCTTTATCTTCGTGTGGGGAGCGGGCACGCGCGAATATTCGAAAAACGAATATCACATTACCCCCCCCCCCCCCCCCCCAATTTTATAGATCGGTATAACATACCGACTGTAAAATTGTCACTCATGCCGCATACTACAAAACACTCATGCAACTCCACCCCTCTAAGGGTCTCGTCCTAACAATAACTTTTGTTTGCACTCACCCACGCCGTAGTCATACTAGATATGTACATTTTCCCAAATCGGACCGAATAACGTCAGACTATTTACATTTTGGACATCACAATTTTCATGGCGATCCAGCGGATTCCTTCGTCATACACAGATATATATATATATATACATAACATGCTTAATCTCTACTATTTAGTGGATTCGTTATATTTCTTCAAAACTCGCACATAAACATAGGTACACCAAAATTCAACGAAAATAAGAATCCTTTGGAATATCTCGAGGACATAGATCGATATCTCAAAATGAAAAACGTACGTGCTGAACAGAGGCTTCTCGTAATTGAAAACATTATAGAGGGTCGAGTTAGAATATGGTACGAAGCAAAAAGAAACACGATCAATACGTTTGAAACCTTTCAACAATCTTTTAACGAGGAATTCTATTCGATTCCGGATAGAGTTCGATTCAAAAATCAATGGGCTTTCCGCAAACATAAACTTAGCGACGGTAGCATGCATACATATTTCTACGAACAAACAAAAGAAACGCGTTATTTCGAGCCTCCTTTGACTCAGTATGAGATAAATTTTACAATAATTCAACAATTTGCGCCTCGTGTTCGCGCGACTATAAATCACAACGATACAAGCCTGGTCGCCCAAGCTTTGGCACAATTAGACCTCGCTCAGGAAGAATTTATCCGACAGAAAGACGCAAGAAATAACTACAAGCCGTATGTAAACTATGTGAACAGTATACATTGCCCTCGAGCAAGATCATTAAAACAAAGCGATTCGAAGTCCACACAGGGACATTTATATAAATGTTATGAATCAAAATCGAATGACCATCAGGTTCAAACGGGTGATCAAGACTCGCGAAATTACAAACCATACCGAAAACCACGCAATTTTCAGATGAATCGAAATCAGTTCAGTCATGTAAATAATGACAATCACAGATCCAACGAATTTAGATTACCCGACCTTCGGTTTCCACCACCGAGCATTAGAAGCATAGAATACGCAAACAATCGATCGCCTCAATACAACTCACGATCAGGTAGCGGATCGGTGGAGCAGAGTAATCCTTTAAACTAAACATAGGCACGACGAATTCGGGTCCAACGGCGTGTCACAAATATTACGATTTTATTGAGGACCTAAAAGAAGAAATAGAAGGAAAATTGCCACCGCCAACTCAAGCAAGAGTACCCATGCAGAAATTTTTTGGGGACTCCCCAGATCCTACCAGATCCCTATGGGGATTTGATAGGGACGCCCCAAGTAAGGAGTCCACACTGGAATCCTAATAGATTTGTTGGGGATTCCCCAGATTCTACCAGATCCTTATGGGGATTTGATAGGGACGGCCCAGGTAGGGAGTCCACATTGGAATCCAAATGTATTTGTTGGGGACTCCCCAGGTTCTACCAGATCCTTATGGGGATTTGATATGGACACCCCAGGTAGGGAGACCATATTGGAATCCAAATGGATCCTGGGCTGTTTCCAGATTAAAGTAGTTTGAGAATTTTTTACTTGAAATTATATAAAATGGGATTTCGCGACGCTCTGTAAAAAATTATTCTTTGATGGTCCCGTGCACAGATTTGCTTGGGTGTGGAGTTTTGTTAGAGCGGCTTAAATGAGGTTTTAAAAGAAAATTAAATGTAAGTATGAAATCATATTTTTATAAACATGATATACCTATTACACATTCGCTTAAGTTTGTAGCTCGTAACAGCAATTTCCACCCGACCCGGTGGATTTTTCATCGGGATCCAATAGGGATTCCCCATCGGGATCTAACAGGGATTCCTTGTCGGGAGCCAATAGGAATTCCCTATCGGGATCCAATAAGGATTCAGAAAATCGCTTCCGACAAAAGAAAGACGTCGGGCGATATAACATAATCGGCGCAGGGTACATATATATTCGAGTCGTCGTTGAAAAGCGCGCGACGATCGAATTACTGCGCAATCGTGATCGTAAAATTTATTTACTCCAAACAAGCGTCGTATAAAATAAGTCGAATTTGATTTAAAAAACCGTGCGCGAATAAATAATTCACCAACATGGACGAGAACTTATGAGAAATAGATTTAAAAAAGATAAATAAATAGTAAAGAACCGCGCGTTATCAAACATAACCTGCACGCCTCGTGGTACACGCACATTCCTGTCATATATGTCAGGATCATCCTGTCATACACGATCATCATATCATCCTGTCATACACGCACATTCCTGTCATCAGAACATGACGCGCGTTTATTGAGATACTCCCAACGATGTTTTTTGCATTCCTTTAAACCGCAAATTCTATCCATCATTTCGACGTAATAGATGAGTCGGTGGAAGATGTCCAAACGCTCTCAACAAAATCCGCGGGTTCGGGTGCAGCTAAAAAAAAAAATGTGTTCGGTTTCTGACGCATTCGAAAAACTTGACAGGATGGACCCACCGTATTCTACAGGTAATGGAAACGATCTTTGCAAGTTCGGAATATTACGATATGTGAAAAATTCTGAGTCATTCACTCCGTGTTATGGTCTGTATTCCTATCCTGTTTCAGATACCATGTTGTTGGTGTCAGTGTTAAAAAGATTCAGCATAGACTTAAAAACCAACACAGCAGCCATTAATTCCTTACACGACGCATTGGTGAATAACGGCTCGGTGGATCCGCGGAAAGCCACAATCGAGAACTTCAAATGTGAACATGAGCTCCAGTTGCCTTTCACAACTCTTCAAGATTTTGAAGTCTTTGATCAGCAGTTAAAAAACGATAGACAGCTTAATGAAAACTTGGTGAGTAACCTCAGAAAATTATGGGTAATGAGCCATAGGACAAACGATTTTTACGATATTTTTATACAAATTTCAGATCGCATCTCTACGATATTTGCTCGACCGGTCCAATAACATGACCAAGAGTTGCACGACGATTTTTCGTAAATTTTTTACAAGGCAGCTTATGGCAAAGTTTACAGCGAAAAAAAAAGTCGAGGGGAAATTGCTGTTGCGGTCTACAAGCTTTGGCGAATGTGTTATAGGTATATCATATTGATAAAGATATTATTTGGTTAGGATTTTGTACTTACATTTAACTTCTTTTTAAATCTCATTTAAGCCGCTCTCACGAAACTCCACACTCACAGCGATGGAACCTACGTTACTACCGATGAAGCGCTGCTGTGCTGTGGGAAAGCAATCGCTAATTCCAAAGATTGGGATGGCCGCCGACCTGCTCAACGTCAAGCGCAACCGTGACCTGATTGCCGTTACCCCGAATAGAAAATTCCATGCGCACAAGAATTTTTATTTAATAATAATATAAAATGTGTAAACAATAAATTGATCTCTTTAGTGTATCGATGCTTTTATTTTTTGTAGCATTTTGGGCTTACAGGATGCGATATGATCGATCAAGCATCGTATCGGATTCCGTTCAATACTGTGGGGAAGCTTTAAGATTCTTACATTGGATTCCGATGGGAAATCCCTATTGGATCCTAATAGGGAATCGTTATGGAATCCCTATGGAATCCCGATAGGAATCCCTACTGGATCCCGATGGGAATCCCTTTTGGATCCCGATGGGGAGTCCCTCTTGGAATCCAATGTACGAGCGTGACGTTTCCTGATAGGGATCCAATGGGGTGTCCCGTTGGATCCCTATCAGGGAGTAGGGAGAAGTAGGGGAATCCTATAGGATTCCAAACACAATTTCTACCTGGGTATCAATACAGCCGTGCCCGCATGTAATGGTTACGATCGGAGAACATAAAATTCGAGTACTGGTTGATTCGGGAAGTCAAATCACTTGCATATCAGAAGAATTGTACATGAAGTTAAGAGAAGTTAGTATGTTTGACGAATTGCCAGTAACAAACGTATCGGTGTCAACAGCGGTGGGAAAGAAATCGAGCAGGGTTAAAAGACAAATTTGGTTGCAGGCTAAGATCGGCGAAAATAGATTTGAACATGCAGTCTTGGTGATCCCATACCTAACATCAGAATGTATTTTAGGCAACGATTGGTTGCATGAAAATAGAGCAATTATAAATTATGATAACAAAACAATATCTGTTCAGGGTCGCCCGCTCGAGTCCGGTTTAGTGTCGTTTGCCGGGGACTTCTCGGAGAAACTCGAAATTGTACAGAATCAGGGGGGTACACATATTAACATTATTAAAATTGGGGGCCAGAACTACGAGCCGAAAATATGCAGTATGGCACTCATTAATTCTAACGGGGATGAAATTACTTATTGTTATGATCGCGATCAAAATATCAATACGGGAATAACTCGAAATACGAGTTGTGCGGATGACTCGTGCAATCGAGACGTTCAAAATAAGGAGTTAAGCTCCAGACAAATTCATATGTATGAAAAAGGTGATAATGATACTGATGTTAACAAACTGAAAGGACCTGTTGGAATATCAATCCTGGGCGTTGAACCCAATCCTAATAACATGTTTGATGGGGGTACCTTGGATATAAGCCAGTGTCGAGAAATCGATACTAACGATTCTACAGATGATGAATCATCGAGTTTGAAAGGATTATTTGAAATGTATGAAGTTGACAATGATACAAAATACTATGACTGTGTGACCACAAATGCAGCGACGGACAAAATTACGTCATTAAACGCACAACTAAATGAAATTGAACATAATGATTGCGAAATGAATTATGAGTATTTGCATTCGAAAGAATCCCCAGTGGAAATTAATGAGAAATTGCCAAACGAAGAATATTATGCACGTGTATTTTCCGAGGATTTTAAATCTGTCGCGCAACGGTTGACGGCCCTGGATGGGGCGCATGCGAAGGCGATTCTGAATTTGGTGTGGAAATATAACTCGGTATTCTCAGAAAAGCCCGGTTTGACCACAATTTACGAACATGAGATAAAATTGATCGATAATAAACCGACGTGTTATCACTCGTATCCCGTGCCTATACATTTACGCGAATCCGTCAATATTGAGATTAAAAACATGGTGGAATTAGGAATCATTGAACGAGCGCGTAGTCCCTATTGCAACCCGTTGAGAGTCCCATGCAGAAATTTTTTGGGGACTCCCCAGATCCTACCAGATCCCTATGGGGATTTGATAGGGACGCCCCAAGTAAGGAGTCCACACTGGAATCCTAATAGATTTGTTGGGGATTCCCCAGATTCTACCAGATCCTTATGGGGATTTGATAGGGACGGCCCAGGTAGGGAGTCCACATTGGAATCCAAATGTATTTGTTGGGGACTCCCCAGGTTCTACCAGATCCTTATGGGGATTTAATATGGACACCCCAGGTAGG
Source organism: Ophion slaviceki (assembly GCA_944452715.1). Taxonomy (NCBI): domain Eukaryota; kingdom Metazoa; phylum Arthropoda; class Insecta; order Hymenoptera; family Ichneumonidae; genus Ophion; species Ophion slaviceki. The sequence goes on from OX101783.1 coordinate 52,406,410, forward strand.
GAGACCATATTGGAATCCAAATGGATCCTGGGCTGTTTCCAGATTAACGTGGTTTAAGAATTTTTTACTTGAAATTATATAAAATGGGATTTCGCGACGCTCTGTAAAAAATTATTCTTTGATGGTCCCGTGCACAGATTTGCTTGGGAGTTTCAAGATGCACCAACGTGTTTCTAGGAATTTGTTAGGGACACCGCACGTTAGGATTTCTCACCGGGATCTGATGTGGGAATGCTAAGGAATTCCTAAAAAAAAATTTTAAAAGGGCACAATGTAGGGAGGAATTTTGTTGCAATTTTATGGTTGTCAGATGAAGAGCGTAGCCCTGTGGACTTAAGATTTAGTTCATTAAGAAGTTAGGTAAGTGTATTAAGAAATGAACAAGAAAGAATGTTTATTCGATAACAAAGAAGAGTGTCAGACTACGAAATTCCCGAGGATGTCTCTCGAAATGCCGCGACTGCGTACTGCCCGGTCGTGCTCTATATACTCTCGCGCCTGCGCGGCAGTAGCGTGCACGGCAATGGTCGGAAGCGCGGCGCGCAACATTTAAAAAAACCATGCCTTAAAATATCGAATACTACAATATATAATTATATTCTTTAGTAACTTCTTTACTTTAGTGCTTACCCATATTGTATATTTATAGTTTGTTATGGGCTAGGATTTTTTATACGAATAAAAAACTTGTTATAAATTTTAATATGCACACTTTTTGAATTTTTAATACTTGTGCGCATAAAAATTTGCTTTGGATTCAAAGAATATCCCGCCCATAACTGCACAAGTATTTTTGCTTAATAATAGTATAAAAAGTGTATAAAAACTACGTTACAGCATAAAAAGTACTCGAAGATATAGATATAAGATATAAGTATTCGAAGAATACTATACAAAGCACTATAAATATTCAGTATGGGTAAACAATTAAAAAAAACAAAATAAGTATATTGTGGTATTCGATATGTACTCCTTTGTAAACAATAAATTGATCTCTTTAGTGTATCGATGCTTTTATTTTTTGTAGCATTTTGGGCTTACAGAATGCGATATGATCGATCAAGCATCGTATCGGATTCCGTTCAATACTGTGGGGAAGCTTTAAGATTCTTACATTGGATTCCGATGGGAAATCCCTATTGGATCCTAATAGGGAATCGTTATGGAATCCCTATGGAATCCCGATAGGAATCCCTACTGGATCCCGATGGGAATCCCTTTTGGATCCCGATGGGGAGTCCCTCTTGGAATCCAATGTACGAGCGTGACGTTTCCTGATAGGGATCCAATGGGGTGTCCCGTTGGATCCCTATCAGGGAGTAGGGAGAAGTAGGGGAATCCTATAGGATTCCAAACACAATTTCTACCTGGGTATCAATACAGCCGTGCCCGCATGTAATGGTTACGATCGGAGAACATAAAATTCGAGTACTGGTTGATTCGGGAAGTCAAATCACTTGCATATCAGAAGAATTGTACATGAAGTTAAGAGAAGTTAGTATGTTTGACGAATTGCCAGTAACAAACGTATCGGTGTCAACAGCGGTGGGAAAGAAATCGAGCAGGGTTAAAAGACAAATTTGGTTGCAGGCTAAGATCGGCGAAAATAGATTTGAACATGCAGTCTTGGTGATCCCATACCTAACATCAGAATGTATTTTAGGCAACGATTGGTTGCATGAAAATAGAGCAATTATAAATTATGATAACAAAACAATATCTGTTCAGGGTCGCCCGCTCGAGTCCGGTTTAGTGTCGTTTGCCGGGGACTTCTCGGAGAAACTCGAAATTGTACAGAATCAGGGGGGTACACATATTAACATTATTAAAATTGGGGGCCAGAACTACGAGCCGAAAATATGCAGTATGGCACTCATTAATTCTAACGGGGATGAAATTACTTATTGTTATGATCGCGATCAAAATATCAATACGGGAATAACTCGAAATACGAGTTGTGCGGATGACTCGTGCAATCGAGACGTTCAAAATAAGGAGTTAAGCTCCAGACAAATTCATATGTATGAAAAAGGTGATAATGATACTGATGTTAACAAACTGAAAGGACCTGTTGGAATATCAATCCTGGGCGTTGAACCCAATCCTAATAACATGTTTGATGGGGGTACCTTGGATATAAGCCAGTGTCGAGAAATCGATACTAACGATTCTACAGATGATGAATCATCGAGTTTGAAAGGATTATTTGAAATGTATGAAGTTGACAATGATACAAAATACTATGACTGTGTGACCACAAATGCAGCGACGGACAAAATTACGTCATTAAACGCACAACTAAATGAAATTGAACATAATGATTGCGAAATGAATTATGAGTATTTGCATTCGAAAGAATCCCCAGTGGAAATTAATGAGAAATTGCCAAACGAAGAATATTATGCACGTGTATTTTCCGAGGATTTTAAATCTGTCGCGCAACGGTTGACGGCCCTGGATGGGGCGCATGCGAAGGCGATTCTGAATTTGGTGTGGAAATATAACTCGGTATTCTCAGAAAAGCCCGGTTTGACCACAATTTACGAACATGAGATAAAATTGATCGATAATAAACCGACGTGTTATCACTCGTATCCCGTGCCTATACATTTACGCGAATCCGTCAATATTGAGATTAAAAACATGGTGGAATTAGGAATCATTGAACGAGCGCGTAGTCCCTATTGCAACCCGTTGAGAGTCCCATGCAGAAATTTTTTGGGGACTCCCCAGATCCTACCAGATCCCTATGGGGATTTGATAGGGACGCCCCAAGTAAGGAGTCCACACTGGAATCCTAATAGATTTGTTGGGGATTCCCCAGATTCTACCAGATCCTTATGGGGATTTGATAGGGACGGCCCAGGTAGGGAGTCCACATTGGAATCCAAATGTATTTGTTGGGGACTCCCCAGGTTCTACCAGATCCTTATGGGGATTTAATATGGACACCCCAGGTAGGGAGACCATATTGGAATCCAAATGGATCCTGGGCTGTTTCCAGATTAACGTGGTTTAAGAATTTTTTACTTGAAATTATATAAAATGGGATTTCGCGACGCTCTGTAAAAAATTATTCTTTGATGGTCCCGTGCACAGATTTGCTTGGGAGTTTCAAGATGCACCAACGTGTTTCTAGGAATTTGTTAGGGACACCGCACGTTAGGATTTCTCACCGGGATCTGATGTGGGAATGCTAAGGAATTCCTAAAAAAAAATTTTAAAAGGGCACAATGTAGGGAGGAATTTTGTTGCAATTTTATGGTTGTCAGATGAAGAGCGTAGCCCTGTGGACTTAAGATTTAGTTCATTAAGAAGTTAGGTAAGTGTATTAAGAAATGAACAAGAAAGAATGTTTATTCGATAACAAAGAAGAGTGTCAGACTACGAAATTCCCGAGGATGTCTCTCGAAATGCCGCGACTGCGTACTGCCCGGTCGTGCTCTATATACTCTCGCGCCTGCGCGGCAGTAGCGTGCACGGCAATGGTCGGAAGCGCGGCGCGCAACATTTAAAAAAACCATGCCTTAAAATATCGAATACTACAATATATAATTATATTCTTTAGTAACTTCTTTACTTTAGTGCTTACCCATATTGTATATTTATAGTTTGTTATGGGCTAGGATTTTTTATACGAATAAAAAACTTGTTATAAATTTTAATATGCACACTTTTTGAATTTTTAATACTTGTGCGCATAAAAATTTGCTTTGGATTCAAAGAATATCCCGCCCATAACTGCACAAGTATTTTTGCTTAATAATAGTATAAAAAGTGTATAAAAACTACGTTACAGCATAAAAAGTACTCGAAGATATAGATATAAGATATAAGTATTCGAAGAATACTATACAAAGCACTATAAATATTCAGTATGGGTAAACAATTAAAAAAAACAAAATAAGTATATTGTGGTATTCGATATGTACTCCTTTGTAAACAATAAATTGATCTCTTTAGTGTATCGATGCTTTTATTTTTTGTAGCATTTTGGGCTTACAGAATGCGATATGATTGATCAAGCATCGTGTCGGATTCCGTTCAATACTGTGGGGAAGCTTTAAGATTCTTACATTGGATTTCGATGGGAAATCCCTATTGGATCCTAATAGGGAATCGTTATGGAATCCCTATGGAATCCCGATAGGAATCCCTACTGGATCCCGATGGGAATCCCTTTTGGATCCCGATGGGAATCCCTTTTGGATCCCGATGGGGAGTCCCTCTTGGAATCCAATGTACGAGCGTGACGTTTCCTGATAGGGATCCAATGGGGTGTCCCGTTGGATCCCTATCAGGGAGTAGGGAGAAGTAAGGGAATCCTATAGGATTCCAAACACAATTTCTACCTGGGGTTGTTAGAAAGAAGGACGGTCGCGTGCGCGTCTGTCTGGATGCTCGATACATCAACGCGATAATTGAGGGTGATAATGAATCCCCACCAATCATTAATGACATCATGCAAAAGCACAACGGAAAAACTTGCCTCTCAACTTTTGATCTAACCCATGGATACTGGCAGATTCCTCTCGCCAAAGAATCACGCAAATATACCTCTTTCTTATTCGATGGAAGCATGTACCAATTCAAGGTGGTTCCTTTTGGGTTAAAAACATCTGGCAGCGGCTTTATTAGGGCTCTCAGCCTAGCATTTCGCGACGATTTCTCTGACTTTTTAACATATTACATCGATGATCTATTGATCGCTTCAGAAAGTTTTGAACAACACATGACCCATCTCGAAAAACTGTTCGACAGACTAAGTCAAAATAATTTCACGTTGCGTTTGAGTAAAGCCACGTTCTGTCAAAGTGCGGTTAAATTTCTTGAATTTATTCTCTCTCCCAACGGTATAATCCCAGACCCGGATAAGATCGACGTTATCGTCAATTTCGAGGAACCTAAAAATAAACAACAACTGCAAAAATTTTTAGGTGTATGTAATTTTTACCGACAATTCAGTTGGAAACATGCAGAATATGTTGAGCCTTTGAGATCATTACTGAAAAAGGATGCTCGCTGGGTTTGGGAAGACAAACATTCCAAGGCTTATCGTGATCTGAAGAATAAGTTCAAAAATACCGTAGAGCTTGGGCATTACCGAATAGATCGAACATTTTATTTGCAAACAGATGCATCCGATAGGGGCATTAGTGGGATCTTGTTTCAAATGGACGATAATAGCGATCATAAAATAATATCGTTGATTAGTAGAGGACTCATTGGGGCCGAAATAAACTATACGACCACGGAAAAGGAGCTTCTCGCGATTGTATATTCTATGTCGAAGTTCCGCATTTATCTCCTCGGCCGCCCATTTGTCGTTCTTACCAATCATCAAGTGTTAACTTTTCTCAATAGAACACCTTTTCAAACAGCTAGGATTTGTAGGTGGCTCTTATTGATTTAAGAGTTTTCATTTGCAGTGAAATATGTTAAAGGACGAGAAAATATTGTTGCCGATTTTTTTAGTCGAAACCCTCAGAAGAAATTTGAAACGGAGGATACAGCGAGAACAATCATATCAAGCTTCATGTTGGCCGAAGTCGATGACTCACTAGGCGTAACGAATGATGCGTTGGTTATGGTTGTCCAGCTCGAGATCGATCCAGTTTTTAAAAAGGAGTTAAAGAATTTGGGAAACATGCAATGCGAAGACGAAGTAGTCATGGATTGCGTTCGTAAGTTCGAGAAGGATCACCCCGATGACGTACAAAATTATAATGACATATGGTTTTGTCGAGCATCAAATTCTTCACATTGGTGTATTCTCATTCCTCTCAAATTAAGACACCTAGTGATCCAGGCAGAACACAACAGAATGGGACACATTGGTGTGTGCAAAACATTGTTCCATTTAAAAAGGTTCTTTTATTGGAGAGGAATGCAGAAGGATGTAAAGAGATACGTCATCGGATGTGATCTTTGCCAAAGAGTCAAACATTTGCAAAGAACCATGGAGGGGGAATATTGCCAAGTAAAATCTGAACACCCGGCAGACTTGGTGACGGTCGATTTTTATGGACCTTTGCCAAAGTCGATGGGCGGGGTCCAATATATGTTCGTTGTCATGGACGCTTTCTCGAAATTGATCAAGCTCTACGCTCTTAAAAAGGCGACCGCGAAAATGGTCACAAAGAAAATATTGGAGGACTATTGCGAAAAGATCGGAAAACCGAAGCGTATTCTGTCGGATAACGGCTCCCAATTTACAGCAAAGATTTGGAAAGATGCGCTACACAAACATAACATCAAAGTAGTCTTTTCATCCATACGACATCCGCAATCGAATCCGACTGAGCGAGTAATGCGGGAACTTGGAAAGCTATTTCGTGTTTTTTGCGCAGACCAGCATACGCGATGGGCAAAACATCTGCCCCGAATGAAGGTTCTCCTTAATCACACTACACATTGTAGTACGGGATTTATCCCTGCTGAGTTACATTGGGGCTCGAAACCGCGGGACAAGTTAATGGACGTGATTAAGTTCCCGGAATCACCAGATAAACCACACGAATATAAAATTATGTTGGCCCAAGAAAGATTGGAAGAAGGTTTCGAGAGTCGTAAAAATAGGCAGAGAACGGTATCGAAGGTACAAATAGGCGTCGGAGATTTGGTGCTCCTGAGAGTACCACATATTTCAAGTAATGAGGATCGCGTGACCCAAAAATTCTTTCATTTGTTTGACGGCCCTTTCAGGATAATTGCGAGAAGAGGAATCAATGCGTATGTTTTGGCAAATTTGGCCGATAATAAGGTAAAAGGGACCTACAATCGTGCGAGTTTGAGGAAATATAACGAATCCACTTACAAGTTCGCTGTCTACTGGCTTTTTGATATTCTGGGGATTAGCTGGTGATCGATGTTGTTCTGTTTCTTGTCGCGGCAGTTGAGTATTACTTTGAGGGGCTGTTCGTAATCTCTCGAATTCGCGTCGTTCTTCTATTAGTTTTTGTCGTTCCTCTCTCAGTCGCTGCCACTCTTCATCGATATTTGCCGCTCCCACTCTATCGTCGTCCATTTCTTTTGTGTATGCTTCCCTGCGAATATGCGAAGGAATTTCAATATTTCTCTTCTTAGAAATTAATTTCGGGGATAAACCTTTTCTTTTTCTTTGTTTCGGTAACGGCGCTGGCGAAGATGGCTCGCTCGTAGGTCGCTGCCTTGATCGAGTTACGCGTGGTGAAAATGTATGTTTTATTACAGGCATAAAAGAAACGGTAATATCTATTTGTATAAATAACAAGAAAAACGGCTACGTGGAGATCGTGCCCCACGTTGGGCGCCAATGTAATATTTTTTTTTTATTTCTGTTATTTCGTTTTTATTTTACAATGCGACTTATTGTATATATAATAAATTAAAGACAGAACATTGCGGACAGTTTCTAACCGGGATTCAAAATATGTATGCGTTCTTTATATTTTACATTGTTTTGTTTTGGATCGGCCTTAAAAAGAATTCCACCTTAAAATTCGATCAGGATACTTATCTCGATAAATAAGGTAGATGTTATCCAGATTTCTCGTCACGATCCATTCGATTACAGTTGAACCATCGTTACTCGGCCGTAGTAATCGACGGGTTTTGCGAATGAATCCATGGAGAGACGTAGTGGAATTCCGGCAATCCAGACCCCCAGCGATAGTGGTATAATATATATATATATATGTTAGAGTCTCGTCTGGTCTCGAACGGTTCCCGGTCAGAACTGACTTATATCATAGAGAAACCTGGCAAGATCGTCCCCCGCTCCGAGCGCCGCTAAACCTTTATCTTCGTGTGGGGAGCGGGCACGCGCGAATATTCGAAAAACTAATATCACAATATGGCGGTTGTAAATGCGTTTCAAGGTTCTTAGGACGTCAGTAACTACTAAAACATACCTTCACATTTTTATTTTTCACGTAGCGGGTGTCATCAATAACGAAAGTGCAAAAAAAACGTGCCCGTAAAAAATGTATGCTTCAAAGGGTTAACGGGCTATTCGGGTTTGGGGCGACCAATGTTTTTCGATAATTGTATCCATTAACCACTCATTTACTTCCTTAATTGTGTGGTTCGTCTATGCATCGTTAGTATATAATGAATATACTGACATGAACTAACAAACAATTATTGGAAAGATGCGTGGGCCACTTTTCATAATATGCCAATGAACGTTTTTATCCTGTCCTACGGCAAAAAATCTTTCAGCAGTATTGAAGACGGGCAGATTGCTACATACATTGCAGATGCATAATCAGTGGATATATGTATAAGCGGCCGGTCATTCATATCTATAAGGCTGAACTCACTTGGCAGGCGCGAATAGAAAGAAGTTACCCGTGCGGAAATTGAGTTGGGGCTGTGATCGAGCCCCAATAATATTCCCCTAACTTTATTCGGGCCCTAATCTGGAAGCCACATGAGGGCCGTTAGCGGCCGGTCACACTTTGTCAACAAGGGCCCTTAAAGGCGCAACGACCGGGGCCTTACAAGTTGCCTCAATGGCGCCTCATCAAAACCATTTTCGCGCCCTGAAAATGCCTCAACGGCGCCTCATCATAACTATTTCAGCGCCATAAAATATCCGTATCAGTGGATATACGTGTATGTTAAATGCGTCATATCTGTATTTGTTTTTATGTAATTGTTCATGTGCATAGATGTGGGCGTGAGTACATGTGTATGTATGTGTGCGCGCGTAGAAATGTGATTGCGTATTTGCATGTGAGCCTTTATGACAAACTGCCATGACAAATTAATACAAAAAATAATCCATTCTAAGGAATGGATGTGTAGTAGAAATAAAAAAATATATGGGTCTACTGAATCACTAGAATCTATTTCCATTGAGGGAAAGATCTGAAAAACAAAGACCATTTATTTACTTATGCTACACAGTCAGATAAAGTTTATGAGTAGGAAATATCAGCGAAGTCTTCAGAAGAAATAATTTTCCCTATGATGAGTATTGAGTGGAAATTAGTTGCTATAAAAATGTCGAGAAAACCGGTTGGGACTCTTCACACTTATGCGCTAGCATTACTCCATATATGAGTGAAACCATGAGTAATTGTTTGTATCTATGTAAAAAGGTTTCTTTAATTTGATAAATAAATACTGTCTGACGTTTGTCTGCATATTTGTGTTCATCATTGATTTTGTATTTGCTAATGCCCTTACGCTTTTTCCCAATTTGCGTTCGATAATTATATTCGATCGATGTATATAATCGATTTGAATAATCGAAATACCATCAACCATGTAGCCTAAGCTATTTATACTGGTTTATCGCTATAATAGTCAGATCTGGGCCTATTGTGGAGATCCCTAGTTGTTTATCCCTATACTAGCCAAGTCTGGGCCTATTGTGGAAATCCCTACAGGTTTATCCCCATAATGGCCAAGTCGGGGCCTATTGTGGAAATCCCTATAAGTTTATCCCGATAATGGCCCATTGTCGAAATCCCTACTAGGGAAAGCACTAGGAAAGCCCTGAAAGGCCCTTATTTTTATTAGGGATGCCCTATCAGTTTTCCACACGGGTATGCGTAGACGTTATGCGACGGCCACTGAATCTGCACGCACTTTGGAAACTGCATTTTATAGTGCAGACAAATTTTATATCGCATGAGTACGACTGTGCTCACATAACTATGTACCGAATTTGTTAAAGCGATTTTCTTAAATCCACATTTTCATGATTTTACGACGATATAGAAAAAATAGTGGGGATATCAGTTGTTAATTAAGAGAGGCGACGGCGTCTCGACGCCAAGTAATAAAAAAGCTACTCGGAAAATCTCGATGTCCCTGACGAACTCGCCGCGAAGATTTTCAAGAGTAATGATACTCATTTGACAAGAGTAATGTGATTTTTTCCTATCGTTTGCTCTAGGTTACTTCCCGATCCGTCTCCTCAATCCCCAGTTCTCATAATTAACGGTCGAATTTTCGAGCGATTTCGACATCGTGAATAATATTCCACCCTTCGTATCTTAAAGGAAACGTTGCGATGTCGATGTCTCCGATTCCGATTAAATTTGGCATGTTTGTAGAATGGGTAAAAATAGGCGATACGTATTTTTTTATAACGGCGGAACCCGATTTTTAAGGGTTGAAACGCACCCCCGAAAATTGTTTTTTTTTTCGTTTTTGGTCGATAACGTTTTAACAGTACGAGATATGAAAAAACTTCAAATTGCAACGATGTTTATTTTTTTGTGTACTATACATTGGAGATGAGAACGATGCAGATGGTAACAAATTTCATATTGTTTATGGCAAAAATGCAATCTTTTCAACCGTATATCCGAAAAATTTTAATCGATTGGGATGTAAATTTGCATAAATGTAGAGAATGGAAAAGTGCGGATACGGATTTTTTCTTTTACCGATATCTCACAATTAAGGGGTTGAAACTGCCCGTCGATTTTTTAGCCAAGAGCGTCGTATAATCAGCTAGCCATTTGACATATCGATCTAAATTCACGTCTATATATGTTCGTGTTATGACGCAATTGCATATTTGTAACATTGCAGCTTCCCCCTCTCAAAAGGCAAACGTTCAAAGTTGTTACTGGGCGGCATGGACGAAAATTTGTAGAATTAAAAATGGGTTTCAAAGAAAGTACAGTCAGTCATACTAGTAGATATATATTTTCTTGTTTTGGCGGAACGACACTCTTAAGGGGTCAACACACCCTTTAAAAAATTGTTCTTTCTATAGCTCGTGAACGGGCAGAAATAAAAATTAAGTTCGCAGGGAAAGAATGTTGTATTCTTCGACTCTTAGACGTTCATGATGATAATGATGAGTACAGCAACAAATGGCGTGTTGTTTATTGCAATAATTCGTGAATTACATGTAAAAAATCACTCTTTAGTTTTCCACGAACATGGGCACAGGCAAGGCTCGTAATCACGCACTGACTTCGTGCTTCGGGAAGCAACTGGATTACAATTGTATATTTACGAAGAAATTCCGATCCGCTCACGGTATCGAAGGCATTATGTGCAGAGATTACAGCGTTTTTGGGTTGCTGCTGCAACTCATGAACGGAATGATGCAAACATTTTTATCAGCATATAACGCAGCATAATTTAATCTTTATCTTTAACTTTAATTTCACAAACAGCAGGGAAGGGTCTCACTTGCACAATGTTTATCTCTACAACGCTGCAAGTTCGTTTTTCAACTGTACAATGACTTATCTCTCATTTGTGCATACTCGGCAATCCACCAACTGTACAAGAGTCTCAAGTTTGCAATACTGAACCTCTACAACAATCTAGCCTCATAATCATCCCTATAACGCATTTATTCGGATTTGTATCAATTACACAATGAGGCATTTGCAATATGCTTTAATTCTACAATGTATCAACTCTACAAGAACTTTGAGTACTCAACGTTCAACTGGGCAATATTGTCAACTCTACAACAGCTGATATATCAGGTGTATCACATGAAATCAACCAGGGTGATCATGTATCACATAAAACCAACCACTGTGATCATGTATCACATGATCAAATCATGTGATACATTTCATGTCAATGCTTTTACTACCTACCTATTGCTGAAAAACCACGAATGTTTTTATTTTACCCCGCTTTTCAAGATTAAACCCCTTTTTCGTCCCTTAGGAAGGGTCAAAAGTCAAAATTGATACCATAAATCGGAAGAACGGGCGATTTTACTTCGAGTGGGGGACATTATTTCTGCTGTAGACGGCAAAAAACATCCTTTTTCTCTCAAGTGTTCAAACATAGTTGCTTGGGCGTTAATAGGCTAATATTTATCTCTTCTTCAATTGATACACCTGATATACCAGCTGTTGTAGAGTTGACAATATTGCCCAGTTGAACGTTGAGTACTCAAAGTTCTTGTAGAGTTGATACATTGTAGAATTAAAGCATATTGCAAATGCCTCATTGTGTAGTTGATACAAATCCGAATAAATACGTTGTAGGGATGATCGTAAAGCTAGATCGTTGTAGAGGTTCAATATTGCAAACTTGAGACTCTTGTACAGTTGGTGGATTGCCGAGTTTGCACAGATGAGAGATAAGTCATTATACAGTTGAAAAACGGACTTGCAGCATTGTAGAGATAAACATTGTGCAAGTGAGATCCTTCCAACAGCAGAACCAATGAACGAAAGAAATAAATATTCGCAAAGAGCGACTACGGTGCCAAGAGCGGCTACCTCATGATAACCTTGAAATCGCCTTATTAAAGATTAATAGCAGTTCTGGTAATAGCGTGTGTCGTCGTTATTTTTTCGTGTGTACTTATCAATTGGGTTTCAAGTGATATAAAATCACCAACGATCATTATTGCTGCAGTTACGACGGAGCCAGTCATACATTTTGAGTTCCAAATACTAATAAAAATGTACGTTAATCCGGTGAATGTTATTCAACTTCTATCCATAGCGGTAAGTGCTATGAATTTGCCTTGCACTCTAATCACGGAACAGGAAAAACAGTTCAGTAAGGATCTAGAAAACATAATCATTGAAGCGATGGATCAACCTATGAAAATGGAAGTCGAAACTGGTTTGGATTTTTTTTTTTCACCAAATAAAATTCATGAACCAGCCGCAATAGAACATGAGAGTGAACGAGATTGGCACGGACAACGATACCTAGATCAAAAAATTGATGAAAATGTATGTACCCAAGATATAGAAGAATTGAGTTCCGAATACAAGACAAGAGCTGTAGATTACTGGAGATCCGGGGCAAATGGGAATACAAAGTTATCATATGTCTAAAGGAAATTCAAAAAGGTGAAATCAGAGCCGCAGTTAGGCCAGTGGGCCCATAGTATAAATAAGGGTGGCACCTACAAAGAAAAGTTAACATACATAGCTCACTACACGTTAAACGATTTTAGTGATGCTTTGGACAAAAGGCTGCATGTCCAGGATATAGATCTTCGACGATGGGCCTCACGTGCACGAGAAATTGTAGAAATGCCAGCCGTAAATTTCCAAGCACCCGCTTCTTGACTAAGGACATTCAAAAACCAACATGGAATTGTTTCACGGAAGATTACTGAATATGTAGCAAAACAACAATTATTAGACGCTGATACACTTCAAAGCAAAGCTATCGAATTTATAGAAATGGTGAAAGTCAACATAGCCAACGGTGAGGCTGGAAACACATGTAATTCTGACCAGAGTGGATTCAATGTAGAGCTACATACAGGTCGCACATCGACGAAAGAAGGGCAGAAATCCGTCGAGACAGTAGTGCAGTCGAAAACATCAACAACACACAGTTATACTAAACAGCCTTTGATTTCTGCAAGTGGCAAGCTTTTGGCACCTATGTTGATCATTTTAAGGGGTTAGGCCACAGTAACGGGTTCAAAATTATGCACGAATTTAACTACTACTACTAATATTTTCTTTTGTTATCTTTTTTTGGCGCTCCGCAGCGTGACATTTAGCATCCACAATTTTTTACCTAGAACAAAAAACAAAAATTCTCGTCAATCTACATTAAAATACGTAGAGAAGTACGTAGGAATTTAAACTTTTTTGTTTTATTCAAAAGTTGTAGGTATTCGAACTTTAGAAATGAGTTTTCAGTGAAAAACTTCGTATGAAACTGCTCATAAAATGCTAAGTTTTCGATTAATCAGGAATTCCGTATGTACTTCTTTGCGAAATGCAATTAGGAAGATAACTTTTAAATTTGAAGTAAATCGAGTAAAAATTGTTTAAGTTATTTGTCACGTCAATTGAAAAAAGCCGTTTCGAGAAAAACGCGTTTAAAGTTTCAAGTACGCTATGGCCGTGACAAAGGAGCGCTTACATTATACGCTCAGAGTCAGTGAAGTTTTTTTTTTGCTATAAATCGAATTTTAACTTATTCTTATGATGATAAAGCACTGTTTTAGCAAAAAAAAATCGATTTGTTGAAAATTCTGCTGTGGCCTTTTCCCTTAAACGAACCTACTAGCAAATTTGGTCCTCGAGTAGAACAAACTATGTTCAGAGCTGAAAATATATTTCTATTGGCGTCGAAATCTGGAAAATTTACGACTCATTATTTTAAGCGTTAGTTCCCAGAAGTACACTACCGGCGGAAAGTTTCCGGACAAGAGTTGGAAAAAGTGCCCGAACGGTTCTTTATGCCATTTCGCCGGTAGTTGGGCTAGGCCAATTTGACCAACGGCATTTTACAGAGGGGGGATTTACCTACATTTTGGCTTATCAAAAAAAATTTTACGATTTCTTTTACACTTGGCACCCAGTTTTGAAAACGACAATTTTTATCGTTTTTTTGTTGTTTTGTGAGTGGACCCCGTTTACAGTAAAAATCTTTTTTATGCATTTCTCCTATTAAAATCATAAAAGGGGAAGCCTAAGCTTCAATTTCGTTTTGTAGAAAAAATTTTGCGATTTTTTTTCCCAAAAATATTTCGTTTTTTTGATAAAAATATACAATATGAAAATTGCTCCGGAGTACGAAAACGACGCGGTTTACAACAAAACCTCAAGACGGTAAAAAGTTGCGTTACTTTTTGTTGAGTTCATGAGAATTTTTTCAGATTTTTTTTGCGAATTTTTTTTAAATTTATTTCCGGTCGGAACTCGGTTGATCTCAACACCATGATAATAATATAATTAATTTTTTATTTACATATTATACTTTGGTCTCGTCGAAAAAACCTCCTCTCGCTGACAGCACGCTCTTAATCGTCGTAATTGAAATGTTTTTTCCACGACTTTCGACAAACTGCGCTTGGATGTTTGCCGCCGTGAGTTTTCGATTCCTTTTAGACATCACAATTATTGATTATTCTTCCGCTTTGGAAGTAACAGGAGGCCTCCCGGAACGATTTTTATCGCGGTTCGATTGTGTCTCTCTGAAACGTTTTATAGCATCCCCAAAGGTTGATTTGGGTATTTTCAATCGATTTGCATTGTAGCGAATTTTGAACCCTTCATTGCAAAGTGCAAGGATTGATGCACGCTTTTTGATGCTTATATTGGGTCGACGACCCATTTTCTTCTTAAAAAAAAACTCTAATGAAGTCAAAAATTTTATTTAATTAACCGTCTAACTAAATTAATAGTTAAACACACTTCAAATTCAATATATTATTCGACACGATACGACGGGAAAATCTAACGCGAACGTTTTTTCGATGCTTGCCGAAGAAGTAATGAGTCGAAATAATTTTTTAATATTTTTTCATTGTAACACGTAAAGAGTGCGTGAACGTTTTTCCCAGTCTTTGTAGAGGATAAAAAAAAATATATCGCTCACCTATGCGACAAAGCGAACGCTCGACAATGCGAACCTCGCGAAAAAATAAACAAGGAACAAGGACAGACACTCCGTCGCGAGATTCGCTATGTTCGCTGACTACTCTACTTCGAAAACAAGAAGAAAACAAAGAGTGGGAGAAACGTCCACGCACTCTTTACGTGTTACAATGAAAAAATATTCAAAAATTATTTCGCTCAGTATTTCTTCGGCAAGCATCGAAAAAACGTTCGCGTTAGATTTTTCCTATCGTATCGTGTCGAATAATATATTGAATTTGAAGTGTGTTTAACTATTAATTTATTGACGGTTAATTAAATAAAATTTTCGACTTCTTAGAGTTAATTTTATTTTTATTTTTAAGAAAAAAATGGGTCGTCGACCCAATTTAAGCATCGAAAAGCGTGCATCAATCCTTGCTCTTTGCAATGAAGGGTTCAAAATTCGCTACATTGCAAATCGATTGAAAATACCCAAATCAACCGTTGGGGATGCTATAAAACGCTTCAGAGAGACACAATCGAACCGCGATAAAAATCGTTCCGGGAGGCCTCCTGTTACTTCCAAAGCGGAAGACCAATCAATAATTGTGATGTCTAAAAGGAATCGAAAACTTACGGCGGTAAACATCCAAGCGCAGTTTGTCGAAAGTCGTGGAAAAACATTTCAATTACGACAATTAAACAACGCTTGCGCAGCGCACAATTATACGGAAGAGTCGCAACGAAAAAGCCACTCTTGCGCCGTGGAAACAAAAAGAAGCGATTGAATTGGGCACGCAAGCACAAGAATTGGACGATCGAAGATTGGAAACGGGTGTTATGGACCGACGAATCCAAATTTGAAATATTTGGAGGAAAACGTCGAGTTTTCGTTCGTCGCTCAGCTAACGAGAAAATGCATCCTGATTGCGTAATTCCAACCGTTAAACACGGCGGCGGTTCTGTAATGGTGTGGGGATCTTTTTCGTATGCCGGTGCGGGGGACCTCTACCGAGTCAAAGGAATCCTGGACCAAAAAGGATATCACGCGATTCTGAAAAACCACGCTGTTCCTTCTGGAAAGCAACTCATCGGAAGGGGATTCGTTTTTCAACAAGACAACGACCCGAAACATACTTCAAAATTATGCTCGAAGTATCTTGAAACGAAGCAAAAAAGTGGGGAGCTTCAAATTATGCAATGGCCTCCTCAATCTCCCGATCTCAATCCCATAGAGCTGCTGTGGGATGAAATGGATCGGCAAGTGCGCAAGGTCACGCATTCATCCGCCGAAAAGCTATGGGAATCCCTACAAAAATCATGGAAAGAAACACCCCGAGAGACATTCGAAAAACTTGTGGAGAGGATGCCGCGTGTGGTAAAGAGCGTGCTGTCAGCGAGAGGAGGTTTTTTCGACGAGACCAAAGTATAATATGTAAATAAAAAAATTAATTATATTATTATCATGGTGTTGAGATCAATCGAGTTCCGACCGGAAATAAATTAAAAAAAAAAATTCGCAAAAAAAATCTGAAAAAATTCTCATGAACTCAACAAAAAATAACGCAACTTTTTACCGTCTTGAGGTTTTGTTGTAAACCTCGTCGTTTTCGTACTCCGGAGCAATTTTCATATTGTATATTTTTATTGAAAAAACGAAATATTTTTGGGAAAAAAAAACGCAAAAATTTTTCTACAAAACGAAATTGAAGCTTAGGCTTCCCCTTTTATGATTTTAATAGGAGAAATGCATAAAAAAGATTTTTACTGTAAACGGGGTCCACTCACAAAACAACAAAAAAACGACAAAAAATTGTCGTTTTCAAAACTGGGTGCCAAGTGTAAAAAAAATCGTAAACATTTTTTTGATAAGCCAAAATGTAGGTAAATGCCCCCTCTTTAAAATGCCGTTGGTCCAATTGGCCTAGCCCAACTACCGGCGAAATGGCATAAAGAACCGTTCGGGCACTTTTTCCAACTCTTGTCCGGAAACTTTCCGCCGGTAGTGTATATATTCCCAATACGGGTCCAAAATCGGTAATACTTCTGGATTCTTGGAGCGGTCAATGTCAAACTGCATTTAAAGAAATGGATATGCAAGGGAAATATATTAAAGTTTTAACCATTCTAGCAGGTAAATATATTGCACCAGTTTCATTAGTTTTGTAGACAATTAGTTCATATGATAATTAGTAATTTCCTGCAGGTACAACTGGAATGATACAGCCAGTGCTGGGCGTATTCTACTATTTTCTGTATCACTGTAAAAACAAACGCGTTCTTTCAAGACGTTTCACGTGTGTAATCCTGTCGCCGTTTTCAACACGGCAACTCATGTGTTGATGTCGTAACGACATATTTTACGCGTGTTCTGTCAATACGCTTCAAGTGTGTTTTAGCAAGTTCAAAGCGTGTTGTTTCGATACACTTTAGGCGTGTAAACGCTTGTCGCCAATTTCAACATGTTTAAAATGTGTTGATGGCTAAATCAACACACTTTTTGATGTATACTTGTGGACGCTTGGGAATAACGTACAAGACGTCACGTAGGCATACGTTTAAAAATAAATAAAAAAAAGGTTTCTCCGTTACTAGTGTTTTATTTCGATGGTTTACTACCATACTTGATGAGTTCCAGTCGTCCTGAAATCAATTCCTGCGAATAAATTTTATTGTTCATACCCGGTTTCGAACCTACCTAACCTAGTTACTTCTATACCTAATATACGTACGCTAACCATTGTGCTATCGACTATACTTGCGATTTTTCATCAAGAAACGGAATACATGGTACATTGAACGAGAAGAGTAATGAAGACATTTCACATTTTATGTATATATATATATATATATATATATATATATATATGTGTGTGTGTGTGTGTGTGTGTGTGTGTGTGTGTGTGTGTGTGTGTGTGTGTGTGTGTGTGTGTGTGTGTGTGTGTGTGTGTGTGTGTGTGTCTACACCCAACGCACATAAAATGTGAAATGTGAACAGAAATTTCCTTCACTCCGAACAGGCAATTTTCTTTGCACTGGACAGAAAAATTCGTCCGCAAAGAATAAAGAATTTTCTTTGCCCCGAACAAGAAATTTCTCTCACTTTGAACAGACAATTTTCTTTGCCCTCGACAGAAAAATTTGTCCACACAGAAAACAAAAATTCCTTTGCCCTGTACAAGCACTTTTCTTCACGCCGAACAGAAAACTTTCTTAGCACTGGACAGAAAACTTGGTCCGCACAGAATGAAGAATTTGCTTTGCCCTGAACAAGAAATTTCTCTCACTCCACACAGGCAATTTTCTTTGCCCTCGACAGAAAAATTTGTCCGCACAGAAAAAAAAATTCCTTTGCCCTGTAAAATCACTTCTCTTCACTCCGAACAGAAAACTTTCTTCGCACTGGACAGAAAACTTGGTCCGCACAGAATAAAGAATTTACTTTGCCCCGTACAACCAATTTTCTTGACTCCGAACAGATCATTTTCTTCGCACTGGACAGAAAAATTGGTCCGCACAGAATAAAGAATTTTCTGTGCCTTGGAAAAGAAATTTCTCTCACTCCAACTGACAGTTTTCTTTGCCCCGAACAAGAAATTTCTCTCACTCCGAACAGACAATTTTCTTTGCCCTCGAGAGAAAAGTTTGTCTGCACAGAAAACAAAAATTTTGTTTGCCCCATACAAGCAATTTCCTCCACTCTGGACAGAAAACTTTCTTTGCACTAGATAGCAAAAATGGCCCGCACAGAATAAAAAATTTCGTTTGCCCCGAACAAGGAATTTCTTTCTCTCCGGATAGACAATTTTCCTTGCCCTAGACAGAAAAATTGGTCCGCACAAAATAAAGAGTTTTCTTTGCCCCGAACAAGAAATTTACTCCACGCCAGACAGACAAGTTGGTCCGCAAAGAATTAAACAGTTCGTTTGCTCAGAACAAGGAATTTCTTTCACTCTGGACAGACAATTTTCTTTGCCCTGGACAGAAAAATTGGTCCGCACAGAATAAAAAATTTCCTTTGCCCGGAATAACGAATTTCCTCCACTCCGCACAGAAAATTTTCTTCCTATTGAACAGAAAACTTGGTACGCATAGAATTAAATTTGCCCCTAAGAAGCATCTTTCTTCACTCTGGACAGATACTTTTTTTAACAACGAACAAAATATTGATCCGCACAAAATAAAAAAATTTCTTCGCAGTGACACTCTACCAAAAAATTATTTTATATCTACATCAATAAACTGAGTGTTGCACCTCAGCAATGGTTTCACCGAGCACATTATTTCTTCATTTATGCAGGTGTGCACGACGAGCAAAAACTTATGTGTTTCGCTTTTAAAATAATACAATTCGCAATTGAAAAACTCTTTCGCAAGTCCGTGCATAACGTAGCGAGGTTATAAAGCCGTCATATTGTCATATCAACTCACTGGACGCGTGTTGTTTGTGGTACACGCGTACCAGTGAGTTGTTTCACGACGCTTTGTGTCGTTCGAGTCGCGTGTACCTACACTAAGTGTGTTGTTTGAAAGAAAATGGCTTGATTCGACACGCTTCATATGTGTTACATTAAGCGTGTTCTACAGCAACATATTTAAAACGTGTTGTTACCAAGAATGGTATAGAGCGTATTATTTCAACACGGTAAAATAAGTAAAACACGTTGTTTCAACGCGTTAACCAAGTCCTACACACGTTGTAGGCGTGTTGTGTGTTGCTTCAGCACACCGACAACACGCTTATTTTTTACATTGTAATCTGATTACATCAATCAAGTAGTTAGTAACTACTGATTACTTCGGTTCTAAGAATATTTTGCTCCATGATAAAAATTAGTCTCTTCCTAATACTAAATAAAGAAAGGTTTACAAAGTTGCATAAAATAAGTAGTTATTATTTCCTGATCAGTTTTTACCTGAGACTCGCGCCATGGCGATCGGCCAGTTGATGAAATTGAATTAAGTAGAAAACAATTGACTCTGAAAAGCAGGATCATTATTAATTTGCCTAATTTCTTGAAGTGCTTTCACTAGATTAAGCGCAGCGTAAATAAAATAAAAACTCAATTTTTATGTATCTTTATTATACAGGAAAAAGATTATTGGAGGCACTAATTTGTTGAAGTGCCTACTTCACGGATTTAACCACTGAGTAAATAAAATAAAAACTCATTTATTGTGTATCTTTATTGTACAGTCATGAGCAAAGAGATGTCTACACATAGCGAAATTAGAACGCTTTGCTACTTAAGTAGGGACGGAAATTGTTAAGATTTTACAAAATAACAATTCGCAAGTGGTTACAGATACTAAGTGTACAAAAATTTGTTGATTTAAAAAACAACTTATAAAATTTGCTTTCAAATTTCGCTACTGGTGTACATCTTTTTGCTCATGACTGTAGGTGAACAAAAAACTGATTGTAAGGAAATAATGTGGCAAACACAAAAAAATCATGGAGGCTAATTAGGATTACAACATTGAAGTTTGTAATTTAGACTAACCTTTAGTTTTTCGAACATTTCATCTGACAGCTTGTGAGATTTAGGTTGGTTTATCTTAGACGCATATGAAAATAGTCTTTCCACTGGAGCCGAAGAAGACGGAGGCGTATTGTATTTGATAAAAACTTTCTTCTCTTCTGGATATCTGTGGAGCATACCAAGTTTTCGCTCTACGTCCGATAAATAACAGGAAATTATCACGTCTGCCTTTGACTTCTGCACATAACATATATTTTCCTCGGTATCTGAAGATGAACTATCCAATTGAAAACAATCTTCATTCTTTTTTTTATCTTCCAGTATACAACCGGATACCGCTGACCCGGAAATTTCTTTGGCAATGGCGGCTTTAAAAATGGTTTTTAGTTCTGATTGCTGTTCTACAGGAACACACGCATACCACTTGATCTTGAATCGTGGGTACGACATTGCAGCAATCGCTGCGTTTTGTGCTCTTGGGTTGAAAAAATATCAGCAAAACGGTTTTCTACGCTTTAAAAATGCATCTTTGCCAACGAGTTGCAGTATTTGAAGTCTTCATTGCGCAATTTTCCTAACTTTCTTCGCAGAGATAGTAAGCATGGCAGTAGCAAGCCATAAAACTTTTTTGTTTCACCTTGCAAAATGTACCTCTGCTATTGGTAAAACATTTTAAATACTCATCAATGTATTGAAACTCATTTTGCCGCAAGCGGTCCTTGATGATTTCTAATGCTTCGTGATTCCTAATGCATGATTTCTAATGCTTCGTGGAGGGACGTGCTCTTATCCTTTATAGCAGATATCTGTCGGGGCGCATCCTAAGTACTATTCCATCTAATGTCACCTGGCCTTGAAATCTTGTGCCCTAAAATGGCATCTATTATTTCTGCTGATTTTGTTAGGCCACTCTAGAGGCTGAAAAAATAGGCGTTTTGGGGATTTTTTTTCAGAAAAACTACAAAATAAATCGAGCTTACAAAAAAGGGTGTTTATCATACATATCAGTGGCTGTATACAATAATTTTTTCGAAGCGATTCATTTCAAAATGGCGGCTGTGCAGCGTTTATCTCAAAACTGCATTTTTTAAGTTGGCCGGAAACATAGCTCGGACAATTTTCAACCGATTCACTTGAAATGTTAAATATATCTTGAAAAATACATTGTCTATGGAAGTACATAGGATTTTTTTTCTATATTGCATAGTTCATTTGTTATTAACAATTATATGACGACTTTTAGGCAAATTTTTCACTTTCCAAAAATTTGCCTAAAAAATCAAATGAGGGATTCTCCGTCAATTCAGCCACTTTTTTCGACCATCTCAGATCTGCCTCATAATTGGTTATATCAAAGTACTACTAAAAGGCATTCTACGTGAATTTTTTCAGATTTTTTAATTCAACATTTTAGAAAATACCGTTTATTTTCAAATGAATATATCTCGGAAACTAGAAGTAACTGAAAAAAAAAATTCTGTACATAAAAGTTGTAGTTTTGTGTTAGCTTTCGAGTGGACGACTTGAAATAATTTTTACGTTCCGGTAACGCTGATTTTTTTTACCAAAAAGGGGGAAATTATTTTTTTTATTAAAAAACCATTTTTTTGCTGAAAAATTACAGTCTTCCAGTATGTCTGACGATATCGCAAAAAAATCGCCAGAGTGGCACGGATCAAGGTTTTAGGGTAAACAAATGAAACCACTCAAATTAATTTTTTTATACCGGACCCTCGCTCCGTGCCACTCTGGCGATTTTTTTGCTATATCGTCAGACATATTGGAAGACTCTGTAATTTTTTCAGTAAAAAAACGGCTGTTCGTTAATAAAAAAAGAATTTCCCCCTTTTTGGTAAAAAAATCAGCGTTACCGGAACGTAAAAATTATTTCAAATATTCCGCTTGAAAGCTAACACAAAACTACAAGTTTTATGGGCAGACATTTTTTTCAGTAACTTCAAGTTTGTGAGATATGTTAAAAAAAATATGTTAAAAACGGAGCGAGGTTCCGGTATAAAAAAATTAATTTTTGTGGTTTCATGTTTTCTACCCTAGAACCTCGATCCGTGCCACTCTGGCGATTTTTTTGCGATATCGTCAGACATACTGAAAGACTGTAATTTTTGCAACAAAAATGGCCGTTTTTTAATAAAAACATAATTTTCCCCTGTCTTGGTAAAAAATCAGCGTCACCGGAACGTAAAAATAATTTCAAGTCGTCCGCACGAAAGCTAACACAAAACTACAACTTTTATGTACAGACTTTTTATTCAGTTACTTCTAGTTTCCGAGATATATTCATTTGGAAAAAACGGCATTTTCTAAAATGTTGAATTAAAACATCTGAAAAAATTCACATAGAATGCCTTTTAGTAGTACTTTGATATAACCAATTATGGGGCAGATCTGAGATGGTTGATAAAAGTGGCTGAATTGACGGAGAATCCCTCATATACAAAAGATGAAAAAATGATTCACAGAATATTCGGGACGAAAAGAAGTTAAGGTTAATAAAACTCCGAGAAACGATTAAGCCGCGACGGAAGCTTCATTCTAAAAGGCGAAAATTGCAGAAGCAGAGGAATAGATAGTTGTATTGAAACTTTTGAAAGAGGAGGCATTAACGCCGGAGCCTGAATTAGAAGGTCCGGAAAATCGTTATTTTTACATTGCTTAAATCGATAGATAAACTATCCAAGAATGTATATACAAAGTTACAGAGGTAAATTGTAAATATTTTCGAAGATACAAGGCCAAAAGCAGAGACGCGTCGTGCAATCGTGTGAGTGCTCCGCTTCTCGATCGTCTAATCAGAATTTATTACCTGGGTTTCAAGATTCTTTCAGAACAATACTTAGATTTCGTAGTAGTGTTGTATTGAGACATAATATGGTTTATTGAAGTATAAAGGTGTGTGATACATTTTGTGAACGTGTTTCTACATTGCAGCTTGTAGCATCAACGGTTAGTTCTGGTATGATTCTTGGCGCGTACGTGCCGTAAGAACATCATGGCAAGTTGTCCAAAAGGTAAAAAATCGACCTCCGAACGGGTTTCCAAGCCGCGTAAACGTCAATTTCACGGTAATCGATTCACAAGTAAAACAGAAGATAAAGAGTTGGATGCGAGCACTAGCGCGAAAAAATTGTCAACTGCGAGCAGTGAAGGTATAATTGTGAATCCACTTTATCGTTGTAGAATCATTGAATTTCTCACAGTTTTTCATGCGATTGCTGATATTGTAATCTGCAGATCGTGCAAACAGCGCATAACACTTGGAGAGAGCGGGAATCGAGGTTTAGGTTTCAAAATTACTTTATCGTGTATGGTATGTGCGGTCGAAGAGAAACTAATTCCTGACCGTTAATAAACACCGGTTACAAAATAAATAGACGGATCGTGTGCGTTATGAGGCTACTGGTGTTGCACGAGAAGGCATCAATGTATTTTGTGGCCGCATGGACCTGTGCCAAGGGTTGACGAAATCAAGGCTACTAAAGGATACCCATGAAAAAATTGCCAACACAAATACGGCCGATGTCTGGTCCAGTACGGGCCAACCGACTGTGGGCGACCAGTGTTGGCACAGCGTTGAAAGAATGGTGCTGCAATATCTCAACCGATCCTCTTTTCAAAGCCCGGCATCCAGCATAACGCCAACGTTGGAACGGTTCCGGTTAACGACTGAGAGCCAACTATTGGGGTAGACTACTGGAGCCGACCATGGGCCAGTACTGTTAGCCATTAATTGCCCTACAGTCATATCTAATCCCGGCATTCAGTATTATACCAATGTCGGACCGGTATCGGCTTCCACCTGATAGCCGACTGTTGCGCTAGACTACTCGAACCGACCATGAACCAGTACTGTCCACCATTAATTTCCCTACGTTCATTTCTAAGACTGGGATACAGCAATATGCCAATGTCGGGGCAGTGTCGACTAACGACAGAGGATCGACCATTGGCGTGGATAGCTCGAACCGACCATGGGCCAGTAACGTTCCCCGTCAATTATTCCATGCACTGCTCGCGAATCGCCATTTAGTGTTGTATCGGTGTAGGTGGAGGAACAGTTAGTCCATCGTTAGCTTATCGTTCGATACTTAACTATTTTGTCTCCCTTGTGGTTTATGTCTCCCGCGTATCTTTAAATCTGGCTTTTCAGCAATTCGTATTCAAGTGTTCGCAACCGTATGTGTGACAGGCGTGTGGAGTGTGTCATCCTAACCTCAATCGCTCAGTTCGCTTGACCGCGTGTTTGGGAATGTGTCACCCGCAAAAAGATGCTCTGGGACTATTTTAACCTGTACAAATTAGATATAAAATTGGATATAGAAAAAAACCTGCATCGCTCAGTCGGCTTAATAGCGTGTTCGCGTAAGTGTGACCCGAAAACAGATGCGCCAAAAGAAACATCATTCATGCGAATAACAATGCGTAACTCACATCCGATCTCTCGTGTATCCACATATCAGTTTTTCTGGTTTTTATTATTTATTAATATTTTATTTGCGAAACAATTCTAAGTATCGTATTAACGTATTATTATGATCACCCATACACAATATTTTCTCGTACCAACATTTACCAGCTTAAGTTATAAATTATCTACTTCGTACTTGAATTCAATAATAATGAATTATAATATTTATGTAATTCCGAGAAAGTATTCTTTCTATTTCTGTGTACTACCATATATATTAATAAAATACTGACATAATATAATAATGGTCGAAACTCGGGGCATTATGGAACTATTATTGATAACGGACCGGACCAACCTTGGTACGATATTGGCTAGAACTTGGGCCAACGTTGAGACAAGCGTCGGGTCTGTTTTAATACCAACGCTTGCACAATATTGGCTGAAACTTGGGCCGACCGTGGCGCAAGCGTCGGCACCAACGCCGGTATGATATTGGCGGTAACGTGGGCCAACCTTGGCACTAGTGTGCGGCCGGTTTTGAGTCCAATGTTGGTACGATATCGGTAGCCAGTCTTGGCCCGAGGCTATCATTCCGACAATGGTCCATTAATGGATCGACATTGCTTGGATGGTCAACCATATAGAAGAGTTGGCACAGTACTGGGCCAATGTAGGACCAGTTGTCAATTTTTTCATGGGTAGTGCAGCACTTTCGCTTGGCATGGGAATCGATGTTCAAAACAGTCAGTAAGAAAGTTGTCAAAGAGGAGCGGGAAAAGAATGTAGAAAAAGGAAGAATCAAAACTCATTTAAAAATGTCCGGCGATGGATCCAGGAAAAAACGTGGCTTTACTTCCTTGTAAGGTGTAACCCCTCTCATTTCGGTACTAGGTGGCAAAGTAGTCGACCTTATCGTAAAAAGTCCATACTGCCACGCATGTATCATGAACAAGAAATCACCGAACGATGTCGATTGTAAAGAGTAGTATGAAATTCACAAAGAATCGCGCTCCTTAAATCACGCAGGTTGAACAGAAAGGATGCAGGTTGATTTTATTATAAAAATGTTTTTAAGATCCGACGAAAAATACGGCGTACAATATACAAATTACATCGCCGGCGGCGCACAGTAGGAGAAAAGCCCAAAAACCTGGCCAAAACCCCAAAAAATAAATTTTCGAAATAGGGTCAGTTGAGTAGTCATTCAGGTAGAGGACTAGTAACTGCATTCTATTGTGGAAGGGAAAGCCTTTTAAGTGTATACCTGCGCCGCAGCGTCAGTTGGCAGTTAGTGTTCGTGAAGAGTGTACGTGTCACGCGCTGAACAGACGAAAATAACGCTGACTTCAAAAACCCATAACTTTAAAGTGACGGGTTTAATTTCAATTCTGCAACATGGATACGACTTCTGGAGGTATGTAGAACATGTTTTTACATCGGTTGAATCTAAAGTTTATGTATAAATGATTGAAATGTAGTATAGCCTTCGGCATAAATAAAATTGAATAATTTTGAAAACTTATATTTTCAACGGTCCGAAAAGTTATATATTTTGTCACATTTTGCAAAGCTCCTAGTCTCGGCCTTTAGTTTAATGTATAAGCTTTCGAAATTTACAAGAGTTACCTGCGGAAAACGTGCGTCTTGTCCGTTATGATTTTTTTCGCATCGTGCGGTAGCCGAGCATGCACGCGGCACTATTGAGCAGCCTCTGCGCCTCTACCTGAGAATGGGTGAAGTAGCATCATAACGGACAAGACGGCTGTTATACGCTTGAAATAAATTATTTTAATATATATGTATGTGTATATATATATATACATTTTCTGTGATTTAATTATGATATATACGTATGCATATATATATATATATACATATTAAAATCAACCACATAAAAATTTCTTAAATATGAATGAAATGTTATAACATTCAAATAAAATATTTGAATATATATATATATATAGAGACGAATTTTGCGCCGAGATTGAAGCCGTGCCGGGAGTTGTAATAGATACAAACTCGGATAATGATTCTGACTCCGACTCCGACTCCGATTACGATTTTGATTAAGAATAAAATTTTCTATTTTTGAAACGTTCCGTATGTATTTTGGAAATAAAAATAATAATTGCGTAGAATACACTGTTCACGTTTATTTTATTATGATGATTTTTTTAAATATATTAATTTATCTATTTAGCAGGATACTCGGCCATTTTGTTTATAACAATTTGCTGTAAGCTCTTTGTTGCAAGTTATAAACAATAGATATCGGATTGGTAATCAGCGACCTTGAAAACCCGTATATACCAATTTTTGTCAACATCTGGTAACTTTTTAACGTTCATGTCGGCCATATTGGATCGGCCATTTTTTTACGATAATTTGGCTTGCGGATTCGTAATCAGCGACCTTGAAAACCCGTAAATACCAATTTTTGTCGACATCTGGCAACTTTTTAACATTCATGTCAGCCATATTGGATCGGCCATTTTGTTTACGATAATTTGGCTTTCAGATTCGTAATCAGCGACCTTGAAAACCCCTGTAAGCCAATTTTCATTCCCGTCAAAGGTCATTTGAGGTTTTGGCCAGGTTTTTGGGCTTTTCTCCTACTGTGCGGCGACTCGAAAAATGTTGTGGGTATTTTGAACACAAATCCGTACGGGGACGATTGCCCTGTCAGAAAAAAGGAGTGCGTAGGGCATGTACAAAAACGTATGGGTACACGACTTCGAAATATAAAGATGAAAGAGAAGCTCAGCGGTAGGAACCGGCTGACAGAAGATGTCATAAAAAACTAATGATTTATTATGGTTTGACAATTAGAAGAAATATTGATTCTGTCCAAAAGATGAAAGAAACTATAATAGCAACGCTGGATCATTATTGTTCAACAGGCAAATCCCCTCGGCACGAGAATGGCCCAATAGGCGTCGACAGCTGGTATGAATGGCGCAAAGCTGAACCCATGAACCAACTACAATCTTTTAAACATCCTGCTCGATTGATTGATGAAAAAATTGGGAAACACATTCGCCCAATTTATGAACAACTCTCAAACAATGATCTTTTAACGCGATGTTTAGGCGGTCACACGCAAAATTGCAACGAGTCGTTCAACTCAACAATCTGGCGCATCGCTCCAAAACACCCGAATTCCGCCCAAAAAGTCATTGAAATTGCCACCTACATGGCTGCAGGTATGTTCAATGAAGGATAATCAACGATTTTAAGTACCATACAGTTGCTCAATTTGAGTATTCTCCAGCAGTGCAAAATGTTTGCTGATATCGCTGACGCGCAACGGATCGAGAGGGAGGACAGGCCACTCATTTAGCAGCAAGGAGGCTCGTACAGCTCGTAGACTCGACCAAAGTCATCTGAACGAGTACTTTGAGGAAGCAGGACTTCTGTTTGGACCAGGTATAGCTGATTAGCAGATTATTAGTGTAAGTAAGCAAAAATTGATATTTCCTCCTATTGAAAACTTTGAAGCGATGAAGCTTCCTCCTCTGTATCGTATTCACCATGCATATCTCATGTATTCACCAGTCATGGGGATAGCGAAACTGCGGAAAACCTATACCGATACAGCCGGTCCCAAGTTCGCCTCCCAGTCACGGAACCAGTCACCTTTTGCCGAGAAAATGTCCAAGAAAAACATTTTCCGACGAAAGTACACGACTGTGATTCGAACCCGCGACCTCCCGATCTGCTGGCCAGCACGCTAACCACTAGACCAACGCACCGGGTTTACTCATGTTGAAAAATGTTTTTCAAACATTTCAAATATACATGAAGAGATACCTCAATGTTTACTGGGCTCACTTGTTTACTTCCCTTCTGAAAAAATCCCCGAAAAAAAAAGACTTTTTTGGACCTTTTAAGTCAGGCTCCGGCCTTAAGGCAAAGTTTGTGATAAATAATTATATTCACTAGTCTGAAGTATTTTATAAGTGTTTAACGTGTATTTGTTATATAGAATCAAAAATATGTTTGTTACATCATCAATTGAGTTGTTATTATTTTTAACCCTTAATAGTCACACTGGGTCCACGGGACCCAGGCCCTTTTTGACCTGGAATACTGCTCACTAAAATCGATAAATTGGGTTTTGTGGCGCTACCTAACGATAGGTTGGATCTTCAATTTCAGTACCGAGACGGTAGATTTTGAATATGCGTAAGCGTTTCATTCTTTCCTTCTAAATTGCACTTGCGTTGGATAAAATAAATATACTTTTGGAAAAGTCCACAGAAACCGCTATGTCTGTTTCAAAGTTCATTGTTTCCAGATTATAAAACCATTTTTTTATCAATAATTACAAGAGTTACTTTTTGATTTCTAACCAATTTCCTTGTATTAAACAAGGTTAAAATTATACCTCACTATTTTTTCATATCGCTCAATGCATTGTTTCATTATTTATAATAATTTAAAAACGGTGGGTCCCATGGACCCAGGATGACTATATCGTGATTCTAGCTAAGTGTGACTACTAAGGGTTAAACAAACTTGCACAGGTTACTACTTCATAATGAAGCGCGGGGCTTAGTTTCTTAAAACCTTCTTGTTTTTTATTTGGGTGTATTTGAAATAAAAATGCCATTTACCATTAGCATAGCTTGATTACAAAATATATACAATTAATAGTTGTAAAATTAAAAAATTGCTATAAATTAATTGATATGAAAAATGCCTTAAGGGGACAGTCCACTTTGAAAATTTCAAAAAATCGAAAGCAAGCAAGAATTGAAGAAATCGACGATGATGAGCAATCAGAAGAGATTTTGTACGGTGCAGGAATTGCCGATTGAGTTTAGGTAAGAGTTTTTCATAGTATAAACTTCAAACGCGTTTTTCTCGAAACAACGTTTTCAAAATCTAGCTCCGTCGTATCTCTAAAACTAATAAACCGATTTTCTTGAAATTTGAACCACATATTGTAAACATGATTCACAACAAGATGGGCCTCGATGGTTTAAACGTTTTGATTTTTACTCTTTTTTTGCGAAAAACTGCGAAAAAAGGCGTTTTTTTTACTTTTTTCGTTTTTCATCTGCCATTTTTTTATTTTTTGATAAAACTTTATATCCGAGGGTCATTTTGTAGCTGGTGTCATACTGAATCTAATGGAGTTTGATTTTTTTGTTTCAGACAAGCCATTGCCGAGTTGTGATGAAGCTACCTAGCCCACCTATTTTTGAGGCGTTACGCTAAACTATAGTTTTTGTACTTAAAAATGAATAATTTTTTTTAATGCATTTCAAGACCTTATTTATCAAGCCCAACAACTTTTATATTCATATCTTTTATAAAATCCTCAACAAAAAAATCGCGAAAATAGCCTTTTTTCGTGGCTCATAAGTGGACTGGCCCCTCAAACTAAAAGCATTTTTGTGCGCACGTCCTAAACCATCTTGTTCTCTATTCGCGATGTTTTCGAATATTTATTCATTGAATTCCTCTTCGAAAATGGTCCCAAGATTGTGTTGAATGCACAGATTGCGTAAAATAACAGTGGCACAAATTATAGCTGGCGATGTGTTCAACTCTGTTCTCAAGCTATACTGCAGGCATAGAAACCGACATTTCCAAATTTCGAACAGTTGTTCAATGATTACTCCGAGGGGCCATTCACTCTTTATTTATGTGCACCAATGATTTCAATGAGTAGTTGATTTCATGTGATTTCGTGTATGATTTCTATCATTTAATCTGTACATGATTTCAAAATATCAGTTAGCGTAAAGAAATAGGAAAGAAGGCTAGGTCTACGATAAAAAAGATACATACAGTTTACAATAAATTCTTTATTTTTTTATACACAGCGTCATCAATTTTTAAACCTTTATCCGTTATAATCGGTGGAGAAATGGTAACGTGGTATTGTTTTATGTTTAAATAGCCGTGTACATCCATTGGCACGGAAATTAAATCAGTATTGTTTTTGGAGGATTCATACCAATTACATAAGACTCCAATCTCTTTGGTATTACCGCTTATACGTGCATACTCACTGGAATACTCGTGACTTCGAAGAGTATTTCCTTGCACGTAAGCAAAACTTAATACTAGGCCCACGAAACACTTGGAGCTATTAGATTTTTTGAATAGGCACCAATCGCCGATACAAATCTCATTGCACTTTTTTATGAATGCTTTTTTTTCTTGTATTTTAGTCTCGGATTTTCGTACGTTTGTAGCGCGAGTAATTTCAGAATCTTTCACTCTTTGCAGTCGGTCACTGCTCAATTGGCACGAACCCTTATTTAATAGCCAACAAATAGACGATTTCTACACGATAAACTCATTCTCCTGGCGATCTTTCACTACGGCAAACGGACTTTTTTCGTGCAATTTAATCTTTACTTTGTCATACTTTTTCAATTCAATCGACTCTGAAACATTAGAAAGAATATTCAAATCTTGCAATAAGTCATTGTGAGTATTTGAAAAAAATCCGTCCTCGTGTTTATCGGCAAGAGAGTCTAAATCTTGGTTCGGGTTGTTTGCATCCGATTCATTCGCTTCGTCAACGATTTCTGCGCGCTTCAAAGCAAATTTATCGCATTCCAAAATATCGATAGTCATCCCTAATGACTGGACTTTATCAAATGCATCTTGCTTCGCCTTTTCTATGACTCGATTAATATTGTAAATATCCGGAAGGGAAAAGTCTGCCTGTGTTGAAAGATTTGGTCGCTTCGCTCGAGGATAGTTAAAAACGTTCGTATTTTCAGTTAGATGTCCAGAAGAAATATCGTCCTAGAGCTGTATTCTTTTAATCCTGTGGATGGTTTCGAGAAGACTGGTATTAACTATTGTCGAGTAAGTTGTGGTAATCGATCTCAGCAACCGGAAAAAACTTTCGCATGGTTGACTACTAAACAGAGTTGGCATAAACATTTTCGAACCAGATGGAATTTTTGTCAACTTTATAATTGACGTTATCAAACCGTGAGCATTAATCTCCATACATAAGTATGTATTCAACGACAGGAAATTGTCCGAAACGGAATACTGCTCTGTGCGTAATAACCACGATCGCCATAAACGTAACACGAAAACACAGTACCACGTGTTATAGACGCGCTCTAACGGTTCCATGTCTTTAGATAAAAATGCTTTCATAAAAAGATGGATAATCCTTAAATATAGTACTGTTGCGTTACTGCCAGGGACGTGTTTTTCCAATAAGATTATTAGTTTTGGATCGCTAATTTTTTCGACAGACTGGTAATTCATTTTATCTTGCGGCGATAAATCTTTAGAATTCAAGCAGTGCTTATCTTTCGACACGTTGTTGGTAAGAATTTTCAAATGACTTGCCGATACCACGAAATCTCCCATCGGAAGCAATATTGAGGGCTTCAATAACCGTGATCAAAGTTTCGCTCCGATATGCACAGTATCTTGAATAGCTATGATTTCCGGTTCAAAATCGGCGTGAAAATACGGAGCTCGAACATTTTTTCCGACTGTATCAGTATAAGAATCCCCATCAACTCCGAGTTTTGATTTGGAACGTATCGCTTTTAATAGACGCGGATCTCCATCCGAAGATACTCCGAGGACTGAAATTTCTTCGTTGCACAAACATTCGATTATGTATTTCCAGCGTTTGACAACGTCGGTAGCATAAAATTTATTATCGGTGCCGAACTAACATAGGCAAAAACTCGGGGCATTATCCATTAATGGCTGAGCAATGAAGACGTATGCTAGACTAGCGACAACTCCAGATTCAAAGCTGTCTTGAATTTTGGCAGCTGACGAGGCGGGATATGAACCGGTCACCGGCATTCCGTTATTATTCAACGGTAAGACGAATCCAACTAATTTATTTGTTCGAATATCATGCTGAATTCTTCCGGTTATCCGCGTCGCATCTTCACTGATCCACACCATCAATGGTAAGCTGCGTGAAATTAAAAATGCTTTTAACTCCTTTGCTCGACATACTCCTTCCTGTATATCACAGACAGAATTTCCGATGGTTCGACTTATCGTGCTCAACGACGGAATCAGCAAATTCGCATACAAAGTTTCATAAAGCATTTTACCGCCGATAGTAAATAAATATGTACCAAAGAGTTTTAATGCCTCGTCATACCTATTGCCACCGTTTTTGTTATCACACTTTTTGTACGAGCTCTCAAGAAGTTTCGTTAAGAAACTTGTTGACGATGCTTCCGTATGCATTATCGGGTTCGTCAATAGAATCTTGTCTTCGGTAGTAGAAATCGGTTTGTCCATGAAACATTTTATCGAGTTTCTCAAATTTTCATTTTGTTGTACGAGGAGTTGTAACTTTTTCATTATGGGGAAAAACATAGTGATGCGCTGTTAATCTGGCCCCACCGATAAATACATTTTTCTCATTCTCTGCGAAACTCTCGTACTCGAGCTCGTACTCGGATGAGATGGTTTTTGATCCCGAATATTTTTTGTTAACGAAAGAGCTACGTCGAAATCTTCTGTTCGGTGGCTATCTCGACTTACCATTCCCCCGAATTTTTATCTAACAAAACATTTAGTGATTCGCTAACAACCGAGTTGACTGACGTGCTCGACGTGCTTGCATCGAGGCTTGCATGGATCGAAACTGAGGTCGACTCAAACGACGAAGGTTCGAGAGTCAGCGGCGAGGGCGGCGGATGTTCGATGGAAATCGTAGAGTCATCATTTGAGAGATCTTGCGACTGTCCTAGAATCAACGAAAATATAAACAAGTTTAAGAATTATTTTGAAAACTTGGAAGAATTTTTTCTTCAACGACGCGTTCGGAAAAAAATATACTATACCTGATAGAAACACGAAATCACGTGTTTGTGAATTCGGGAGCGAGTTCGAGGGTAACGAAGGATCGCTCGACGGCACCTGCATCGGAGTATCTCCGAGAGTATCTCGGTCAAGTAATTTTTCCGGGATATCAAAATTCTCCTTGGGGCTAGTTGAGTAATCCGTCTTTTTCGATTTCGCTGAAATTTGCATCGCTAATCGCTGTCAAGATTGACGTGTTTGTGCGCTTCAGGTCGTTTTTTCTGGCGATCGTTTCAATCGAATGGGAGTGTAAATGCCTCCTATAATTTGAGAGCACCCATCTTGAGGAATGTTCTCCTACTTGACCGCACTTCGTGATTGAAATGCAGTTTGGACAAACCGCACATTTGATTTTTGCGCAGTATGTATAAGATTGCGGCAAGTTTTCTTCTCGGTAAAGTTCTTGTAGTGACACCTGAATATCAAGATTTTGCGCAAAATTTGGTGTGGAAGTTTGTACTCGTTTCAGATTTATGTTTTCCGAGTTTTCTTTGAGAAGCAGCGCTTTCACCAATTTTTGTACTTTTTTTCGTTCCTCTTCAACGTTGAGATCAAGATTACTCTTTTTGTTTTTTGGTTTGTCCGATGAACCGGGAGCGAGACCGGAAGCGCTTCCACGAAATGTCGTAGTTGAGGGCGTCGATTCTCTTTTTTTTGAGTCATCCTCAATTTTGTGAGAAACCGACGGACGCTGCCAAAAACCGGGTTATTGATCGCGTACAAATTTCACGAGCTCTTCGATCAGATGCTTATCGCCGCTCATTCATCTGAACTTTTCCGGACATCGGTGAAAATTCCTGTAAAAAGACTGGCGGTCATCGTCAGGCTCGAGAAAAAGCTTCATAGTTTCTCGCACAAAATCTTCCATCTCTTTTATTGTGTCGACCGTTATGCGACGAAATGCCATTGCATTATCGTAGTTGTTGAA
Organism: Ophion slaviceki; assembly: GCA_944452715.1. Lineage (NCBI taxonomy): Eukaryota > Metazoa > Arthropoda > Insecta > Hymenoptera > Ichneumonidae > Ophion > Ophion slaviceki. The sequence goes on from OX101783.1 coordinate 52,441,345, forward strand.
TCGCAAAATATTTTTTACGTATAAAGGGATACGGATATCTGACGCAGTTTCAAGACGATTCCAAAAGTGATCCGCCAACGACTGTTTTTCCGAAGCATCTTTTGCGAGATTTGTTGTCTCGTCTGTTGTTTTGATGACGGATGATTTCGAGTGATTTCTTATGATTTCGCTCGTGATTTCATTTGAGGTGATTAGATGATTTCAGTAGTGAATGGCCCCTCGGATTACTCGTGTCTTTCTGTGCGCAGTATTGTCCCGAAGTTCTGCGCCTGTTTTAGGTCTTAAAACAGAAGTCAGTAGATAACTACGACAAGCATATCTACTATCACCGAGTAGAATTCCATGCGGATATCCCAGCACAAGTCAACACCGCAGACCGTCACGATCACATATAACATGTGAGTTGAACTCGGAAGCCTGACAATTCTGTCAAGTATTTCCCATCGGGATTGGGCTACAACCTATAAATATTCTGATTAAAACAAAGTTATTATTCTATTTGTCCACATGTAGTATATTATTCAATGCGCTACAGGTGCCATGCAAAATTTACAAGTTCGGAGTTATACCTGAACGTTCAGGGAAAATCATTCTTTGCGATTCCGGAATACTTCCCCATTATTACCGCCACAATTGGCTATGCGTATGAAAAGTTGATTATTTTGTAACATTCGTTTTTACCACCGCTGTGCTTTTCTTTGGTTGAGCACTTAATGCAACGACTGGAATATGATGCTAAAATTCTGGAAACGTGTGAAACAATTCTTGACATTGATGCTTGGCTAACTCCTCGCAAGTCTTCATTAACAATATGTAATTGAAGCATCGCATACATAAAATAATAGTAAATTATTTATTTTTATTTCCCATCGTATGAAAACGTAATTTACGAACATGAAAGCTGCTGGTTGCATAAAAACGTAAAGTTTTGAGAAGCTGCATTAAGACGGAATGACACCTCATCGCGGTCGGTATGGTAGAACAATTATAGATATCCAAAAATCTCTGAAACGGCTCTTCAGATCCTGTCAAAACTTTGCCAAACGACGTCGTACCGACCGCGATGAGGTGTCATTCCGTCTTAAGGAACGACTATGAATACGGCTGTTCGACTCACTCTGCGTAGCCTCGTGGCATAGCTCGGAGATATGCAGCGCTTCCATAACTCGCGCTCTCGCACTTCTTCATAGCTGATTGCCCTTCGCTTGCAATATATACGTATATGATACATACGCATAGGTAAGAGGCCCTTTTTAGGGCTAAAGATAAATTTGTTGGAGGTTCTTTGTGTCGCCAATGGTAAGATTCAAAAGAGAGAGAATAAAACCTCAGAAATATAGGTTTCTCTTGCATTGGACACAGATAAGGAAAAAAATGCTTTTTCAGGTACTGAAATGTCAAAACTATTAACTTTTTACAGCTCAGAGATAACGATAAATGTATATCCGTAGGTAACTAGAAGCTGAAAATATCAATTAGCCCCGTATCAAGCACAACCAATGATAAATGCCTAAGCATCGCAAACCCAAATTTATGGATTAGCTTGCTTGATCTCAAACAACAAAAAATGCTCACCTTCAGATATCGAAAGGCCAACAATATGAATTTTTATCGCTTGAATATATCGAATCATAGGCAATGAAACATTCTTAGATTAGAAGTGGAAGGGTGAAGAAAAATGATTTATTTTCGATTAAGGGATCTTCTCGCTGTATACGCTAAAAAAACGTATTTTCATGAATTTTTTTGATAGGTTTATATTATAGGTATTGATATAAAAGTTGTTACACTTGATAGATACACTTTCCAAATACATTTTTTTTCTTTAATATTTATTTAAGTCACTGTTTATAGATGAAAATGGTAGTTAAAAAAATGTCCTAAAAAGTTTGTAGGTCTGCGCTGTTGATGAAATTTCGGAGATGGATCATCCGAAACTAAAAAATCAAACGATTTTAGATTCAGAATGTTAATGGCTATAGCGTATATCATACGATTTTTGATATATGCAAAAATAACAAAATGGCGGACATTTTTCGAAAAAAAAAACAAAAAAAAACGTTTTTTCTCGCCGTTTTTGGCAAAAAAATAGTAAATATCAAATTTAAAAAAATCTTTTGTCTGCGCTATAGCTATAGTTGTGACGAATATGTGGTTAACATTTCATAAGGATCGGAAGGAGGAAGGTTCGGTAGTTTCGAAAATTTTATCAACAAGCCGTCGAAAAACGTTGTTTTGAGAAAAACGCGTTTAAAGTTTGTTTGGGTTACATAAATACATTCAATTTTGTTTAATATATTTGAAAGTGTATTTATTAGGTGTAACAACTTTTATATCAATATCTATAATATAATCCTATTTAAAAAATCATGAAAATAGCCTTTTTAGCGCCTAAAGTGAGAAGACCCCGCAATTGAACAAAAAATACGTATCTTTGGTTATCGTCCACCAAAAAGTGTCCAGAGGCAATTCAATAATAAAACTTTTTATACATATTCGCGGCCTTGTCACAAGAATGGAAACGCTAACCGATTTTTCAAATTTCAATCACCCTTAGTCCCGTTACTATGAGTGACAATTACTTGGAATCCGGGTTCCAAGCTCTTATATCGAATGAAGCGAAGAAATTCACCCCATTTGAAAAAGCCGAGTTGACCTTGCAATCCGCCACCCTGGCGAGCCTAGTAAGCATCCCTCGACGACTCCTGCGAAACAATACAACTTTTGCAGAATTTCTTTTCCCGAACTATTGTGTATTCAGAGGTATTCGTGGTGCTAAAAGTTTATTGCCTCACGCACTACCCAAAAAGATAGAATAGTACATACCCATTTCCCATGATTTTTTGAAGGATTATTTTCGAGAACACTTTTCTCAGAGGCAAATGTTTTTTTTAAGCCAACATTCATTTTCAAATACCTGGCGTTCTATTTACAAGGTTTGCTTTCACAAGGTTTTAACTTATTAAAAGTTCCTCCCCATAATAAACATTATGATGGTTATTATTTGAGCGATTCGAATTTATACACTAGCAGCCAAAAAAATATTTGGTTTATGTAAAAAATAGTGTGTGGCAAGTAAGCAGTGTGGACATTGCTTTCCCGTGCCGTGACGCAGTTCAAATTTCAATGTAAGAACCACAAGCTTTTTTTCATGTCGCCTTAGAGTAATTGTCTGTCGAGATATTGTAAAAAGGATTTGAACGAAAATGATACATTTACGACTTCTATCAACGTACAAAAAACGGATACCATCCAGAATTTATGCAAAACGCCTTAATGCGATGAAGTAAATCGAAGAAACGATATGTTTTTAATAGAAGGAATTAGCGCAAAAATGGTTTCAACTGCTGAATAACAAACGGAGATCCCAGTATATGAAAAAAGGGAAGGGTTCTGAAAATAATAAGAACTGGTGTTACCAAAGATAGAGCAGCAGAATACAACGACACGGAATTTAATTCTGATCTTAATTCGGATTAAGCTGTGTATTTATTTATCTATTTATATAAGACAATTAAAATGTCTTCTTAGTCTCTCTGCAGATATGATTTGTACAATCACTACATAACCCGGGCACATATAATTTTTTAATTTGCATTAACAAACCACGACTAGGTCAATCGATTGTCTACTGTTGGACAATATTTTATCGTTGGCCATGCCAAATTTTGAAAATCCATATATCGGATATTGCCTCTGTTTTGGCCGGGATCTGTATCGCAAAGTATAAAAATTAGAAAGTCCGACTTTTTTCCCATCGAATATATATTGACTAACAGTGGCCTCTCCATCTTTTAATTATTTTTCGTATTAACTCATGATTCGGAAGTTATCAACTCCCGAATAATAAGGTAATGAGTAAAATAATAAAAATAGGTTGAAGTAGAAAGGCATTGAAATGGCAGTATGTGTATCGAATCATTAGTCTTGGCTAAAGTATAAAACAAATTCGTTATATTGTTGCTGCTAAAAAGACAATTCGAAGGTTTTTTTTTCATTCCGACGATGCTAATTATTGTTGATCGTTGCATTACTAATACCTGCAGCTTACTTTCTTAACAGTGCCTTCGAAAAAAAAACACGATACCACAAGAAGAAAAGGGAATGATGGAGCAGGCAAAATTTATAATAAGGTTTCATTGTCTGGCACGCGCTGCTCTCTGTCCGCTGTCCGCCTACTTCTTTGATCCTCTCCCCTTGGGAATGACGAATATCAATCGTTCCGCCAGAAAGAATTCCACTTGCAGTTCTTGTTACGATGCTCGAAACAGATGGAATGCGAGAAAAAGGGTTTTCCGTGGCGTATGCGGCATAATAGGGAAACAACCAAACAGATTACACACACACACATATATACAGGGTGTCCCATTTTAATCTTACACCTGAATTTTCTCGAAAAATATTGCTCGGACGAAATATTGTGTGGAACAAAACTTCTAGGGATTGTTTGAAAAAGGACGTTTGAAAAAAATTTATTTGAGGAGCCAAAATTCAAAATGGCGGCGTTACAAAGGCTGACATGTTTTTTTCAAACGGAAACATAACTTTTTTTTATTGCCAAAAAATTTGTCAGCTGAAAACTAAAAACTTTTGTTGAAAAAATTTTTTGATAAATTTCATAGTTTTCACGTGAGAACATCATTTTCATTTATTTCAGATGTATCCAGGATTTGTGTGTGTGTGTGTGTGTGTGTGTGTGTGTGTGTGTGTGTGTGTGTGTGTGTGTGTGTGTGTGTGTGTGTGTGTGTGTGTGTGTTTTTCTACCCATCGTGATCAAAGTTCGTCAAGGATTTAAGGAAACACGTTTTTGGGCCTGAAAATGGCACAAACGCTATTAAAATGAAAAAAAAAAACTATTTTTCATCGATTTTCCTCTAAAATTTTCTCATAAAATATCGTCCAAATTTGAAAAAAAAAAAAAAAAACAAAAATTTTCAACAGTGTTCGACACGCACGCACATGCACACACACACACACACACACACACGCGCACACGCACACGCACACGCACACGCGTGCGCGTGTGCGTGTGCGTGTGCGCGTGCGCGTGCGTGTGCGTGTGCGTGTGCGCGTGCGCGTGCGTGTGCGTGTGCGTGTGCGTGCGTGTGTGTGTGTGTGTGTGTGTGTGTGTGTGTGTGTGTGTGTGTGTGTGTGTGTGTGTGTGTGTGTGTGCATGTGCGTGCGTGTCGAACACTGTTGAAAATTTTTGATTTTTTTGTTTTTTTTTTTCAAATTTGGACGATATTTTATGAGAAAATTTTAGAGGAAAATCGATGAAAAATAGTTTTTTTTCCATTTTAATAGCGTTTGTGCCATTTTCAGGCCCAAAAACGTGTTTCCTTAAATCCTTGACGAACTTTGAGTACGCGCACGCGCACGCGCGCGCGCGCACACACACACACACACACACACACACACACACACACACACACACAAATCCTGGATACATCTGAAATAATTGAAAATGATGTTCTCACTTGAAAACTATGAACTTTATGAAAAAATTTTTTCAACAAAAGTTTTTAGTTTTCAGCTGACAAATTTTTTGGCAATAAAAAAAGTTATGTTTCCGTTTGAAAAAAACATGTCAGCCTTTGTAACGCCGCCATTTTGAATTTTGGCTCCTCAAATAAATTTTTTTCAAACGTCCCCCTTCAATCCCTAGAAGTTTTGTTCCACACAATAGTTCGTCCGAGCAATATTTTTCGATAAAATTCAGGTGTAAGATTAAAATGGGACACCCTGTCTACATATATATATATATATTAGGGTGGCCGTTATTTTGGCTTCGTTAAAAAAAATTTAACGTCTAGCAAAAAAACTAATCAAGATATGAAAAACAAATCTGTGTAAAATTTGGACGCGCTGGGATAAGGAGAACACGTGCCACCGAGCAGTTTAATTTTCAAAAATACATGCATTTTTTAATGGCCGCACTGAAATATTTATTAGTCTCATAATATTAATTTAAAAATCTTGAATTAGGTACATTGATTATACATATTAAGAGGTACAAAATATATTATTTTCTAATTTTTTTCCATCAATTATGTACAGTCGTGAATAGATTGAAAAATTAATAGAAAATTTGAAATCGGTCGTGCCGTTTTGGCCACATTGTGGCGGGAAATCGAAGCAGTGAATTAATCATCGGAGCGGATTTTTTATGCAAATAATAATATAATAATCGTGTATTGAATGCTTCAAAATGATATTTCTTTTTCTTGAGCCTGCGAGAAGATTTTCCATCTGTAGTGACGATAATACAAAATATAGTGCAAACAAATAATTCGAAATTTGGTCGTGGCGCTTTATCCGCGTATTTTTACCTCCCGAGCATTACCGACCGAGTTGGTTTGCCATTGTTGGACATAGAAAAAAAATATAACACGTGAAATCTTTACGTTGCTGCAAATTTAGTTCGATTTTACGATGCGGTTCCAAACGGTATCAGGTTTTCCAGTCAGACTTTACTTTTCTGCTCGATAAAGACATTGATTTCTTTATTAGTGCCGAATCTATAGCGTTTTTTGATCGATTTAAAATTGATTGCACTTTTCTCGACACCGATGTATCTGTTTGGACTCGAACGAGAGTTATCAAATGGGCGCGCAATTGATAAAAAAAATAAGAGTCTGTAATCATATAGCGGAGCGATGTATCGAACTTATCACGGATTATAACAATCGATTGACTTATGATTAAAATCAAAAACAATTTGTACTTCCAGTTGTCGCCGAACATCAAAAAAAAAAAATTCCGAACGTAAACAAATATACTCTACTTCAATCATTTCATAGATGAACTGCTATTACTTATGTAATATTTCTTGTACAGGTACGAATTCGCGGTACGTGATTGATGGAAAAAGATCAGTAAATAATATATTTTGTAACTCTTAATATGTATAATCAATGTACCCAATTCCAGATTTTTAAATTAATATCATCAGACTAATAAATATTTCAGTGCAGCCATTAAAAAAATGCATGTATTTTTTCAAATTAAACTGCTCGGTGGCATGTGTTCTCCTTATCCCAGCGCGTCCAAATTTTACACAGATTTTTTTTCATTTCTTGATTAGTTTTTTTGCTAGACGTTAAATTTTTTTACCGAAGCCAAAATAACGGCTTCTATATAAATATCTATACATATATATGTATTAGGGTGACCGCAATGTAGGTCGAACTTGAATTTTCGAATTCCCCACATAAAAACACAATCAAGATATTTAAAACAAAATGTGTGCAAAGTTTGAAGGCGTTAAATTTTTTTTTAATAGTGCCTGTAAGGAGTTGCATTTTAAATGACAAAACACATGTAGTTTGCTGAGATATAACATATTTATTTCTTAAGCTCGTAATAGTGGTGAAAAAAATCTAAAACTAGGCACACATATTGTACACATTGAATCGATGTTCAAAACATTATTTTTACAGATTCTTACAGCAATAATTTCTAATAAATACACACTTTACAAAGTCAGCCTCGAGGTCATTTTTTTGAATTTTTTAACTCTTTGCGACATATATTTTTTGGATGAACGGATTTTTATAAAAATTAGCATACGGATGTTTTTGGAGAAGCTGGTTACGAATCTGAACTCAGATTTTGAAAATTCAAAATGGCGGATCCCAAATGGCGGTCATAAAATTTAAGTAACACTAGATTTTACTAAAACTTGGGGTACAGGAGTTTTAGAGGACGCTGATTATAAATCTGAACGCAGAATTTGAAAAATTCAAAATGTCGGGTCCAAGATGGCGGCTATAAAATCCAAACACAACCCCAAAACCCTCAAATACATATGTTTATAAGAATATGCCCCAAAGTTTATTCAATAATGATTTAAACAAAAAGGTTTTTTAGAATTTATTTACTTGAATTAATAGTTAATTCATATGAATAAATTGTTATAAACAATAAAACCTCTGCACATGAATTTTAATTAAATTGAATATGAATATTAATATGAATAAATTGTTATAAACAATAAAACCTCTGCACATGAATTTTAAAGTTGTTTAAATCGAATAAAAACTATTTCTTAATCGGAAAAAAAACCTTTCGAAATAAGTGGTCCCGTACGGAACCACTGTGCTGCAAAGGGTTAATGACATACTATTCGAATATTATTGGTATTTCAATGCAATATTCTACCTAACTAAATAATTTATGTATAATGAAAATTTCGATAAACAAAAAGATTGAAACGCTTTATGAAATTCGAGCTAAAATTAAATACAGGAATTTTAATGAATTCAATAAGTTGATTAGAAATTATTATTATTAATATGAAAAATACGTGTGTTTAACTTTTTCATCTCAAATTAAAACATTGAATTGCATAAATTGTAATTGTACAAAGATTGTACAATTTTGTGAAATTGTACAATTTCACAAAAGTGAATTATACAGAGCTCATCCGTAAAACTTTGTTCGAAAAGCGGTTGAGTAAAAGTATATTTACTAAGAAAATCTATTTTTTTCATGTTTCCTACAATGTAGTCACGACAGGTATAAGAGAGAAACAATTCGCGTATTTCGTTTGACCTCTGTCTATTCTTTCAATCGTACCAGTTTTATATTCAGTAAAGCCTAGCTCGTCGCCAGGTGAACAACGATGGCTACGCACCGCGTGCTACGGAGAAATATTTTCTTAATTGGCGACGTTGATTCGGAAATTTCTACCTTTACAATACAAGTGTATTGTAAAGGTAGAAAATCTGTACAGCCATTATCGATCTGTACAAAAAAATGCTGGTCAAAAGCATAATGAAGTCAAAGAATCAGATTTCGTAGAGCAGATCGCGTTGCTTTTTGATATCGCTGCATCACGTGTAAAGCTCCAAAAAATCGATGAAAAAACTATGCAATTTTTGGAAAATCAAAGAAAACCAGAGAGATTTGGATTCATCGGTGATGTTGAATCTATTCACAACCGAAATATAACCGATGAAGAATACGATTTTATTTTGGAAAAGCGTGAGAAAACGAAGTACGAAAGAGAACACGGTACAATAGGTAAGAGAAATTATACTTCATGTAAAAAGGGCTCCAAATATATTATTAAAATTATTACTATCTTGCCTTACATTAAAACAATTCTGTTTTAAATTTTTTAATTAACATGTCATTTATACATTTACCTAAAAAATTGAAATATTGTATTGTGTTACTATAAAAAAAAAATCATGTTCACAAAACGTGTAAAAAGTTTTTTTAAATTACAAAATATTTTTGAATGAACTAAAATGTTGTTTATCAGGATTCACTTTCCTACACATTTGAAAAATCAGTTAATCCAAAAAGATTCGAAATTTCCCTGACAACTATTTTATTTGAGAAAAAAATGCAAATTTTTCTTTAAATTTTGCGATATTAAGCTTTAAGTAGTCAAGACTTTTTTTCGTGATTTGTTTTGTCATTTTTGAAAAGTTTTGAATAGTTTAAAATGTTCTACTCATTATTTCTTTGTTTGGAAATGTTTTTTTTAACTTATACAAATTTTAAATTTTATTCAATAATATTATTCAAATTTTTTCTCAGATGACATCGTTCAGCTGACAGGTAGTAGTCAAAGTACTGAGTTTTCTTCACAGCGGAGTGATTTTTCATCAGAATTTTTCGATGAAAAAAACGCAGATAATGTTGAACCCCCACCTCCGAAAAAATGTCGTGGTTCAATCAACATTATCACCAAAAAATTGGTTGCAACTTTGGACAGTTGCTTCGTTTCGGATAGAAATGCTAGTCGAATTGTAAGTAGCTGAGGCACGATCTCGATAATTTGATCATCTCCAAAACCTCGATACATAAATATGGAAAAAACATTCGTAAAAAGTTGTCGGAGAAAATCAAAAACTTGTTTCCATCTTCTCCACTACGTGCACCCGTGCTTTATTGGGATGGTAAACTAATTCAAGAAATTTCTTAAAACGATAAAGGTGACCGTTTGGCAATCATTTTATCAAATGAAGAGTCTGAAAAAATTTTATCGATCCCAGGGTCCGAAAATGGGCATGGCTCTTCGCAAGCTATGGCTATAGCTGACGTGATTTTAAAGTGATGTTTATTTTGTATAGAAAAAATAATACATGTAAAAACTGCTTATTATAACTATACTAAATACTTTATAAATATTGCAATAAATATAAAATATTATGTTTGTAAATATCATAATACATTGAATAGTATTTTACTTCGAGTGTATGTTTATCTCAGTTTCTTTTTTGGTTTAATTGTTTAAAACTTACCGTTTGAATATATAGTACAAAATATAAAATATCACCTCTGTCATAAAATTCGGTATGGGCAATTGTTCAATTTTATAATTGTGATTTTTTATACATTTTTTTAACAGATTCTTCGAAATTGGGGGCTTAGTAACGTAGTTAAAGCACTTTGTTGTGACACAACTAATGCCTATCTTGGTTCGAGGAATGGAGCTGCAGTACTTTTAGAGCAAATTCTCAATCTAGATTTGCTTCATCTACCCTGCAGACATCATATTTTTGAATTAGGGCTACGTGGGGTTTTTGACGCACTAATGCCTACCTCAACTGGCCCGTCGATTCTTCTGTTCAAGCGTTTTCAAATTGCTTGGACGAAAATCGATCAAAATGAATAGAAAGCCGGTATAGAGGATGAAAAGATTTTGAATACTTTTCAAAATCACCTCGAAGATACATATTCCTTCGGTGATCAAGTACTAAAATCACAGGTGCAACTGCGTGACGATTACCGCGAGTTATTGCTGTTGTGCCTAATTTTCATTGGAAAAGTTCCTCGTGAAAATGTACGATTTAATAAGCCAGGTGCTTTTTCACGTGCTCGTTGAATGGCAAAAGCAATTTATTGTTTGAACATTTTTTTATTTCGTAAAGTATTTCGTTTGACGCCAAGCGAGGAAAAATCAATCGCCGCAATCTGTAAATTTATCGTTTTGATTTACGTGAAGGCATGGTTCTCAGCTCCATTTGCTAATGTTGCTCCTAATCATGATTTGAATTTTCTGAAAACCGTCCACGATTACTGAAAAATCAATTCCGCTGTAAGCAAAGTCGCTGTCAAAAAAATGTCGAACCATCTTTGGTATCTAACTGCTGAAACTGCTGCGATGGCATTCTTTGATGAAACCATTCCTGCAGACATAAGACAAAAAAATGGCTACAAAAGTCACGAGCAAGCATCTGGAACATGAAACACAAATCGAAGTGCCCAAACGCTATGAAGTTTCTGAATCGAACTTTGCTTCTCTGTTGGGTCAAAACATTGATTTTTTCTCGTTAAAGTTTTTCGAAAGATTCCAAATCGATCATAGCTTTCTCGATAATGACGTATCGGAGTGGCACTTGGATAAAAATTATCAGTTTGGCTTGCAAATTGTCAAAAAGTTAAGCGTCGTTAATGATGTCGCAGAAAGGGGAATCAAGCTCATTACGGAGTACAATAATAGATTGACGTACAACGAGGAACAGAAACAATATATCGTTAAAATTGTCCGTGAATATCACAAAAAGTATCCGGATATCAATAAAAATGCTTTGCTTCCACCGCGCCACCAATAAAAATACTTTGCTTCGACCGCTCCACCAATAAAAATTTACCTTGTCATTTTTTTCGATTTTTTTTCTACTCGCAGATTTTTTCTCCATTAAATTGGATTTTTAATCAATTGTTCGTTCAATAATTATATTAGATATCATGACGATTTATTTCAGTGCAATGAATTAATGCCTCGGATGCAATTCAAAGTTTAAATTTAATTCTAAGTCAATGTTTTACTTTTGATAGGAAAAAAACTTCTTCTCCTGTATTTTTGGTTCTAATCGTCTAGTCTAGTCTAGTACAGTCTAGTCTAGTTTAATTTAGGCTCTAGTTGAGTTAAAAATTGCATCACAATATCAATAATAATATTTCCCGAAAAATGTTAAAAAATATGAAATCGAGGCTGTCTTCATAAAGCATGAAATTGTGGAAATTATTACTGCAAAAATCTGCAAAAATTATGTTTTGAACATCAATATGTGTACAATATGTGTGCCTAGTTTTAGATTTTTTTCACCACTATTACGAGTTTTAGAAATCAATATGTTATATCTCGGCAAAATACATGTTTTGTCATTTAAAATTCAACTCCTTACAGGCACCATTAAAAAAATGTTAACGCCTTCAAACTTTGCACACATTTTTTTAAAAATATCTTGATTGTGTTTTTACGTGGGGAATTCGAAAATTCAAGTTCGACCTAAATTGCGGTCACCCTAATATTTATATATAATATATATATATATACGTGGGTCATTTGACAAGTACCTAGCCTCACCGCTAAATGGTGCCACTATTGCAAGAGAAATACACTATAGTGTAGTACCGTCTTGTAGACGGCTACTGACAAAATTTCAGCCGGATCGGACTTGTAGTTCTCTTTTGAGAGCGTGTGAAAGCAAGTGTGTCCGTTGATTTTTGAAAGAATGGAGAAAGAACAATATCGGTCGGTGATTCGATTCTTGTTTTTGGAAGGGAAATCGCGCAGTGAAATTAAAGAACGCTTGGATGCAGTGTATGGGGATGCTTCTCCTTCGATGGCGACCGTTAAATTTTGGTATAACGAGTTTCAACGTGGTCGTACGTCGGTTTTTGATTATCCACGCCCAGGTGCTCCAAAAACAGCCACTACGGAGGAGAACGTGACAAAAATACACGATATCGTTTTGTCAGACCGCCGATTAAAGGTGCACGAGATAGTTGTGATGGTAGGCATCTCAGAAGAACGCGTGTGGCATATCCTACATGAGACTTTGGGCATGAGGAAGCTGTCGGCAAGGTGGGTGCCGCGTTTGCTGACTGCAGACAACAAGCGCATTCATGTGACCACTTCAGAGCAGTGTTTGGAGCTGTTTAATCGCAATCCAAAAGAGTTTTTGCGTCGTTACGTGACCGTCGACGAAACATGGATTCACTGGTATACTCCAGAGACCAAGGAGCAGTCAAAACAGTGGACCTTACCCGGTGAACCTGCTCCAAAGAAGGCGAAGACGGTCCCGTCGGCTGGATAGGTGATGGCCACTGTTTTCTGGGATTCTCAAGGTGTGATTTTTATTGACTACCTGGAGAAGGGCAAGACGGTCACGGGACAGTACTACGCCGAACTATTGAGCCGATTTAACGCCGTGTTAAAAGAAAAACGGCCCCATTTGTCGAGAAAGAAAGTGCTTTTCCACCATGATAATGCACCTGCTCACACCTCCGCGCTCGCCACGGCTAAATTGGTCGAATTACGCTATGAACTGCTGCCACATCCACCGTATTCTCCAGATTTGGCTCCGTGAGACTTTTTTTTGTTTCCGAATCTAAAAAATTCACTCGCCGGGAAGAAATTCCACTCCAATAACGAAATAATCGCCGCCACGGAGGCCTATTTTGCAGACCAAGAGATAACATTTTTTTCAACGGGGTTAAAAAAATTGGAACACCGCTGGGCCAAGTGTATTCAACTAAAAGGAGACTACATTGAAAAATAAATTTTATTTTTAGCAAAATTTTGGTGTTTTCATTTGTAGGCTAGGTACTTATCAAATGACCCACGTATATATCGACTATTTGCCTATATTACAATGATTCGGCTTTCAGCGCGAGAAAACCCCTTTCTACCATTTCGCTTGGTTCGGCCGACGTTACAAGATCTACAAGGGAAATATATATCTACATAGGCTGTCCTATTTTAAGTGCAAATTCCAAATACATTGTGAAAATCGAGTCTCACAAAAAACGTTTCCAAAAAAAGATTTACGGTTTTAAGGGGAACATATGATAAAGTTCTTGAAATATAACAAACAAAATCGTCGACACTCTCATCTAAACCTATATGAACATTCGTTATCTAGAAAAGGACCATATCGTTTTTATTTAATTTAGAAGTAGCAGGCTTGAAATAAATCAAACGAAAAAACAATGATGTCTCTGGCTGAAAAAAACGGAAGTAATTTAAGTTTGAAGTTTTGAAAATAACGTAAGTTTCAATGTATATGAGTGTATCACGCATACAATGAACATTGTCTTGCAATTGGTAGGCTAAAACTGCCATTTTAATATTGCATCCATCGAGAAGCGGACATGGGCACTCGCTGTAAAAGAAAGGCAATGAACGGGAATTTACCAGCTACCAATAAGCTTGTTAATACCAGTCAGTAAAAAATTATGAACGGATGTGCTTGTCACCTTTGACCGTTTTTTTCCGGTCGAAGAAGAATCGTCGAATACAATTACGAATACAGTTTTCCAGAATTATTTTTTGTTAGACTAGGTATTTTCTTTATGTCCTGTATCATGACAATGTCGGACAACGCAAACGCACTCTCCCACACGATAAACCCTAATGGTGTATCAAAAGTTGAAAGTGATTTCAAAAGTTTGTAAGTGCCAGTTTTTTTCCGCAGATTCCTTTTAGAACCTGCTATCTATTTTTATTGGGTCTACGCATAAGGCGTTGTCCTGATAGAACGCGATTATGCGACCATCGCAGGTTCGCGCGAGTTTTGCTCGTACGAACTCGCTATCAAATATGCAGTCGTCGAATAGGCGTCCTAACTGACATTCGCGCAATGTAATCGATAGCTGTATGTTTGAGCGTGGGTTCGTACGAACAAAAATGGTCACGTAATCGCGTTCAATTAGGATAACGCCCAAGTCCGTAGCGAAATTCCGACAGATGTCGTTCGCAGTTATTTCTCCGCTCGCACATGCGTCAACCATATGAAGTGTATATTAAGTCAAAGCTGAAACTTGTGCCCACATTTAAAAAATGTCCATCGAGATCCATGACGTATATACGAACATGGAAGCAAACCACGTGTATTTCCAATGCTTTTTGCTTTTTTATTTCTGAAAAGGCAAAAACGCGTGTCAAACTCACAAGAAGATCTGCGTCGTGTACGGAGAGAATGCCGTAAGCGAAATTGTGTGTGTCGGGAGTGGTTTGCGAAATTTCGTTGTGGTAATTTTGATCTCCAAAGCGCTCTTCGCTCTGGTCGGTCAGTCACTACTGATGTCGATAAAATCAAGGGTTTTATCAACTCCGACCGGCATTTGGGGACTACCGAGATTGGACATAACCTCAACATTGGCATTTATGGAACATTTACGGCCATGACGAGATATTTACGGAAGCTTGGGTTCGTGTCGTGGTGTCGCACGAACTGAACGAACAGAATTTAGTCAACCGAATTTTAGTTTGCGATTTGCTGCTCGAACGCCATGGAAACGAACTATTTTTAACGCGAATGATTACTGGTGACAAAAAGTGGATTGTCTACCACAATGTAAGTCCAAAAAGATCATACTCGAGGCGGGAGGAGGCTCAGATGGTCACGGAGGCTGTTTAAACCCGCGGAAAGCCATGCTCTGTATCTGGTGGGATTAGAAAGGAATCGTCTATTATGAGCTGCTGCCGCCCAATGAAACGATTGATTCGACCAAGTACTGCTCACACTGGCCAAATTAAAGCGAGCAATCGATCAGAAGCGGCCCGTATCGGCGATTAGAAAGGCCATTGTGTTTCACCAGGGCAACGGTAGACCACACGTTTCTCTGGTGACGCGGACAAAGTTAATGCAGCTTGGGTGGGATGTCTTGGTGGATCCACCGTATAATATGGAACTTGCACCTTGAGACTATCACTAGTTCCGGGCGTTGCATAACAATTTGAATATTAAAACCGTCAGTTCCCTTGACTTCCTCAAAAACCACTTGGATGACTTATTCGCCCAAAGGTCTGAGGACTTGTATGAAAGAGACATAACGCTTAAACTGGTAGACAGATCTAGCAGACGCGGACCGGCCGAGCACAGGAGGTTTTAAGGGGAGGGCTTGCACTTTTGAAAATCTATTTTTTTTGTCTTTTCTTGTAGTTAAACATTTCAAGAATACAATCTCAAAATTTAAAGGCAATCAGAGCAAAAGTCTCAAAGTTCTTGACTATTTAGTCCCGCTCGTCTAACACCGTAGCTCCGACAGCTGCGGGCGGTCGAAAAGGCAGCGCGCAGCTGACGAGCAGGTATGCAGTTTATTTACTTGGCGATTGTCGTTTCCATTATTCTGTTTCGAAAAGGTTTTATTGAGTAAAGAGAGGTAACAAAAGCCGTGCACATATATTATAGGTGTATAATATTTTCAAAACAGAAACGGGCGTCAATTAGTTGTTGTATGTTCGGTCGAGCGCTTGTTCTCAGTGATTTTATAATTTCGTCAAGAAATTTTCTGATTAAAAATGCCGAGATTGTCTTAAGTTTCAAGAGGTGACCGAACAGATACAAGAACGTATTTGTCCAGATCGAAAAAAGGCCTAAACCATGTAAAAAAATAAGGATGAAGCTAATACGAAAAGTGCATCATCAAAAAAGATAAAGTTGAATACCAGTACAAGCGTGCCAGAAGACGTTGAAAATCATTATAGAATCGTCGATTTTTTGCTTGTTTTCTTAACAATTGCAAGTTTGGTGAAATGTGCTAAGGGTGATAGTTCAGTTGCGTTCAAAAGTTGTACAAAAGAAGGTCTTGGCTTTCAAATCCAGGTAAAATGTGCCAATTGTGATCTACGTTATATACCGTTGAGGGGGAAAACTGGTCATCGCTACGAAATCAACACTCGATTTGTTTTCGTAATGCGTACATTAGGTTTGGGTTTAGCAGGCTGCAATAAGTTTTGCGGTCTAATGGACAGTGCAAGGATTTTTTAGCCACATCGTCTTATTTGGATATTATGAAATCGATTTGCTCCTACGTCGAAACGGCTGCTGTAAAATATCTCCTTTCCATCGCAGACGAAGAAAAAGAGAAAACAAGGGCAAATTCGGAATCTGATACTTTGACCGTTTCTGGCGACGGCACGTGGCAGAAGCAAGGCTTTAGCTCCTTGTTTGGCGTCACTTCATTGATTGGTTATTGGACTGGAAAAGCTATTGATAGTTTTGTAAGTAGTTTGTATTGTCAGTCTTGCAAATTGTGGGGAAAAAAAATGAATACAACTGAATTTGAAGAGTGGCACGAAGAACACGTTGATAATAATGAATGTCAAGCCAATCACACCGGACCATCAGGTAACATGGAAGAAGGCGCAGTAATCGAGATGTTCCGTCGCTCAGAGGAAAAGTATGCAAAGTATAAAAGTATAAAAGATAGCAAAGATCAGCAACTATGTCGGACATGGCGATAGCAAAACTTATGGCAATTTAGTGAAAGCGAAACCTTACGGTGAAAATTTCACTATAAATAAAAAAGAATGTGTAGGTCACGTGCAAAAGAGAATGGGAAAACGTCTACGTGATCTGGTAAAAAATACTGTTGAAGATAAAGTCATGAAAACCGGACAAAATTCAGGTAAAAGTCATCGATAATTTGAGTCGATACTATGGAGCAGCAATAAGACATAATTGTGATTCGGTAGAGAAAATGAAAAATGCCATCTGGGCAAGCCACCAGCAGTCGACAGATGATAACCCTCAACACGATAAGTGCCTGAGCGGCGAGGACTCGTGGTGTCCTTATCAAAAAGCTCTAGCTACAACAGGAGTGGAAATTTTTTAACACAATTACGCTCCACTTCCAGAAGATGTCTTATAAGCAATAAAACCGATTTACGAAGATCTGAGCAAGGATGCACTTCTTAAAAGGTGTCTTGGAGGTTTTACCTAAAATGCCAACGAAAGTCAGAACCAGCTAATTTGGAGGATTGCACCGAAAAATTACCCAGCAGCAAACAAATCGTTGAATTTGCATGCTACGTGGCTGCATGCACTTTCAATGAAGGTGCTGGTGCTTTTATCACCTTTCTGTCGGATATGAATATCAGCGTTGGGCCGAGCGCTCATGAATCCGCAAGATTGGAAGATAACTGTCGCATCAAAAGAGCCGAGATACAAGCTGAGAAGCAGAGCAAAGAAGCCAGGATAAGGCAAAGGCTTGAAAAAAAGGCTGGAGACATCGAAGCTGCTGCAGGGAGTCTACTCTAAGGAGCTGGAATCGATGATTCGGTGTAAGTTAAAAAAAATCACTTTTTAGCTTCTAAAACTTCAAACGCGTTTTTCTCGAAACCACTTTTTCAAAGTCCGTGTTCACTGCCATTTGAAAACTACATGACCGATTCATTTCAAACTTGGTACACACTTTCTACATATAAAATACCCCCCCCCCCCCAACGGTTAGTTTGAGATTTTTTTACATTGAGGAGGTTTTCCACCCCCAAAATGGCGGAACTTTTCGTGAAAAATAGCACTTTTCACTTTACATGACCACCAAAAATTTAGAAATGAAAATAAAAATTATCAAAGACCGTTGGGGGAGGATTTAATGATACTTTGATTGAATTTTAATGGTACTTGATCTCAGATAATTTCTAGCTGAGACACAGTGACCACCGCAAATCGTGTTTTTGCAAAAGCGTTCTTGGAAAAGCTTTGTCACCGGCTTGTTTGTGGATATTTTCGCGTACAAATTTCACGGAATGTTCTTGATATGACACTTTACAATGTACAAAAGGTTTCAATAAATTTACTCTATCCATATAGATGAAAAAAATAGCAAAAAAGTGTTTTTTTTTCACGCTGAAACCCCTACCCTCCCTTTGAGTGTGACTGCACGCGCTCCGGTTTCGCAGTACAGTACAGCAGGCTAGGGCCTATCCTCAGCAATGAGGCGGGAAATTCAGCGACAATTATTATTTTTGTTAAGGACCGTTCTTATAAACGTCATCAATTTTTGATAATTTTTACCCCCCCCCCCCCTCCTCTTGAAATCATCCTATCCTTCCTATCGCCATAATCCAATTACCGTTACCGTCATCCAACGACCAGACCCCCCCCCCCATTTTTACATGACGTAATTTATGGACGACTCCTAACCCATGAAAAAATTGCCAACACAAACAATACGGCTGATATCTGGTCCAGTACGGGCCAACCGACTGTGAGCAACCAGTCTTGGCACAACGTTGAAACAATGGTTCTGCAATTTCTCAACCGATCCTTTTTTCAAAGTTCGGCATCCAGCATAACGCCAATGTTGGAACGGTTCCGCTTAACGACCGAGAGCCAACTGCTGGGGTAGACTACTGGAGCCGACCATGGGCCAGTACTGTTCGCCATTAATTGCCCTACAGTAATATCTAATCCCGGCATCCAGTATTATATCAATGTCGGACCGGTATCGGCTTCCACCTGATAGCCGACTGTTGGAATAGACTACTCGAGCCGATCATCGACCAGTACTGTCCACCATTAATTGCCCTACGTTCATTTCTAAGATCGGGATACAGCAATATGCCAATGTCGGGACAGTGTCGACTAACGACACAGGATCGACCATTGACGTGGATAGCTCGGACCGACCATGGGCCAGTAACATTCACCGTCAATTATGCCATGCACTGCTCGCAAATCGCCATCCAGTGTTGTATCAGTGTAGATGAAGGAAGAGTTAGTCCATTGCCGGCTTATCGTCCGATACTTAACGATTTTTTTCCCGTGTGGTTTGTGACTCCCGCGTATCTTTAAACTTGGCTTCTCAGCCAATCGTCTTCAAGTGTTCGCAACCATATGTGCGACAGGCGTGTGGAGTTTGTCGTCCTAACCTCAATCGCTCAGTTCGCTTGACCACGCGTTTGCGAAAGTGTCACCCGCAAAAAGACGCGCTGGGACTATTTTAACCTGTACAAATTAGATATAAAATTGGACATATAAAAAACCTTCATCGCTCAGTCGGCTTCATAGCGTGTTTGCGTAAGTGTGACCCGCAAACAGACGCGCCAAAAGAAACATCATTGATGCGAATAACAATGGGTAATTCACATCCGATCTTTCGTGAATCCACATATCAGTTTTCCTGGTTTTTATTTTGCATTAATATTTTATTTGCGAAACAATTCTAAGTATCGTATTAACGTATTATTATTATTACCCATACACAATATTCTGTCGTACCGACATTTACCAGGTCAAGTTATAAATTATCTACTTTGTACCTGAATTCAATAATGATGAATTATAATATTTATGTAATTCCGGGAAAGTATTCTTTTTATTACTGTGTACTACCATATATATAAATAAAATACTGACATAATGTAATAATGGTCGAAAGTCGGGGCATTATGGAACTATTATTGATAACGGACCGGACCAACCTCGGTATGATATTGGCTAGAACTTCGGCCAACGTTGGGACAAGCGTCGGGTCTGTTTTAATACCAACGCTGAACAATTTCAAGCTCGACGTGAAGAGCAAGCTGAGTGGCAAGCCAGCTTGAGAGCTGCCGAGACACCGCCACAATCGCGGTCTTGCAGAGGAGACTAGTATGAACGGCAAGCCAGCTGGAGAGCTGCTGAAAGGACGGGGTAGTCTGACCATCGGAGTAAGCAGCACGCTAATGCTAGCACGCTAATGCTAGCTTGACAGCGGGCTGCTGAGACTGCCGAGGAAGCTGAAACTCGCAAACGTGTTGTTGCTGAACCTCGCAGACGTGTTGTTGCTGAAAGAGTAGCACAACGACGGCTGCCGTTCACTGTGAATACGCTGCTTTGGAATGCGAGGGTAGGGTGAAAAGTTTCCGGCCTGACCAAGAGATGGTGCCACTAGGTCTAGTTTTGGAGCGGCGTCCTACAGTACCATTCCTACCGAGCTTGTATGTACAGTTTCAGCCCAATCGCTACGTTAGTTTGCGTTTGAGAGCACATTGCGCGAGACGCTTCCGTTGTTTTCGTAAAAATGGAAAAATTGGAAAAACGTGCTGTCATCAAATACTTCCATTTGAAAGGTTTTACACCAAAACAAATAAAAGAAGAGATGGATTCAGCACTAGGAGACTCCTCCCCATCATATTCAACTATTAATCAGTGGGTTTCTGAATTTAAAATTGGTCGTGTGAGCACCTCTGACGAGCTTCGCTCAGGACGGCCCGTTGAAATCACAGCTTCAGAGATGATTGAAAAAATCCATAAAATAGTGTTGGAAGACCGCAGGTTGAAAGTACATGAGATAGCTGAGACCTGTAGGATGTCAGCTGAACGTGTGCGAAATATTTTGCACAACCATTTGAACATGGAAAAGCTGTGTGCAAGGTGGGTGCCGCGTTTGCTAACGCTCGACCAATCGAGCGTTTGCTAACGCTCGACGCTACCGACAATTTGGCGCTGTATAGACGTAATCCAAACGAATTTTTGCGTCGATTCATAACTGTTGATGAGACATGAGTCCACCACTACACTCCTGAAAGTAAAGAACAGTCAAAACAGTGGGTTGGAAAAGGGGAACCAACCCCAAAGAAGGCAAAAACAATTTTATCGGCAAACAAGGTTATTGTTCGCTACTGTTTTTGGTTGTTTGGCAAACAAGGCTACTGTTTTTTGGGATGCGAGAGTTATGAGAAATGTATCAGTGTTGATGGAGATTATGTTGAAAAATAAAGCAAAAAAAATGTTTAAATATCGTTTTTCTTGGTCAGGCCGGAAACTTTTCACCCCACCCTCGTACGATCCGGCTTCTAGACTACGGTAGTCACAGGCTTATCAAAATGGAAAGGATGAGTAACGAATATAGATTCTGCGAAGCGTTAAAATGGACGGGGGAACCGCTGGGAAGTATTGTTCTGGAGGGAAAGTAGCTATTCGTAAATTGGAAGAGCCATTTTAATTCTTGAAGCATCTTTCCACATATAAAACAGGAGAATCCAATTTCCATTGACTTTGGCACTTCCTATGACAATTGATGAGTCACAGGGCCAAACCCTGAAAGTGATGGAAATGCATTGGGGCACGTAGAGCTTCTCGCATGGTCATCTGTGTGCTGCTCGAGAATATCGAGGACCCAAAACTTACGGGTGCTTGCATAATACCATGAGACATATAATGTTGTCTACAGAACTATAGTCGAAAGCCATAGAGTTTTGTAGACAACATACCCAACGCTTAGGGCAGGGCGGGGTCTTATGAGCCGCAGGCTCTCTCATGCCACCCACACCACCACCACAGACGGTACATGCTAGATACATGTGCGGGATGTCAGTAGAAATGGGAGGAGTACGCGGCTCAGCCACTTTTGCGTCGTCGCCGGCCGGTGTTGAGTTGGAGTGTCACGTACGTGTTACTATTCTACTATTCTATAGTAACTATAGAATAGTAACTATTCTATCTATAGTATATATATAGTAACTATTCTATATATAGTAACTATAGAATAGTAACTATTGTTACTATTCTCGCGCCAGAAGTTTAAAAAAGCCGTTTGTCGTATCTTTTGGTCTCCAGCCCATCTTGTGGTGTTACGGCAATCAAGTAAGTGTATTATGATTTCATAATAGTGTATTTGTCCGATGACAATAAAAAATAATAAAATATTAATAGTCTTAGGGTGGCTCGATCCAATTGGTGAAACAATGCGGAAGGGGTCGTTTAAGCCAAAACAAGCGAGGTTCCTTTGGCACGGCTTTTTGCCATGCCCAAGGTTAGATTTGCAGTGAAAATCAGGTTTTTAAACCCCACCCCAAGTACCTATAAACCTTTCTACAACAACTATTTCATTTTTTTCAGAATGCGAAAGTACAAGAGAAAAACTGAAGCACCTACAGTCTCCAAATATCTGATGAAACGTGCCGCAGAAGAAGTCATCGACGGCAAAAGTATCCGAAAAGCGGCAAAATATCACAAGGCAGATAAAACTGCGCTCTCTTCTTCTTTTTTATGTTTTTTTTTAAATTATTTTTAAACCATTATTATCCCATTGGCTCAACTGAGCCATCTGACTTTTGTGATATTCATGTAAATTTAGACTAGTAAGCAACGTTTTTACTACAGTTTTATTATGATGCTACATAGCCAAATAAACAACCTATCTATTTTAAAAGATATTACTTATCACTTCATTAATTCGGAGCCATACTGCTTAGACCAAAATCATGATCACGTGACCCCGCTCTGCCCTACCTCAGTCAGTCAATCTACAGCAGTGCCCGACAAATATGATCCTCAACCTTCTTTGATTCTTTTTTACTTTTTTCTGTATTCATTTATCTCCTCTCAATAAAATGCTAGCTTCCACGCTGGGGAAGTCGCAGGCAAAGGCTAGTATTTACTGAAAGCAGAATGTTCGCATTTTTAAGAACTAAATACGAGCGCCTATCCACATATGAAACCGTAATTGTAAATTTGTACGAGAATGTAGGCACCGGCATACACTGGGTCGCATGTAAAAAACCGCACGATTTGATAGTTTCGCAGATCGTTTATTCTGATAGCTTCGACAATCTTCCGCCTTCATTTTAACTCATGCCATATTTTGGTGCTGTTAGCGTGAAATCTAATGATAAAAGATATCACGAATAGAATACGATTTATGGTTAACATTGATGTCTCAAGTTTTTTTATCAACAATCATTGCGGTGCAAAGACCTATATACATATATACTTTACAGGGTGTCCCATTTTCAAAAACCATAAAAATCAATAGAAGAGACGCCGTCGTACAAGGAAGGGCTTACAATAAAAGTTTTATGGTCTTGAGGGGGACATCCGATGGTGACACAAAATATTTTTTGTCAACACCCCTACGAGGCACCACAGTAACTTTTCATGTTTTGAACTGGAAGAGCACGTTGAAAAATGATTTTGAGACAAGTCAGGAGGAAAAAAATTCTCTAGTTCAAAAATCAAGAAAGGTATGACGGTTAAAAGATTTTGGAAATAACCCACGCTGGAGCGTAGATACACCATAGCAGCGAATTTCGAAAGGCGCATTCAACTCTGTGTCGAGCAATATGATCAGTTATGGCTGTTAAATGGCAGTTTAGGGTTTTTCAAATAGCGCATGCACATGAACGAAGTTACATCTTTACTGAAACCGAAAATGTACCACCGAAATCCTACCACCTGCCTTAGTATTACCCATGGTGTGTGTGTGTGCGCGCATTTCCTAATCACACAAAAAGTATTTCCTATACCGTTTTTTAATACAGAATTTCTTTTTTTTGTACTAATTTTGTATATTAGGTACTTAAGGCGGGATATACATTTACAACGATCAAAATATCGATTTCTTTTTTTCTTTAAACGGTAAATCTAGATATGTAGAATATTTCCCTGTAATTCCGAACGTTACAGCCCGTTATCGCTGTGCCTCACCGCTCGGATTCGGAGCGGGGGTAAACTTCAAACCCCTTTTTCTCATAACTGCAATTTCGTAATTGGCGTGCAAGATTACTCAAAAACTATTCAGCCGGTTCAGTTAAAATTCGGTAGAGATATTTATAATATTGCTACCTTCTACTTGACGATAATTATTTTAGAAAAATTATTTAAAAAACGACTTCTTTAATTCAAATTTCACATAAATTTTGCGTGAAATGTTGTTTTTTTTTGTAAATGCGTGCCATTCTATTAAATTTGAATTTTCTTCATTTTAATTACTGTTAAGTAGAAACTATACATGTTCTAACTGAATTTTTTTTTGGTTTTTTGTCACTCAAAGTTTACGGGAAGCTTGACTTCACGCCGATTTGCAACTCCGGCGGCAACCTTGCTGTAACACTGTGCCACAACTCCGCTACTATAATGATAAATGAAAACTAAAAAAAAATTATTTTGTATACTCAAATATACTATTAAGGTATACCTACAGTTTCATAAATGGAGAATAATTATTTGTTAGTTTAAAAAACACCCAATAATTGCATCCCCCGCCTGAAGCTTTTAAGATCACAACAGTATTTTTTAGTACTCAACATTTTTTCTGAAGGAATTTATATCCGAAAGCAATTTCTAATTTTTTAACTTATTATAGCTTGACGGCATTTGACTGAGGCGGAAGTTGCTTGTCTTATAACCCTGGTTGAAAAAGGCTGCCGTTACCGCGTAATGCAGGGAGGGTTTACAACTTTTAAAACAATGTTAATTTTGAAACAGAAAAACGGGTTCAGAAACGGTTTTTTTTTACTTTGATAGAGTTTAATTGTTATTTTTCAATGAAAAATTGTCGAAGAAATAAAATTACATCCGTTAAAATGAAAAAATATATTTCTTTTAATCAAAAAAGGAAAAAAGATTTTCCCCCCCTACAAACGAATTAACCTTGTTTAAAAACAATAATGACGTTCCTTTAATTGTTTTACAAAATTTCCAATCTTTGATCATTTAGGCCACCGGGGTAAGAAGATCCCCATGAAAAAATGTACAACTGGTCCGACGTTGGCCCAGTACTGCGCCAACTCTTCTGTATGGTTGGCCATTCCCTGGCACAAATGTCGGTCCATTAATGGACCATTTTTGGAATGATATCCTCGGGCCAAGACTGCTTACCGATATCATGCCAATATTGGACGCAAATTGGAAATTGGACGGGCCCGGCACTAGTGCCAAGGTTGGCCCACGTTACAGCTAATATCACACCATCGTTGCTGCCGACGCTCGTGCCAACATCGGCCCAAGTTTCAGCCAATATTGTCTCAGCGTTGGTATTAAAACAGACCCGACACTTGTCCCAACGTTGGCCAAGTTCTAGCTAATATCATACCAAGGCTGGTCCGGTCCGTTATCAATAATATTTCGATAATGCCCCGAGTTTCGACCATTATTATATTATGTCAGTATTTCATTAATATACATGGTTGTACACAGTAATAAAAAGAATACTTTGTCGGCATTGCATAAATATTATGATTCATTGTTATCGAATTCAGGTACAAATATTATAATTTATAACTTAAGCTGGTAAATGTTGGTACCAGAGAATATTGAGTATCGGTGATAACAATAACACGATAATACGATACGCAGAATTATTCCGCAAATAAAATATTAATGAAAAATGAAAAACTGATATGTGGATACACGAGAGATCGGATGTGAATTACGCATTGTTATTCGCATCAATCATGTTTCTTTTGGTACGTCTTTTTCGCGTGTTCGCGTAAGTCACACTTACGCGAACACGCGATAAAGCCGACTGAGCGATGGAGGTTTTTTTTCTATATCCAATTTTATATTTAATTTGTATAGGTTAAAATAGTCCGAGCGCGTCTTTTTTCGGGTGACACTTTCGCAAACACGCGGTCAAGCGAACTGAGCGATTGAGGTTAGGATGACACACTCCACACGCCTGTCACACATACGGTTGCGAACACTTGAATACGAATTGCTAAAAAGCCAGATTTAAAGATACGCGGGAGACATAAACCACAAGGGAGACAAAATAGTTAACTACCGCACGAAAAGCCGATGATGTATGTTCCTTCACCTACACCGATACAACACTAAATGGCGATTCGCGAGCAGTGCATGGAATAATTGACGGGGAACGTTACTGGCCCATGGTCGGTTCGAGCTATCCACGCCAATGGTCGATCCTGTGTCGTTAGTTGACACTGCCCCTACATTGGCATATTGCTGTATCCCGGTCTTAAAAACAAACGTAGGGGAATTAATGGCGGACAGTACTGATCCATGATCGGCTCCAGTAGTCTAGCCCAACAGTCGGCTCTCAAGTGGTAGCCGATACTGGTCCGACATTGGTATAATACTGGATGTCGGGATTAGATATGACCATAGGGAAATTAATGGCGAACAGTTCTGGCCCATGGTCGGCTCCAGTAGTCTACCCCAGCATTCGGATCTCGGTCGTTAACCGGAACTGTCCCAACATTGGCGTTATGCTGGATGCCGAACTTTGAAAAAAGGATCGGTTGAGAAATTGCAGAACCATTGTTTCAATGTTGTGCCAACACTGGTTGCCCACAGTCGGTTAGCCTGTACTGGACCAGACATCGATGCTATTGTTTGTGTTGGCAATTTTTTCATGGGTCGGAGCGACTGAACACTGCATACTTTCTGTGGATACAATGAGCTTACCAAAAATGCCTAAACACAATAGTTGTAATGGTTATCCGCGGTGATATCGAACTTTTCGAATTTATAGAACACTCGCCATTTTTTAACATTTTTTTACATCAATATCTCATATCAAACATTGAAAAAATTAAATATCGAATTTTTGCCCTTTAAGGGCATATTATTAGCTGTCCGGAATTGCCCGTCAGTTTTCTGTACGATTATTGGTTCATGAGGTATTAATTATCAAAGTCAAAAGCGTCATTTTGGGTTTGATAGCTCATTACTGTGCGTACCGACCTCTTTCAGGGCTCAACTTAAATGGGAAGAAACAAGGATAAGAGCCCTTATTGCCTCATTCATGGAAAAAAATACCTTGTCTGTAGTCCTTTTTAAAAAACTACGAAAACCTCTAAAACGTTTGTTTCGCGATTTTTCTTTTGATTCATTAATGAAAAAGGGTAAACAAAAATTCAGACGTAAAATCACAAAAACTAAAAATTTCAAACATCAAAATGCTTTCTTCAATTTTCTCCGATGGTCATTTTTCGCAGAGATAGAGCATTTTGAAAATGACCTAACAATTTCAGATTTTTTTATTCTCTTAAGACGTGAGATGCAGTCAGAGGCGCGAAAAAACGAGCATTTTCAATAATTTTTTTTATAGTAATTAAGCTTGTTTTACAAAAGTGGTTACACAGTCGTTTTATGTTATATTTCAACTTGACTTGTACAAATTTTCAACAAAAAATATTGATTATTTATGAAAATATGGCGGTCTTTGTCGGACCCCCTTCGGCATGTAGCGCTTTGCGGTGACCATCATAAAATGTTACTGGATCATCTGAAATCAAAAAACCAAAAAAAAAACAAATTTAATAATGAATCTAGTCCTTAATCGAAGCTTTTTTTTTAATTAACAAAATGGCGGCTTCCGACAGATAACTTTTGATGTTCAACCAAAAAATCGCTCGTTCATTATTTTAAAAAAAATAGAAATTTTCAACAAAAATGAAAATCATTCGATTCAGGATTAGTTTTTAATGCTATCAATAAGCACACCAAATTTTATCAAAATCCATCGAGTGGTTTTTGAATTATCGCGGTCACCGACTTGAAAAACATAGTTTTGAGAAAAACGCGTTGAATGTTTTTCGATGTGGATACGGTATTATATGTTCGTAAAATTTTGAGCTCGATGGATAAAGCTAAACTTTTTTTATGTATTTTGATCTGCTGAATCCGAATATCACATTTTTTTGTTGAAAAGTCGAGCATTCAATTGTTTATAGCCAATTGTAGAAACAAGCTTACAAAAAATTAAAGTTTTTCGGGATGAATTCATTTTTTATAACATTTTGGGCAATTTTAAAACGAAAGTATTATTTATAAAATTTTGCTAAAGTTCATCGTTTTTGAATAATACATTTTTGAAAATGTCTGAAAGAGTTTTCCAATTTTACACGTGATTTATATATAGAAATACTAATTTAAAAATTACTTACATCGAATCATCAATTCCTGGCCCATACAATAGGGCTTCTGCCCATGTGGACGCTTCCAAAATATCAATTTGTTGTTGTCTTCGAAGCATTCTGCTTTCCCAGGTCGAAACCGGTTGCTTTCAGCTGCCGTTCGCTACCTTCCATGGGGACCCGACCCTTTCACTAATTGTGGGATATCCCGGAAACTATTCATTGGATTGACTTGAAATTTTTAGGGAATGTTTTCAAAACATCATACTTCAAGAAAATGTAACAAAAAAATCAATTTTTTGAAAATTCTGACTGCATTTCACTCCTTAATTTTTGTCAGTAGTAAAAAATAAAAAATAAAGAAATGTACTCCTCATTTTTCGTCACAAGTGCAAATGGTCCATAATATAAAAAAATCGCGAACCTCGTTGAAATTAATCATGCTCCTGAGTTTGTGACACCTTGTCAATGGCAGCTGGCAAATTGTACAATATCGACTTACGGAGATTCAACGAAGAAAGCACTCCTTGATAACAGTGAGATATTTCGAAATGATATATCATTTCGATATAATCGAAATTGTATACACATTTTTTGAAGATCGCCCAAACTTTAATGTCCTATTTGACTGTACTAACTTCGATACGTTATATCAACAGCGACCATTAGATGAATAATTCTGACTGAAACATCTGACGTAATGCCGTCTGTTCTATTGATATTCTCTTTCACACGGCAATATCTGCATTGGCATGAAACCATCATAAACGGAATTATGTATTATAGATGTACACTCCCGCTCAAAAGTTTGGATACACTCATCGATATTTCTTGCCGCACTTGAAGTTGGATAACTCTGCCAAAAAAAAGATATCCAAATTCCCAAGGCGGCGTTTGAAAAAGGGTGTATCAGGCTACAGTTTGTCGATTTTTAAAAATTTTTACGATTTTTTTTCGACCCAGTACGCCCTTTGGTACTTGACCATTTTTAGGCCTTTTTTCGACCATCGCGAATCGGGCGCACATTTTAAGGAAATTTTTTGTATTTTTTTTTACCATGAAAAACTCAACAGGGATGATAAAAACTCCATCTTCCTCTATTTAAAAAAATTTTGCGATTTTTTTTCGAAATGTCATTTCATTTTTTGCTAAAAAAGATAGATTTTGAAAAATTCAGAATAACTCGAGAACAATAGAGTTTAAAAAAAACATCAGGGATAAAAAAGTTGCGTATTTTTATACTGAATCGCCTGGAATTTTTTCAGAATGTTTCCCCGAAATTTTTTTTTGAGTATTGTCACTCAATTAAAATACTCCAAAAAAAAATTTCGGAGAAAAATTCTGAAAAAATTCCAGGCGATCCAGTATAGAAATACGCAACTTGTTGCATCCCTGATGTTTTTTTTTAAACCCTATTGTTCTCGAATTATTCTGAATTTTTCAAAATCTATCTTTTTTAGCAAAAAATGAAATGACATTTCGAAAAAAAATCGCAAAAATTTTTTGAATAGAGGAAATAGAGCTTTTATCATCCCTTTTGAGTTTTTCATGGTAAAAAAATACAAAAAATTTCCTTAAAATGTACTCGCATAACTCGTGAGAGTTACGAGTAAAAATACTCACCTCATCTAGACGAGTTTTTCGTCGAAAAGGCCGCCTTTGGCTCGGCGCACCGCGTTTACGATTCGTGGCATCCGTTCGATGAGTTTATCGAGTTGGTCTTGGTTGAGACTCGACCATACAGCCTGCAAAAGCATCCAGAGATCCCCCGTGGAAGATGGACAATATTTCTGGATTTTCCGATCAAGCTCTTCCCACAGAAGCTCGATCGGATTGAGGTCCGGTGATTGCGGCGGCCAAACCATGTTGGTGATGATCCCAGTCTTTTCCTTATTTTCCAGATATCCTCTGCAGAGTCTGGAGCTGTGCTTCGGATCGTTGTCCTGCTGCATAACAAAACCATGGCCAATGGTTCGGAGACCGGATGGAAGAGCGTGTCGAACTAGTATCTGTTTGTATTCTTCCTTTCTCATAATTCCTTCGACTTTTATTAAGTCTCCGGTACCATGACCCGAAAAACAGCCCCACACCATCACAGAGCCACCCCCATGTTTCACAGCGGGCAGTAAGCATTGTGGTGCCATTTTTTCTCCGGGATTTCTTCTCACGAACACTCGTCGACGAGATCCAAATACGATGAATTTGGACTCGTCGGTCCACAAAACATTTTTCCACTGAGCTACTGTCCACTTTCGATGTTTTAAAGCCCACTGGTACCGTTTTTTTTATTAACGAGACGCAGCAGGGGTTTTTTTATCGCGGCACAGCCTCGGAGCCCAGAATCGAACAGCCGACGTTTTACTGTTGTCAGTGATATCGAGAGTTCGTTCGATTGATTATATTCTGCTCGAATTTCCGCGGCGGTTAATCTTCGATTCCTCTTACTAGTGAGGATCTTTGATCTTTTGATCGTCTTGGGGAGTCGTTTTTTTTTGGCCGGCCGAAGCGACGACGATCCTGATGAGTGCCCGTCAATTTCCACCTCGCGATCGTTGTCTGGATCCCTTTCCAAGAAACTCTAATTTCTCTTGCAATTTTTCGATATGGAACTCCTTTTTTCCATAGCGCTACTATTGCACGCCGTTTATCGAGAGAAATCTGTTTTTTCCGTGCCATTTATGAAAAATTGACCAATAATTTTCTTGCGATAATATGCAAATTACGTTTGATTTTGTACTCGCGTTTGAAGCATTCGCACAGAACTAACTGTCGTCGTCGACAACGCTTGTAGTATTCCGCAAAATTTGTCCTTCTTTCTTCTATTTTTTTTCTCTTTTTTTCTTTTCTTCTTTCTTCTTCTATTAAAAATGTAAATAGAAAAAAATATGAGAAAATATTGATTTATTTTTCACGCGACAGCGTTGCAGAAAAACGGCATTGAATAACCTTGAGGACACGGTAAAGCATGAAAAAGAAAACAATCGTTTTGTGGTGAAATTGGTGATCTTTTTTCTCGTATTTTTTTCTATTTACATTTTTAATAGAAGAAGAAAGAAGAAAAGAAAAAAAAAGAGAAAAAAAATAGAAGAAAGAAGGAGAAATTTTGCGGAATACTACAAGCGTTGTCGACGACGACAGTCAGTTCTGTGCGAATGCTTCAAACGCGAGTACAAAATCAAACGTAATTTGCATATTATCGCAAGAAAATTATTGATCAATTTTTCATAAGAAAAAAGATAGATTTTGAAAAATTCAGAATAACTCGAGAACAATAGGGTTAAAAAAAAACATCAAGGATGCAAAAAGTTGCGTATTTTTATACTGGATCGCCTGGAATTTTTTCAGAATTTTTCTCCGAAATTTTTTTTTTTGGAGTATTTTTATTTTATTATAAAAAAATTTCAGGGTAAAATTCTGAAAAAATTCCAGGCGATTCAGTATAAAAATACGCAACTTTTTTCATCCCTGATGTTTTTTTTTAACCCTATTGTTCTCGAGTTATTCTGAATTTTTGAAAATCTATCTTTTTTAGCAAAAAATGAAATGACATTTCGAAAAAAAATCGCAAAAATTTTTTAAATAGAGGAAGATGGAGTTTTTATCATCCCTTTTGAGTTTTTCATGGTAAAAAAAATACAAAAAATTTCCTTAAAATGTGCGCCCGATTCGCGATGGTCGAAAAAAGGCCTAAAAACGGTCAAGTACCAAAGGGCGTACTGGGTCGAAAAAAAATCGTAAAATTTTTTTAAAATCGACAAACTGTAGCCTGATACACCCTTTTTCAAACGCCGCCTTGGGAATTTGGATATCTTTTTTTTTGGCAGAGTTATCCAACTTCAAGTGCGGCAAGAAATATCCATGAGTGTATCCAAACTTTTGAGCGGGAGTGTATGTATGATTTAATATTAATGACGTGTTATGGCATATATCAATTTACATAAAAGTGTGTGATGATACCAGAAGTACACGCTTAAAAATCGGAACACTGTAAACGGCCAGTTATCAACAGAAGGCAGGGACAGTCACGCACCGCTGTAAAGCGCGCTACCAGTCCCTAGGGGCAAGCAAATCAACGTGAAGGCAGTCGAATTCCTCACTTTGTTATGGAAATGGATCGATCAAAATAATTTCTTATTTACAAGTTGTACTATTGCCGGGATGATTATAAGTTTTCAATTGGAGAACCGTCATTAGTATTTAAATAACAATAAATGAGGCATAGGCAATGATTCTGAATCGTACAATTATTAATACTAACATCGGAAGGAAGATCGTGTGCGTCAGGCACATATGAATTCCATGCGTAATGATGAACGTGAATGTTTATGTATGGCGTTAAAGCAGCCCCGGATCTAAGAGAGGGCAAACCGGGGTACCTGCCCTGGGCGGCAATTCAAAGGGGCGCCAAATTGTGATTGAAAAAAACTTGTTTCACACAGCGTCTAGCATCCAGGGCGCTTTCGTGAGTTTCAATGGCCTCGTGATTCTAGCCATCAAAAATAAAACTGCCTATGCGACGAACTTTGATGAGGTGTTCCTTTAGGCGTCTTTTGAAAAACTGGTCAACAATTTATTGATCGATCCGGCGGAAATTTTGACAGGTTTGTCACTATAAGATTATTAGAAGGATATACCTAAAGTTTTAAGGTTATCGCGTAAATAAATTACCTTTTTGAGGTAAGAACTGTCGAGAAAATGGTCAAAAATATGAAAGTTTGATCACAAAGCCCATTTAATTTTTAATGTTATACTTTTCAATATTTTTATAGGTATATCCTTCCAATAATGTTGTAGTGAGAAACCTCCCAAAGTTTCAGCTAGATTGATCAAAAACTTGTTGAACTATAACATGAGCAGTTTTTCAAAAGGCGCCTAAAAGAATACCTTATAATGCCGCCACTCTTGAAATTTGTAATAAGATAATGTGCAAATTTTTAAATTATGCGATTATTTTATCACCTTTAAAAATATTCATGATAAATTACTTATTTTCGGGCGTCTGAAGAGATTTCCCCCCTTAATCTCAAATGCTGGAGGGGAGGGGCGCGAATGTCAAGTTTTTGCCCCGGCTCGAGAAAGTCGTAGATCATGGGCTGCGTTGAAGTCCCATCATCTTGTGGACGCGATGAAATGGCTCAATCTGACTTACCTCAACATTTTCTTGGGATGCGTTTTAGAAAGTCGTGCGAATAATGAGAACAATGTAACGAATATGAAGATTATATTTCTCTTTAGATCGACACAACGAGCAGACATAATTTTATTTTAGTCTACCATTACAATTATTTTTTTTCAGGCTACCATTAGGTAAAACTACATTTTTTAGGTGACCATTCTTTAGGTTCCCATTATAACATCACGGAGTAATCGTTCTTAACCTTTTAACACTCCATTGAAACCAGTTGACTTAATATTTCGAAAATAGTTTTTTAGGAAATTATGTACCATTTTCATGCAGAGCACTCTATTCGATCCATGGATCATGTATGCTGGTAAATCGATAACAAATAAGCCAACCGGGTTGTAAATAAGTTATATCGAAACAGTAAATAAGTTCAATTGATACATCGACTGAGGCGAATTATCAGAATATCGATTCACAAACGTATCAACTGCATTGTTGCGAGAATGCGGACAAATATCTTGCAATGACTCGAGGAATGTCATGGATCGGTAGGATATTCAATGTAGTTGCAGAAGTCCACCTTGCTCATAATTTCCTTTTTTTACATCTACTATCAAAACGTGAATCGCGTGTCGTTTCGAGTGCGGTAGCGCGCAACGCACCACCTTGCTTTTGATTATGCGTCTATTCGGGCGTACTTGTGATACCTTCAGAATGAATAGAAGGGGAGAAACGAAGGGAAAGGCAGATCCGCATACAAATGTACTCGACTCGTGGAGGGAGGAGCAGTGGGCTTGGGGTTAAAGAGTGCGGTACCGAACGTAGATGGATATCGTTAATTGGCACGGCTGACTTCAAGAAGAAAGGGGCTGGCGATGGTGCTCTTCGCTCCAATGATCTTGGTGAAGGGGGAGCCACGCGACCGTTGCTCTCTCTCTATATCTCCCTCCCTCTCCCTCTCTCTCTCTCTCTCTCTCTCTCTCTCTCTCTCTCTCTCTCTCTCTCTCTCTTGCGCCCTCTCTTGCGCTCGCTCTCTTGCGCCCTAAAGCCAACTCGAAATCGCTCGTTGCGACTGGCAAGAACCAATGTCCTCTTCCATTTAAAGAATTTAATTTTTTCTATTAGGTGAGGTAAGTTAATGTTTTACACGTCACGTAAATCAACTCGAATAATAATTAAAGGAATAAATCCATATTTTCAATCAGCGATCAGCTAATTCTCCTGCACAATGTCAAATCGCAATATTAAAAACATTGGTCCATTCATTGCCGCAAATACAGTTGTTGAGCGGTTTGACGTTTGCAACAATTTATTACTTTTTGCGTACATTATATCATGGTACATGGCCTTTTTTTTGCTTTTCGTAACTTCATGTTTTGTATTCGTGTTTCATGTGTTCAAGGTTTCGTGTCTTTCTCGCAATGAGGAAGACATTGACTGCACGCGATTCTTTTTTCTATTTTATTTACAGAATAGAAGAGCCGAATTAAAAATGGTAGGAAAAACAAGATCGACAGCTTTCAATCCCAATTAGCTGACAGACTGGACATTTTCATCTTGGGTTGCACGCATTCCTCAAAAACAACAAAGTGCACGATGAAATTGGTGGGACGACGTTTTCGCTCAGCAATATGGGTAGACGCGCTCTTATAAGTCACGCAGAATCCAAGGAACATCAAGTCATCGTTAATACGAGAAAAAAAACTCACGATGATGGAATCTCGCTGGCTGCCACACGAGCCCCGAGTGTCGAAGCGGATAACACCGTGTCTAGATCAACATCTTAAAGACCATCGAACGAGCCCGCTTTCAGTTCCGGTGTCGTCGAATTGCAAAGCGAAAGCGAAAAAAGTATCACGATGACGTGTGGTATCCATTCGTTTTAGAATAATTCAGAGGCGCAAAATTCTGTACATTGGGCAGCGAAAAGTGTCGCACTATTTCCGAGCAAGTTTCCGGACTCTGGAATTGCCGCGAGGATGAAGGCAAAGGACAAATATTAGGTACATCCTTGTCCACGGCTTAGCGCCCTATTTTCATGACGAGCTCATAAAAGAATTAAAAGGTTGCGATAACGCCGTAGTTGGTTTCGACAAGTCTCTGAACAACTTGGCTCAGCGCGGTCAAATGGACATTGTTGTTCGATTTTGGCGAAACAGTACCAATGAAGTAGCCACTCGGTACTTCAATTCTGCGTTTCTAAAACACGCAACGGTTGCCGATCTGCTGCGAGCATTTACACCGAGTCTATGGGACGGTGGTCGCGAAAAGATCCTTCAAGTTTCTACGGATAGGCCAAATGTGAAAAAGAAGTTCCATCGTGACCTCAGCGATAGTTTGGTTTCAGATCTTACTCAACATCGACAGTTGTGGACTGCATAATGTGAATGGTGCTTTCAGAGTAGGCATGAAAGCGACATCGTGAGATATATCAGAATTCCTTCGTGCTTTCTACGTGATCTTAAAAGATACACCAGCTCCTCGGGGTGATTTTACACACTACTCTGACTCAAAATTATATCCGACAAAATTTGCACGGCTCACTGGCTGGAAAATGGTCCGGTCGTTGAGAGAGCAATGATTATTCCACTTCATGTTTGAAACTACGTCGAGGGAGTAGAAAAAAACGATACTGGGCAGGAAAAGCTTCAAAATCGCTCGGGTGGCATTGAAAGATCAATTATTAGGATGTTAATTGACATTTTTTCTATCGGTCACGACAGAGGCCATTTTTGACTGAATTCCAGACGGATAAACCCGTAGTACCACTCCTTTTCGAATCTCTGTCGAAAATCATGATAAACATCATGCACAGATTCGTTAAGCCCGAAGTAATGACAGTCGCCAAAGTTGTTCATGATATACACGTTTTGGAAAAGAGTAATAATCTTTTGCACGCAAAGCGCGTCGATTTGGGATATGGGACTCACGATACCATCCGAAAAGTTCGAGCACAAATCACCGATCGCGATGTACTGGAATTTCGGCAAGGGTATCGTACGGGTTTTCAGAATATGTGCGAAAAACTTCGAGCACGGTCGCCTCTCACCTTCTCTCTCACCAAAGGCGTGAGTGTATAATCGGCAATCAATCCGAAGCACGGCTCGGTGCTCAGAGACGATGGGCTTACCGCAGCTGGAGGGATTCAAATTATAACAATCGCGAACTCGATGATTCACGCAAGCCGCAATGCTCACGCACGCTATCAAGAGAGCATAGAACTCAAGCAAAGGGAAGAAAATGCGGCGACATCGGCGAATATAAATGAAGACGCTCAGGCGCTCGAGCTGAAATAACTCGAAAAAGAGAGAGAAGAACTCGTAAAAAATGCGAAACAAGAAGAAGCTCCCGCGTAGAAATTTTGATGGGGCCCAAATCAGGGCCCGTTCAGGTTTCCTGACTGCCCTGGTAGGGCACTTATAAGGCAGCCTGAAAGGCCCCTACTAGGATATGCAACGTTGTGTCACATAGAAGTAGAACCCCGAGTAGAAATTTCTTAGTGTTAGCCTGACCAGGATTAGGCCCCGATCGGGGTGTTATACGGGTAACACCTATTACGGACATCCTGATCCGGCCCCGATCGGGCCGGAAGTATTTAGGCCCTGAATCAGGCTATACTAAAATGGCCCTACTAAGGCCGTCCCTGAAAAGATCCTACTAAGGCTTTCCCTGATAGGGCCCTACCAAAGCTTGCTCTGATAGGCCCTACTATGGCTTTCCCTGATGAGGCCATAAATAGGCTTGCTCTATAACTGCCTCAGCAGTCGATAGATGCACATAACCGCTTATTTTACACATGGAAACCTCGATTTTACATCATCGTAGCTTCGGAGTTTCGATGCATTCCTGAATTCTACTTAAAAAAGGTACTATGGACTGTCACGACAAAAAACGTTATACAATTCGGATGCGTGTTAGAAGATTTCGGCAGCTTTGTAAGGCGAAGAGAGAGAGAGGAATTATATATATATATATATATATATATATATATATAAGGTCAAGTTTCAAAAATCTATAGCATGTTATTCCATAAACCTCTTTAATTGTCACAATGATATTAACTAATTGATATACTTTAAGTGATACAACAAATAATTATAAGAATTCATTTGGTCTCTTATGCCATATCTGGGACCAAGATGTTACAAGCACTCGGTAGCATAAGGACAGCGTGCGTAGCGTTGGGTAGGTAGGTACGAGGTTCGATTCCCATATAGGCGAAATATTTTCTAATATTTCTAAATATTGTCGAACAAAAACATTTCAGCAGGCCAGGGAATGACGAATTATGATACAAAACCATTGTAGTGGAACTCTAAATTAGGTGGTTCATTCCATTTTGGATTTTTGAAATATTATATGCATTTCTTTCTGATCAGGCAACCTGATAGGGGCCTGATCAGGCAACCAGGTCAGGCCTATATGTGACACAACGTCTCCTAGTAGGTTCCTAGTAGGGCCCTTTCAGGCTGCCTTATTAGTTCCCTATGAGGGCAGTCAGGCAACCTGATCGGGCCCTGATTTGGGCCCTATCAAAATTTCTACGCGGGTATGGGCCTGACCTGGTTGCCTGATCAGGCCCCTATCAGGTTGAATGATCAGAAAGAAATGCACACAATATTTCAAAAATCCGAAATAGAATGAACTACTCAATTTAGAGTTTCACTACAATGATTTTGTATCATAATTCGTCATTCCCTGGCCTGCTCAAATGTTTTTGTACGCAGAAAATATTAAAGCCTTAGTAGGATCTTATCAGGGCCGGCCTTAGTAGGGCCATTTTAGTATGGCCTGATTTGGGACCCAAGTACTTCCGGCCCGATCGGGACCGGATCAGAATGTCCGTAATAGGTGTTACCCGTATCACACCCCGATCGGGGCCTGATCCTGGTCAGGCTAACCCTAAGAAATTTCTACTCGGCCTCTTCTCAATGACAAAATCACGGCGTTGAAGAAAGCAAAATAGTTCTTATGTTATATCGTTTATTCCTTCCAAAGATATAATTTAATAGTATAATTTTTTCACCATTCGGAATGGTTCGTCAGGGAAATTTTCGAAAATATCAGGGAAATGTCAGGGAAATTTTTTCGTCCGATTTGGCGGCCACCCTGGAGTACATTTTTTGTTTTTGTTTTTCAGATGAACGTGGACCTTGGAAAAGTGACAGCCATCAGCGCGCGTAACGAGGTAAGAACTTTCGGAGATAACGCATAACTCACCTATCTTTTAAATCCTTTCGTTACCGGAAACGCATAGGGTAAACCAACCAGTGCATGGGCGGGGATGAGGTAATGGACGAAAGCTGATTTATATTTAAAACAAGTAAAGAATATAAATTGTCGATAAAAATTCCAACCACTATAATTTTGCAAAAAAATCACAGGTGTTGTTAAAACCAATTTCTCAGTTTAATATCGAATTTTATTAACGTGCGCTACTTGTTTACGCTCCGACTGTGCAGAGTAGGAGTTAAAGAGGCGAGAACAATAGTTTTTATAAGTTTTGCTGGTAAGTATGACTTTCTTTACTTGAGATAGAATCAATCTTTAACATTTTTCCAAATTTTAAAATAAATTCAAAATATTACGTCTGAATTAAACATGGTTATTCACTAGTGCTGTATTCTAACCTCTTTCCAGTGAATGGACATATGTGCTCTGTTCTGATAATTCTCAAAGCAGAGTAGACAGCTCTTCTGCTGGATATTGAGAATTCAATTACTGTTAACAGATGCCAATGGACATTTTATTAGATTTTCTTATACAATTATTTCCCGCGTTTTTTCTTCATTTTTACGAAATTTCGTTTTCTATTTCTCTGTTGACACAAACTTTGGTAGTTTTTTAAGAATGTCACGTTAAGATTAAAAACTTTGTTTTTAATCTTAACGTGATCTTGTGTGTTTTTTTTTACGGAATCGTAATAACACACATAATACTCATATGTATAAGAATATTGTACTTTTTGTGCAACACAGTGATCGTTAAATCTAGAATTTAATACAAATAAATGGCCAATCGTTATCCTTTACGGCGTTCGACTACACTGAACGTCCATTTACCGTCGGTCTGTTTACTGGTAATTTCGTCCATTCACTAACGATTTAGTCATTTCGGTACGTATTTATAAATCGGAGTGTCCGACCGTCTGGTTATCGGACGACTAAGCGTATGTTATTCGTCCGGATAGCGGCTCAGTTCACGCTGCTTTTCGAGGAGGCGTACATATTATTGTGATTCGTATGAGCTAGTATTCGGACGAATAACATATAAATAATCGTCTGGATAGAATGAGTTACATTGTTAAACAAACATCCGGACGAATAATTCACACGTATTCGTTCAAATAAAATCTTTATAATTTTGTAGTAGGTTATGCGGACGAATAACATATATATAATCGTCGGGATAAAAATAGCGACATCGTTGAACTAGCTATCCGGACTAATAACATATGTATACTCGCCCGGATAAAACCTGTATTACTATTGAACGAGCTATCCGGACGAATAATTTGTAGTTATTCATCCGTATACAAAATCTTTGAATTTTTATAATTCTTAGTAG
Source organism: Ophion slaviceki (assembly GCA_944452715.1). Classification (NCBI taxonomy): domain Eukaryota; kingdom Metazoa; phylum Arthropoda; class Insecta; order Hymenoptera; family Ichneumonidae; genus Ophion; species Ophion slaviceki. The sequence continues at coordinate 52,481,379 of OX101783.1, forward strand.
GTTATCCGGACGAATAATTCATGTATAATAGTCCGGATAAAATATGTGCAATCGTATGGCAAGCTATCCGGGCGATTAATATATATGTAATCGTCCGAATAAAATCGTTACAATTATTTACTGAGTTATCTGGACGAATAAGAGTATGATACTCGTCCGGATCGTCTCTGTGTGGCAGTTTTCTCGGATTTCCCCGTTATAGGGTACCCGGGCGAATAAGTGTTCGTTATTCGTCCGGGTAGTGCGCGAGTCGCGGGTCTTTTAGTCAAAAAGTATTTCTCCGTTCAAGCGTGGAAGACGGTCGAGAAAGTACTAGAAACGAAAAAAACAAATTGTAGTCTTCCTCTGTGGATTCTGTTGTATAGATTTGGATGAAAGAGTGGGTGAGTCCCGCCAGGAAAAACAAAACCAAAGAAGCGATCATCAATTAGTCATAAGATGTGATTTTTGCTTCATTTGGTATCATTTGCCGTGCGTCGCTTTAAAAAAGGTACTGAAAGCAAAATTTTGGAAATGTCCCGGTTGTTAATAATACTATCCTGTGATAGTCCCAGCTGTGAACAAATGTCGAAAAAGGTTGTGAACCAATGCATTTTTTAAAAGTTTCTATATAGGTTTCAGAAACTGTATACAGGGTGTCCCAGAACTGATGGTAGTCCCTGAATTGGGGGGTTGGCGGTGAAATTCTGAGTCGATTGACATAAGTATGTATGGGTCTCAGATCAACCCCTGAATTATGATAAATTTTTAAAGGCGGGTCAATCAGGTGTGCTCGATGAGCCAGCATTTGCGGTGAACGATACGCGCGTGCAGTGGCGGCTGGCGGGAGCGTCGCATCTACCGGCGCCACTACTTGCGCGTATCGCTCACCGACGTACGCTGGCTCATTCAGCACACCTGATTGGCATGCCTTAAAAAATTTATAATAATTCAGGAGTTTATCCGAGACCCATACATACTTATACAGGGTGCGCCAGAGAAACTTACTTATTTGAAAGGTCAATAAAAACAAAAGTACTTCAATTATTGTTTAAAATTTTTTTTTATTTGAGAATACAATATCCCAATTTTTTTTTCATGCAGTCTTGAAAATGACATCGGATAAATGGCGACCCCCATTGCGCATACACTGATGAAGTCGATTTTTGAAATTCGTATCCACTCTTTGCAGCATATCAATCGGTATGTTGGCAATGGCGTCGCGAATGTTGTTATTGAGGTGTGCTATGGTCCGTGGTCGATCGACATAAACCAGAGATTTCAAATAACCCCATAAAAAGAAATCGCATGGAGTCAAATCTGGAGAGCGTGCCGGCCATTGGAGATCGCCTCTGAGAGAGATGAGGCGGTCGGGGAAATGTTGTCGCAACAAATTCATTGAGTCTCGTGCTGTGTGTGCTGTGGCTCCATCTTGCTGAAACCACACGTTCCTAACGTTCATTTCTTCGAGTCTTGGAAGAAAAAATTCCTCGATCATGTTCCTGTAACGAGCTCCATTCACGGTAACTGCGCGTTCGTTTTCTTCAAAAAAATAAGGACCAATTATTCCCATTACCGACATCGCACACTAGACAGTAACTCGCTCACAATTAAGTGGCTTCTGGTGAAGCTCACGTGGATTTACACCACACCAATAACGCATGTTTTGCTTGTTGACGCAGCCGGAAATGTGGAAGTGAGCCTCGTCACTGAAAAAAACGACCGCGTCTTCAGGCAGGTTGTCAACCAGCATTTCACATGCATTTTGACGGGCAACAAAATCGCGTTCAGTTAATTCTTGCACAACAGCCAATTTATAGCCAATTAGGAGCTGCGTGTTTGCGAGCCGAACGCCGGAGAGAACGCACAACTGACTGCCTCACTCTTTCGACATTTTCCGGAGTTCTGATGGTCCGTTGAAGTCCATTTCTGGGTTTAGCGACACTTCCACACTCCCGAAATGAGTTAACCCACGACAGAATCGAATTACGGCCAGGAACGAGTCTGTAAGGAAGAATTTCAAAGCGAGCGCGGAAGGCACGTTGCGTAGCAACAAGTGAGCGACCGTTAGAAAAGAAGCTCTCGACTGCGAAGGCCCGCTGCTCTCTAGACCAGAGCATGATGGCAACTGACTGGAGGGAGAAACAAACTTGGGAACTTCCCCCTCCAGATGCGCCCCCTCTCGCCCCTCTACCCGCCCAACTCACCGCGCGGGAATTTTTTCAAATAAGTAAGTTTCTCTGGCGCACCCTGTATCAATCGACTCACAATTTCACTTCCAACCCCTCAATTCAGGGACTACTATAAGTTCTGAGACACCCTTTATAATGTTCCTTTCTAGTATTCCTGAAGTAATTTCATAGTGTCAAATTATATAAAGTACTATAAAATTGTTATTGTAATTCATATGTTTTCAGTGTTCGATAATAAAATCTCAGTATTGTCATGTGTGTTTTAAATGTCATTGATACCCATTTATTAAAAGGTTTTCGTCGACCGATGACATGTACGCGGTAAGTGTGACGTAAGCAGAAGGTGTTTGGCGGGAGGGTTCCGGGTGGCGCAACCCCTCGGCGGGGTCCAGGGTCGGAGCCCCTTGCAGGGGTGGAACCCCCCAAGGACACCAAACGGTTTTGAAATGATTTTATTCGTCCGAAACCGCTTTTAGATGATTTCCATACTTACCCGGACGGATAAATGTATATTATTCGTCCGGATAGCTTGTTTAACGATTTTGCTAATTTTCTCCGGACGATTATGTATATATATGGTATTCATCCGGATTACGTACTAAAAATTATAAAGATTTCATTCGGACGAATACGTGTAAATTATTCGTTCCGATAGTTTGTTTAACAATTTAATACATCCTGTCCGAAAGATTATATATGTTATTCGTCCGGATACAAGCTGACCCGAATCACAATAATATGTACGCCTCCTCGGAAAGCAGCGTGAACTGAGCCGCTATCCGGACAAATAACATCCGCTTATTCGTCCGATAACCGGCCGGCTAGCCACAGCCTTTATCAATTCCCTCAATATTATTTGTGGCAATTACTTCCAATCTTTTTTTGTACTATCAGAATATCTTTCGTTAGTTATATCAGTTTAAAAATTAGTTTCCATATTTTTTTCAATTTACAGTTTAGCCTATATACGTTTGGACTAAAATAACGTCATCTGGGGATCACCTTGACAATGAAGCAAAAAAATTGCGTGTATGTACTTCACAAGTGCTGGAAGCGAATACTTATTCGCACTCCGCTGACGTCAAAAATAATTTCTGTAGATGAATCGGGCAAGAGCGAGGGCGAGAGTGAGCAAATGAACTAATAGGGCTAGCAAGAAAGTATGAATTAACACGCATGTGGATCTTAAATCAGATTGATTTGTACAAACATTAAATCAGTCTTATTTGCACAAATAAATAGATTTATTGGCGCAAATGAATAGATTTATTTGTAAATGGAAAATTGCCATACATTTTTTTCTGTTTTCTTCGAGGGGCCATTCACTACTGAAATCATCTAATCACCTCAAATGAAATCACGAGCGAAATCATAAGAAATCACTCGAAATCATCCGTCATCAAAACAACAGACGAGACAACAAATCTCGCAAAAGATGCTTCGGAAAAACATTCGTTGGCGGATCACTTTTGGAATCGTCTTGAAACTGCGTCAGCGGTCCGTATCCCTTTATACGTAAAAAATATTTTGCGATTCAACAACTACGATAATGCAAAGGCATTTCGTCGCATAACGGTCGACACAATAAAAGAGATGGAAGATTTTGCGCGAGAAACTATGAAGCTTTTTCTCGAGCCTGACGATGACCGCCAGTCTTTTTACAGGAATTTTCACCGATGTCCGGAAAAGTTCAAATGGATGAGCGGCGATAAGCATCTGATCGAAGAGCTCGTGAAATTTGTACGCGATCAATAACCCGGTTTTTGGCAGCGTCCGTCGGTTTCTCACAAAATTGAGGATGACTCGAAAAAAAGAGAATCGACGCCCTCAACTACGACATTGCGTGGAAGCGCTTCCGGTCTCGCTCCCGGTTCATCGGACAAACCAAAAAACAAGAAGAGTAATCTTGATCTCAACGTTGAAGAGGAACGAAAAAAAGTACAAAAATTGGTGAAAGCGCTGCTTCTCAAAGAAAACTCGGAAAACATAAATCTGAAACGAGTACAAACTTCCACACCAAATTTTGCGCAAAATCTTGATATTCAGGTGTCACTACAAGAACTTTACCGAGAAGAAAATTTGCCGCAATCTTATACATACTGCGCAAAAATCAAATGTGCGGATTGTCCAAACTACATTTCAATCACGACGTGCGGTCAAGTAGGAGAACATTCCTCAAGATGGGTGCTCTCAAATTATAGGAGGCATTTACACTCCCATTCGATTGAAACGATCGCCAGAAAAAACGACCTGAAGCGCACAAACACGTCAATCTTGACAGCGATGCAAATTTCAGCGAAATCGAAAAAGACGGATTACTCAACTAGCCCCAAGGAGAATTTTGATATCCCGGAAAAATTACTTGACCGAGATACTCTCGGAGATACTCCGATGCAGGTGCCGAACGCGTCATTGAAGAAAAAATTCTTCCAAGTTTTCAAAATAATTCTTAAACTTGTTTATATTTTCGTTGATTCTAGGACAGTCGCAAGATCTCTCAAATGATGACTCTACGATTTCCATCGAACATCCGCCGCCCTCGCCGCTGACTCTCGAACCTTCGTCGTTTGAGTCGACCTCAGTTTCGATCCATGCAAGCCTCGATGCAAGCACGTCGAGCACGTCAGTCAACTCGGTTGTTAGCGAATCACTAAATGTTTTGTTAGATAAAAATTCGGGGGAATGGTAAGTCGAGATAGCCACCGAACAGAAGATTTCGACGTAGCTCTTTCGTTAACAAAAAATATTCGGGATCAAAAACCATCTCATCCGAGTACGAGCTCGAGTACGAGAGTTTCGCAGAGAATGAGAAAAATGTATTTATCGGTGGGGCCAGATTAACAGCGCATCACTATGTTTTTCCCCATAATGAAAAAGTTACAACTCCTCGTACAACAAAATGAAAATTTGAGAAACTCGATAAAATGTTTCATGGACAAACCGATTTCTACTATCGAAGACAAGATTCTATTGACGAACCCGATAATGCATACGGAAGCATCGTCAACAAGTTTCTTAACGAAACTTCTTGAGAGCTCGTACAAAAAGTGTGATAACAAAAACGGTGGCAATAGGTATGACGAGGCATTAAAACTCTTTGGTACATATTTATTTACTATCGGCGGTAAAATGCTTTATGAAACTTTGTATGCGAATTTGCTGATTCCGTCGTTGAGCACGATAAGTCGAACCATCGGAAATTCTGTCTGTGATATACAGGAAGGAGTATGTCGAGCAAAGGAGTTAAAAGCATTTTTAATTTCACGCAGCTTACCATTGATGGTGTGGATCAGTGAAGATGCGACGCGGATAACCGGAAGAATTCAGCATGATATTCGAACAAATAAATTAGTTGGATTCGTCTTACCGTTGAATAATAACGGAATGCCGGTGACCGGTTCATATCCCGCCTCGTCAGCTGCCAAAATTCAAGACAGCTTTGAATCTGGAGTTGTCGCTAGTCTAGCATACGTCTTCATTGCTCAGCCATTAATGGATAATGCCCCGAGTTTTTGCCTATGTTAGTTCGGCACCGATAATAAATTTTATGCTACCGACGTTGTCAAACGCTGGAAATACATAATCGAATGTTTGTGCAACGAAGAAATTTCAGTTCTCGGAGTATCTTCGGATGGAGATCCGCGTCTATTAAAAGCGATACGTTCCGAATCAAAACTCGGAGTCGATGGGGATTCTTATACTGATACAGTCGGAAAAAATGTTCGAGCTCCGTATTTTCACGCCGATTTTGAACCGGAAATCATAGCTATTCAAGATACTGTGCATATCGGAGCGAAACTTAGATCACGGTTATTGAAGCCCTCAATATTGCTTCCGATGGGAGATTTCGTGGTATCGGCAAGTCATTTGAAAATTCTTACCAACAACGTGTCGAAAGATAAGCACTGCTTGAATTCTAAAGATTTATCGCCGCAAGATAAAATGAATTACCAGTCTGTCGAAAAAATTAGCGATCCAAAACTAATAATCTTATTGGAAAAACACGTCCCTGGCAGTAACGCAACAGTACTATATTTAAGGATTATCCATCTTTTTATGAAAGCATTTTTATCTAAAGACATGGAACCGTTAGAGCGCGTCTATAACACGTGGTACTGCACGGAGAGAATTAAATGTTAAAAATTACCGTGCAGTAACGGTAACCAGATGACAACCCTGAAACTTCGCTTATTATTGCTGAGTAAAACACAGATTTTCACGAAAATAAAATAAAATTTCGTCTTTAGATAGAAAATTTTACCAGATTTTCTAGTAAATTTTGATGTGTAACAAAATGCGCAAAACTTACATTTAAAAAATATATAATATCAGCGAAATTTTACTGTGCATTTTATTATTTTATGCCTTTTAAAAATCTCTATAAAAAAGTATCGTCTTTATAACAGTTATTTTAAGATTTATTATAAAATTTAATGAGTGTTGTAGGAAAATGTATTGTGCTCTCGGTAAAAATGATCGTGCGCGCTTGGTTAAAATTATCGTGCGGTACGGTGCGGTAATTTTGAGGCACTGCATGGTAAAAATTCCCCTTCATACCAAGTAGCGGTGCGCGGTTCGGTTTCAGTGGTCTATCTATTCCTTATATGGCGCGATGGGAGTTTCCAAAAAAATTTCGTCTAAATTGCGTACATAAACTGCTTATGAAATTTTTAAGAGTGAATACGATTTTACGATTTCAAATGTTGACAAAATAATATGTGCGCAAATTAGTCACATCACTCGAGCCTACGATGGTACGAAATGTATTGTAAAAAAATGGTAGTATTAAATGAAAAATAAATTCTAATAATTAAATTTCTCTCCTTATCCGTTTGTTGAGTATACCAATTTATATGAGAGAAAAAAAAATTCCCAACAAAAAACGAACAGCGTTAATTTGTACCAATTTTTCAATAATAAATAATATTTATTATTATTATTATGGTTATTATTATTTCGGTTATTATTATGATTATTATAGCACCGGTCTTTGAAGAAAAAATACATTTTACTAAGGAATCGGAGCGATGGTCTAGTGGTTAGCGTGCTCGCCTTCAAGTCGGGAGTCCCGGGTTCGAAACCTAGTTGCGTACATTTCGTCATGAAATGTTTTTCTTCGGCATTTCACGGCGAAATAAGACACAGAGAGGGAGTCGGCTTGGCCGCAAGGGGGGGGGGCGGGACAGCGAAGAAGTGGAGAGAAAAAAGGTAAACAAAAACAGTAGAGGAAAAAACGGTCACAATGAGGGGAAGATATATAAATTTTACCAGCCTTTTAGGAAATTTTTCTTCTGAGGTTGACGCAGGTAAATTTTACTGTGCAGTATCGTAAAAATACCGCGTACGGTGCGGTTGGTAATTTTTAACCGATAGAAGGTAAATTTTCGAATAAACATGCTAAATTTGACTGTCTCCAATTTCTACTCTTCTTGTATAGTAAAATGTTTGCTACGTATTTGAAATTTTCTGTAACGTGAATTAAAAAAAACTTGTCGCATACGAATTATTATGTTTTTCTCACTTGTCACCACATTGAAATATATCACGGTAATTTTTACCGTGAAATTCACGACAAAAATTACTTTTTAATTCTCTCCGTGTGTGTTATCGTGTTACGTTTATGGCGATCGTGGTTATTACGCACAGAGCAGTATTCCGTTTCGGACAATTTCCTGTCGTTGAATACATACTTATGTATGGAGATTAATGCTCACGGTTTGATAACGTCAATTATAAAGTTGACAAAAATTCCATCTGGTTCGAAAATGTTTATGCCAACTCTGTTTAGTAGTCAACCATGCGAAAGTTTTTTCCGGGTGCTGAGATCGATGACCACAACTTACTCGACAATAGTTAATACCAGTCTTCTCGAAACCATCCACAGGATTAAAAGAATACAGCTCTAGGACGATATTTCTTCTGGACATCTAACTGAAAATACGAACGTTTTTAACTATCCTCGAGCGAAGCGACCAAATCTTTCAACACAGGCAGACTTTTCCCTTCCGGATATTTACAATATTAATCGAGTCATAGAAAAGGCGAAGCAAGATGCATTTGATAAAGTCCAGTCATTAGGGATGACTATCGATATTTTGGAATGCGATAAATTTGCTTTGAAGCGGGCAGAAATCGTTGACGAAGCGAATGAATCGGATGCAAACAACCCGAACCAAGATTTAGATTCTCTTGCCGATAAACACGAGGACGGATTTTTTTCAAATATTCACAATGACTTATTGCAAGATTTGAATATTCTTTCTAATGTTTCAGAGTCGATTGAATTGAAAAAGTATGACAAAGTAAAGATCAAATTGCACGAAAAAAGTCCGTTTGCCGTAGTGAAAGATCGCCAGGAGAATGAGTTTATCGTGTGGAAATCGTCTATTTATTGGCTATTAAATAAGGGTTCGTGCCAATGGAGCAGTGACCGACTGCAAAGAGTGAAAGATTCTGAAATTACTCGCGCTACAAACGTACGAAAATCCGAGACTAAAATACAAGAAAAAAAGCATTCATAAAAAAGTGCAATGAGATTTGTATCGGCGATTGGTGCCTATTCAAAAAATCTAATAGCTCCAAGTGTTTCGTGGGCCTAGTATTAAGTTTTGCTTACGTGCAAGGAAATACTCTTCGAAGTCACGAGTATTCCAGTGAGTATGCACGTATAAGCGGTAATACCAAAGAGATTGGAGTCTTATGTAATTGGTATGAATCCTCCAAAAACAATACTGATTTAATTTCCGTGCCAATGGATGTACACGGCTATTTAAACATAAAACAATACCACGTTACCATTTCTCCACCGATTATAACGGATAAAAGTTTAAAAATTGATGACGCTGTGTATAAAAAAATAAAGAATTTATTGTAAACTGTATGTATCTTTTTTATCGTCGACCTAGCCTTCTTTCCTATTTCTTTACGCTAACTGATATTTTGAAATCATGTACAGATTAAATTATAGAAATCATACACGAAATCACATGAAATCAACTACTCATTGAAATCATTGGTGCACATAAATAAAGAGTGAATGGCCCCTCGGTTTTCTTATTATCGACTGTATTGACAACTCTGATTTATATTATTTTTTGTAAACCATTAGATGATATACAAATTACTGTAAAGTATACTTAATTTGTTTTTCTTTTTTTTCAAATCATTCTCGGTTTCCGATTTTTTTGAGCTCGATACTCCCGTTGATATTCCATAGTAATTTCTTTTAGTAGTTTCTCAGAATCACCGGAAGCCCGACGAGCTCTGTGGTCGCGGTGATATGCCGCACTGGTTTTCCTTCGTTTTTCAACAACCGAGGTAGAACACGCATCAGTGGCACATGGTTCGGCACGTGGTATTTCATCATCGCCCAGTCCTCAACGTTTAATTCCGGATAGTTTCGAACGGAACTGAAAATAATGTCGAATCAATTGAAGTTAAAATTAGATGAGAGGCAAGCAAACCGTATAGTGTACATGATTGATGGTTTTATTGTATTTTACTTTTGGTGTTATTTTAATAATTATTATTTTTGTTGTTATTCTTTTTCTGAAGGCCTCCGCAGGTCTCTGCAGCAGCCCCATGGTCCTTTTTTATTGTTTTTTTCCCAATGATTCTTTTTTTACCTTTTATACCTGCGAAGGGCCTGCGGAGGTCGTCGAAGGCGTTCGGAAGCCCTGCAGGGGCCTTCGGATTAAAATAATACCATTTTTTTCAGCTAACCGTAATGAAAATTATTAACAGCCTTTACTAGTAACAAGAGCATGTCTACTTTCACTCACCGTACGGCTTGGATGTTTTCTTTTGTTTTTTGAAAATGGGATTTTTTTAAATTTGTCATTATTTTTTGAAATGTATAATTGCATGTAATATTAAGAATACATACCGTCATTAAATGCACTATTTGGTGATGGCACATCCTTTCCGCAATCATCAGCCATGTTTAATCACACTTCAAATTTTCTCAATGATTTTCATTTACACATTTATAAAACCACTAATGTTTTTGTCCGCACAATAGCACATAAACTTAGAACTAAATAGTAAAATGTTAACACTCTCCTTGCACAGTATATGTATAAAAAATATATAAAATTCACAGAAACGAAATGTAATCTTGAATTCAACAGGAGGCACGAAGACGCAGTATGGACTTGCACATAGCTGTGGAGCCATCCATACAACGGATAGAATGGCGCGCATGCGCGCTGCTGTCTTAAACTTCCGAATGCACGTATACTCGAATATACTACAGATGGCCTATCACTTTCTCTTCTTCTATTCCTCCATTCTCTTGTCCGGGTTAACACACGCGATTCGTAATGCCTATCCGTTGTCGCATAAGAAGTATTCACTTCAAAAATTGGCATTACAAACGTGTAACGTCAATTTTACTGACTACTGACGCTATTTAACGAAATAGCGTCTAGTACCGTCTTAACATTTTGTTTTTTTCAAATGACATAATATTAAGTTGAAAAATAAAGTAATTGAAAGTTATAATTTTTTTTAATAGCTCGCAGCGAAAATGTTAATGTTCTAAAATTAAATTTCCACAAATTGTTACGAAATATATGCTGTAAACATAGGAATGTATATATATTTATTATACATATTATTTATTATATATACTATATTTTATATATATATACATATCTACTAATTGTGCAATCAAAAACTCTTACATTTGAATTCGATTTGGAGCTCCTTAAAGTGGCGAACCAACCCGCTATAAGAACTCAACCATTTCACTAATTCGGGGAAACTATCGTGAGGAACAAGCCACCTTTTCTAACCCCGAAAAGTCGGATTCACTGTGCCATTTCCACATCCTTCTCCATATCCTCTCGACCCACGCGTCCTTGATCCCACGCCGCGAATGCTAGATGACTGAACTCAATTCGATCATCGACCGGAACTATCCGGCGTGCGTGCCGCTTAATAAATATTTTAGGTCTCTGCTTAACACATATAATTAAAGTTTCATGGGATTATTCTGCGAGTGAGAGCATTACACAATCGACGATCGAAAATTAATTCGTTTTGCTTCGCACGCGTCAGTCAATCATCGATCCATTATTCACGCCATTTTTATCGTAGCTGCTCAATTCAAACTAACAATTCACCCAATCAGCAGCTGATAGCTGTTCGATCACCTGAAGTGGGCGATTGTGGTGAGTTACTCCATATTTTGGGTGCCGGAACAAAATTCAAACATGTTCCATCCGAACACAATGCAGCTGAATCTTTTCACCGCGATATATGAACTCAATGACTAGCTCAGGCTGACCTTGCGAAATTGATTTATCTGGAACCATGATCATCATCCAATATGCTGTTTAAGAGGGTCTAGCGTTCTAGTGCCGGGAAAAATCTGAATTTCGACCATTTTTTATGGATACCCCGTTGATAGAATGCGAATTCCATTTGGTGGCTTTCATCCTACATATCTTTAAGTATTTTTATACATTTCTTTACACAATTTGTAACAAAATAACGCCTCTGAAGCTGAATGAAATGTTTATCTGATAAAATCCTGCCCCAGCAACATTTCATCGCCAATTCATCACCGATTGACTTGATTTTTTTTAACCGTATAGCAACTTTTTACATTAAGGTACGTAGGGGATTTTGAACTTGTTAAAAAATTTGCGAAAATTATTATCTTCGGCGTTTTTTTAAATCGAAAACGATTTTTTTCAAACATGTTTTTTCGATTTCCCGACGTACTTAGAGGGCAAATTTCACCTGGAACTCTAATTATTTTGTATTTTCGTTTCAGGCAAATAATCAGTCAGCGGAGCACTCTCGCCGGCCGCAGGACAGAATCAGATAAATGTATCTCGCTTCATCCAGCTTCAGCGCCGCGATTTTATCAGAATCTTGCAAAAAAGGTCGAAATTTTTTAATTCTCGGAATTTGTATTATTGTAGGGGAGATAGGGGCTACAATTAACGGAGTTAAGAATTAACAAGCGAGTTGTCGCTAAACGATAAACATTGTAGCTGCATATGAATAGTATTCCAACTCTTTGAATAGTGGCGGACGCGCACATACCGGCTAGTCCTCGCTCAGGAGCCGCACAGAGAAGTCACAATTTTTTTTTATTTGTGGTTTAATCAATGTTTTAAAATAATATTAATATTTTTTTATTCAATCCTTTGTTGAATTAGTTGCGAAATCAGCTTGAGTTTTCTTACCGTAAAACTAATACATAATTAAATAAAAATACAAATGTGATGAATGGAGGCATGGGGCTAAAAGTAAAAAACTGACGGGGTAACAATTGACTTGTTAATACATGCCCCGCAGCGATGGCAGCCAGGTTTCTTGGTTTCAGCTTCAGAACAATAATGCATAGGAAGATAGTTTCATACACAGTAGTAGAGATCGTAGCATACCGAGCCGTTGTAGTTTGGTTTTAAGGGCTTCTGGTTTTAAGGGCCACTCCTGTAAACGTCTAAAATAAAGTGATTGTTCGCGATTTTTTTTTGGTAGAAGGCCAAGTATGAGGATAATAAAATTTAAGGATGTTATTATTCATATCTTCAAGCGAACAAAAAAATGTTTATTGAAAAATTATACAGAATGGTGACGCTGGAGTCATTCTCGTGAGGCATGTTGAATTTGAGACGCTCTGCGCAGCGTAACCGACGTAAATTTTTATTTTAAAAAGGATTTTTTTTATTATTTTACATGAGTATGGCTAGAGAAATACGTAGGCGATTTTGAAAATATGAATTATTGTGTAATTGGCAAGCATTTAAAGTAAAAACTCGATTTTCGCCAGAAAAAAGGACAAACATTTGTGAATAACTAATGTTATACTAAACTCATGGAAAATCCCGTACGTATTTCTCTTCGGAATGTTATTTACAAAATGTGCTCGAAATTTGGAGTGAAAAAAGTGGAAATTGTTGGAGTTATGCTGCGTGCCGTTTTCAAAAATTGTGTTACGAGAAAAACGGTCGCCGTCACGCACACGGGCCAGCCAGTTCAAAGCATCTCTTAAGCCAATTAAAAAAAAACATAATTTTTTGAAAATTTTACAGTGGTGTTACCCCTTAATTGCCTCACTTTCCGTATGCATGCCTACTCGGTTTCTATGTGTTATTGTACTAAGGTTTTAGCGTATTGCCGGCCAAAAACAGAGTCCATGTTGTATGATTTCAGACGATGTTTTCTTTTACCGTACGAGCATTAGTTACTTTACTACCTCATAAACAACTTCTATGTTGCAGTATGAGGACTTATAAAATACGTACTGAAAGAGGCACCACTTCGAAAGAGTTATGTGAGTTGGCCGCAAAAGACGTTTTGGAAAAAAAAACGAAAATACAGATCAGTTGTTCGTGAATACGATATTTGCCACATCACTCTTTTCAAATTCGTGAAGAAACGGAAAAAGGGGTTCCAGCGGAGACCATAGAAGTTGAAAATGTGATCGATGTGACCAAATAATTAGTACTTAACTTAACTAAAGACTTTACAAAAATATTTATTAGTTTAATTCAATTGAAAACTAGATTTATTGAATGCTGTTAAAACATGCCCCTTCTGTTAAAACCTGCCTCAGCCATGTTACAACTAGCCCCGAAACCGTGGTTAAGATTAACACCGGATTAAAAAAAAAGCGGCGCTGTTGATTATCTATTTACATTAGGTACATGTTTTTTTTAAATTGTAGCCAGATAAATTTCATTTAACATGGGCTAATAACCATTTTTATACAATCATCAGTTTCAGAGGTACGAGCTCTTAACTAAAATTTGTTACGTTTAACCCCTGTCACCCCCATTGAATGTATGCTTTTTTAAATCGTTTATTTCATTATACCAGTGACCGCATTCGCGCAATAGCCGGGGGGTGGCCGCAGCGCTTTTTCACATTGTCACCCTTTGCAATTTTGTTGAAAATATTCGAATGTTGGGTCACTCATTTTTGTATTACTGCAAATGTGCTCTTCGAGAAAGTACAAAAATTGTTCAATAACGATGTATGTATGAAATTTGCAATTTTGATGAAAATATTCGCATGTTCGGTCACTCATTTTTTATGATGGCAAATTTGCTCTTCGAGAAAGTACAAAAATTGTTCAATAACGATGTATTTATGAAATCATGAAAAATTAAATGTCAGCACAAACATTACCAAACCGTAAACAATAACAAATGGAAAAGCAACAGTGATGTATCCTTCCGTGTTGTAATGAAAAGCTACACGTACTGAAAAAGTTGCGTCTAATGGATCATCCGAGCACTTTGTTAAAACGGTATTTTTTTATGGGCTCGGAGACCCTCGATGCGCGATAAAAAAATCTTAGATCCGAGATAGAGTGTTACACATGAGGTGTAATTGTTTTTTGAGAGCTCGGCGGTCGCGTGCCGTTTCCCGTTGCACTTCCGCTTGAATGGCAAGCGATATATATATATATATATATATATATATATATATATATCACGAACCGTGGTTCTTGGAGCCTTCGAGGCGGTAGCGCCATGCCGGGATAGCGCCGAACGCATTATTACGGAGCGTGTGCTTCGGCTATTCGAGTAGCATTCATTGTGGATGCATCTGTCGCTCTCGTGCTGTTGTTCCTATTGTGGTAGCATGCACCGCGGTTTATGGAAAGGAAGACGGTGGATCGGTATGAAAGCTCCGCAAAGTGCCGCCATGGGTTTATAATAACATACAAACATATACACACACACACGTATTTTTTACATACATATCAGTATGCCTCACTATATGTACATTTTGAGATAGTAACTGCACGGTGCATTTAGTAACTGCACGGTGCATTAAGGGTAAAATATCGGAAATTGGATATTAATTTTCCCTCTTGGAGTATTAACATAATCGTCGAGACACATTGTTGATTTACAATTAGTAAGCACAGTTGCCCTATTCTTACTTGCCACTTGGCCGTATATGGGATATCGAAACCCCTTTTCAGAAGTATTTAGATGTATAGACTTATTTTCGCTGATGGACGGAATTATTTGTTGTCTTGATTGCGTGATTTTTTGGATCTTCGAAAAGATCCGATACCCCCGAGTATTTGCAAGTCCTGGCCTTATACTATTGGCCACACGAAGATGGCCTCTCGAATAAGTAGTAAAATGATTTCCGATCGTAATGGTATAATCTTAGGGACAACAGTATAATTTTTTTTTGAGAGATCATATTGATAAAAAAACACTATACCCTCGATGTTGAATTAAGATAACATTTTAATGAAAAATTAGAATTTGTTTGGTCTATTCGACCATTAAAGTCTTACATGATTTGAGTTCAGATCGGCGTGAACCAGATCGGTTTTTATCTTTAATTTAAATCAATATATTTGTACGAAAAGTCTTCATAGTTTTTATATTTTATTTAAATAGAATAACTGTATAAATTGAGCAGATTAGTGCAATAAAATTAGAATTTGTTCATGGAATTATTAATTACATTTAGTCATTCAAAAAAATTATATATATCTGAAGTTCCATAATTATTTTATTTTTAGTAGTAATTTTAATTTTAGCACCCGTAGCATGATTAGTACATAATGGTCTATGATTCGGTAACTGGTAACAAATTAACAAGGAATCGATTTAGTAGTTCACATTAGTTTCTCCCATATTCTCGAGAGAAAGCAAATCCCGACCGATTGCTAAATGTCTTTAATGAAACCTCTTCACTCGAGGGGTGACCACCCTTCGAAATCTACGGATTTGCCCATGTCTCGACTCCTGAATGTTCATGTTTCAGAATATGCAGCTTGGATCACTCTCTACATACGCTCAATTTTCGATCTTATCTTCAGCCTACTCTACTGCTTCTTTGGTGTTACCTACAATATCTTACCTAACAATTGAATGGCCATATGAACGAATAACAACAATTATTTGAAATCGACAGCAAGTACATTCGATAAGATTTCAATGATTTGCGAGGGTTGGTCTTTATCGTTCATATCGTTGGTCTTTGAATCTCAGAAAATTGGCTTCCGTCAGCCTGTCTGGGGTAAAATGGCTCAGCGACTAAAATATCAACATTAGGCCTAATGTGGCAATTCACTGTAAATGTACGAATGCATAAATATTCAATGCATCAACGGATCACTATTCCATAGATGAGTCGCTGCCAACAGGTTCCCCTGCTCTTCCCCCTTTTCCCTGGATCGTGGCGTGCGTTAAGAGTCCCTTTAAAGTTTCTCTTCAGCGCTCCCGTCCGCTTTCGTTTTCTTTTTCTATTTTTCTTTTCTTCATTCTTCTTTTCATTCCCGATCAACTCCGCCAATTACCATGTGGCCGTCGTAGGGAAACCGCATCCTTCTCCTTTCCACCGATCTCCCAATAGAGGGCGTTCAACACAGGTATGCGAGACCGTGAGCGGAACGTTCACCATCCCTCCCCAACACGAGATCATTAAAGTCAGAGGGCAATACCTCCGCTTATATAGTTTTTCCTTCTCTTGCTAGCCAGTATCGTAGAGTAATGGTGACTTTAGAATGCCTTTTTACGTTTGCCACGGACGCACAAATGATGAAAATGGTGAAGAGGACGGAAGAGAATGAAGAAAAGGGGAGCTATGGTACGGAGGCCAGAAAACCGGACCGGGGCACCAGGTGCAAACGTTATCTAAAGATGAGCAGCACGAATCGGTGGTGGGACCCTACCATATGTTGATGGAACCAACTGGAGAACCGCCCTGGCACGAGCGACATTCAAAAACGAACCTTTACAACGTGTGGATCGTTTCTCAAGAGTGAACCCAACGATTACTCTACCATACGAATATCGGAAATTTGAGATTTTTTCGAAAACGTCAAGCGGATCCCGTTTCGAACTGTTCGAGATATTAAAGAAACATTCGATTAACAGTGATTAAAAAAATCTTTATTCCGTCAATTGGTGCAATATTTCGGGACATCTTTTACATTAATTTGTTATGAATTATTCAGAGGTTCTTCGTGAACAATTCGTGTTGTCAGTGAAATATTTTTATTGAATGTGGCTCGTTAAAAATCGAGCTCGATTCGCTTTACAATTTTCTCGTCTGTATGCTTCAATTCGATTAAGTCTAACTCTTCAAGTATGTGCCACTGCAAAAAGAAACGAAAAGAGCTGGAGTGAACCGAACGGATAAAGATAATAATTCCTTTTGGAGTAGTGGACTGTCCGGGAACAAAATTAATTGCTAAAGTGACAGATTTTGATAGGTTACGCGATATGGCCTTAATATCGAATCATCACAGCCCTTATCAGTACTCGTCATCTGAAATGCTTACGTCGGCATATCCAACACCAACGAAAACCTACGATCCTTTATATCTCTCGAGATATGATTCGCCGGATTACGATAACGTGAGAATAAACTATAAGGATTCTTATGGAATGGATATTCCTGTTACGCCAAGGAGAGAGACCAATTGTTACGATTTCGGGGAAAAAGGGAACAATGTTTATGAGAGTACAACCGAAGGGTACGAGAGAGAACCTTATGGAATTCTAACACCGGCCACACCGCAGAGGTATGTCAATAATCTCTTCAATTAGTAACTTACGAAATTTTTTAAAATAAATCATTCCTTGACAAAAGCTTCTTGAGTAAAACAAATAGGAATAGAAAAACGATATTGAAGAATAACATTTTGTTAAAGACGATTACAATTTCAACGGTAGAACTATTTTTTGTTTGCAACAAAATTAATTAATTATTATCAAGTATATACAGGGTGTTTGGCACATGGATCAACACAATTTTTTACGGGATCGGGGGGGGGCGGTCATTTGCTAATTTTTTCACCCTTAGAGCCTATGTCCTAAGTGTCACGGTAATTAAGGCCACTCTAGAGGCCAAAAAATAGGCTTTTTGGAGATTTTTTTTTTTCAGAAAAACTATAAAATAAATCGAGATTACAAAAAGGGTATTTATCATAAATATCAGTGACTGTATGCAATAATTTTTTTGAAGCGATTCATTTCAAAATGGCGGCTGTGCAGCGTTTATCTCAAAACTGCATTTTTTAAGTTGGCCGGCAACATAACAATTTTTAACCGATTCACTTGAAATATTGAATATATCTTGAAAAATACATTGTCTATGGAAGTACGTAAGATTTTTTTATATTGCATAGTTCATTTGTTATTAACAATTATCTGACGATTTTTTAGGCAAATTTTTGGAAAGTGAAAAATTTCCTACGAACGTAAACAAAAATCCTACGGACATCCAAAGACAATGTATTTTTCAAGATATATTCAACATTTCAAGATTCATTTCAAAATGGCGGCTGTGCAGCGTTTATCTCAAAACTGCATTTTTTAAGTTGGCCGGCAACATAACAATTTTTAACCGATTCACTTGAAATATTGAATATATCTTGAAAAATACATTGTCTATGGAAGTACGTAAGATTTTTTTATATTGCATAGTTCATTTGTTATTAACAATTATCTGACGATTTTTTAGGCAAATTTTTGGAAAGTGAAAAATTTCCTACGGACGTAAACAAAAATCCTACGGACATCCAAAGACAATGTATTTTTCAAGATATATTCAACATTTCAAGTGAATCGGTTGAAAATTGTCTGAATTATGTTTCCGGCCAACTTTAAAAATGCAGTTTTAAAAAAACGCTGCACAGCCGCCATTTTGAAATTAATCGCCCTCAAAAGAATGATTATATCCAGTCACTGATACGTATGATAAACACCATTTTTTGTAATCTCGATTTATTTTTAGTTTTTCTGAAAAAAATAAATCCCCAAAAAGTCTATTTTTTCGGCATCTAGAGTGGCCTAACCTCTTAAGATATGATTTTTTGGTTTTTTTAAATACCCGAAATTTTGCCTTTAAATCGTCCCAACTTTTTTCTTTCTGGTTGTCATAGCACGAAATAACTTTTGTTGTATTCTGCAATGTATGTTTATTATAAATAAATCATTATTTGATTCAATTGCTTTCAAGAAAATGACTCACGAGCTTCCAAAGTCCTAAGAATGCGTAAATGTATGAAAAATGTCAACTTCTGAATTCATTATAAAAAAAAAAACTAAAAGCTATTTTGTACTTAGGTTTGTTTAAAAAAAGTTCTCTACTCGATACCCTTTCCAACGGTATGCTTCATGTCATAAAAATAATTCATTAATTGGTGAAAATAAAAAAAAAGTTTTTTATGTAATGAATTTAGGAGGCGACATTTTTCATCCATTTCCTAATTTTTAAGACTGGAAGCTCATGAGTAGTTTTCTTGAAACTAATTGCATTGAATAATGGTTTATTTATAATCAACATACATTGCAGAATACAACAAAAGTTATTCCGTGCTATTACAACCACAAACAAAAAAGTTATGCCGATTTAAAGGCAATATTTCGAGTACTTAGGACACTTAGGACATAGGGTCTCAGGGTAAAAAAAGTAGCAAATGACCCCCCCCCCCACAACTCCCAAAAAATTGTGTCGGTCCATATGCCAAACACCCTGGCATATGAAATTCGAGAATGGATTATTCAACTGCTAAGTATTGTAGTTGCACGTGCCAATATTTTTGGCAAAAGTATAAACTGCGTCGATTTGGCGAAAATTTATGGAAACTCCGTCCAAAACAGCAAATAGGTAAAAAAAAACCAGTAGAATAAAAATGAAGGAGAAAAATATTATCAGATACGATCTTCAACGTTTGCACTCACCACGGTCTACCCAGTACGAGGAAACTTCGATGGATCGCAAACCGTCGATTTATTGTTATGAAACACCTCCCGAAGAGCAGATATATTCAAACCAGCGTTGCAAAAACCGGGGTGACATTGAGGACTTTCCAAAGCATTATTGGGATCCAGTAACACATTCTCAGGTAATAACTTATAATAAAATAATTGCGAAGTATTTGAGATGGAATTTATCATAGTGAGATTTGCGCGTATTACTTGTCATGTACAATCGAAAAAAGCTCGGTAATTATAATTTTTATCAGACATGAATGTCCCGTTTTTTCTTTTTAATTTGCTTCTTAATGATTTACTGCCATCTATCGCAGAAAGTCCTGCAGTCGCCGACCTCAAGCTCGAAAAGAGGACGCCGGAGATCCCGCGACGTACCTCCCTCGCCGAGCATTTTAAAACGTCGCCGATTAGCCGCGAACGCACGTGAGAGACGTCGGATGAATGGATTGAATGATGCTTTCGACAAGCTACGCGAAGTTGTGCCGAATCTTGCTACAGATCACAAATTGAGCAAATTTGAGACACTCCAAATGGCTCAGACTTATATAGCAGCACTTTGCGATCTTCTGGAGAGGCACGATGGTAAGAGATACGAGTTCCAAATTTGTGAAGACGATTCTTGAAGCTTGCTATACAAATAGATGAAGACGCAATAAATATCGCATATTTGTGCAGTAAAATGATTACGAACAACGGATTGCAATGCAATTCGTATTTATAAAAACGTCAACGAAATGTAGACCATTTATATATTTGCTGTGAATGTCTGTAGTTATTTCCCAGGACTTTATAACTATTTATAGAAATGTGCAAAACCGCAATTAGATTTTTGTACGGGGAATGAATATGTTAGAGATATTGTAATTAAAAAAATGAATAATAGCAATTTATGATATTTAATATCAGCTTACAAACAATTTATTATTTAAATTTGTAAATATCTAATTGTACGTCATTGACAACACGGCTAAGAGTCCAAAGAATATAAAGTAATGGGATTGTAAAGTGTGAATAGGAAGTAAGGAATGTAAAGAAATCCATTCAATCTCAGTAATTTTCGAGTGTAGTGTTTCCGCCAATGAATATACGTTATAAAATTTATTAAGTATTTAATCTTCATTTTAATTAATTATAATGTTATTTTACTAAGTATTTAAAAATAATGTTAGTTCTTATAAAAAAAGTATTTTAGTTTTGTATTTTTCAAAAACACCTCTAGCGCCCGTCCAGAAGTTCAATGTAGTCAAAATGTTTATACATAACCGCGACAAGCTTCTTTTCGCTCGATTTTTTTCTAGTCAGATTTTTCAAGGTTCAATTACGGAATGTATTCGTAGAATCGTACTGAGTACGATTGCAGGTTCATTACAGTGTAGATCGCTTGCAGTGTTATTTGACCTATGACTAGAGTTACCCATAACATTAAAACATCCGAAGATAAATAAAAATAATAATAATTTCACCCCACGCGATCAAGTACCCGATCTTTATGTTAATTGCGATGTAATAATGTAAATAAAAATTGTTAAATGCTCTCCTTCTCAGCTATGCATTATCGTCCCACTAGTACGTAGTACCTTATGAAACGAACACACGATGAGACAGTGAGTGAGTGAGTGAGTAAGTGAGTGAGAGAAAGAGACAGAAATTTATTTATTGATTAGTTATTACCTATGCCTTGGGCAAATGGTGATACAATTTAAAAAATAAACTTTATTCTTCTTATAATTAACGACTATAAATAGAATAAGGATACTTATGCCTAACGATGGTTTTACCAAAAATATTATAACTATTAATATAATATAATAGCATTCTAACACAGTCTCAATACTATGAGCATAACGCACTTAAACTTACAAATCCATTAAGGCGTTACCCCCACTTGTAGCGCAAAAAAGCCCTGTTTCATGAATTTTTTTAAAGAAAACTACAAAATTTTTTTAATCGATCAATATACCATCTTAAAGAACACATCTTGAAGAACTTCCAGTAATTTGTTTATTGAAAAATATTACATTGTTTAGTGGCAAATGGCCGTCAATGAAATAATGTTTTTATATACACGGTTTGAGGTGACCAACATTGCGGCGAAGTGGATCATCTGAAAAAAAAGTGGATGGATTTAGTTAAATATAAGTATAAACTAGTCTTTAATCGAAGGATTTTAAAAAATATTCATTTTTCACAAAATGGCGGACAGTCAAAGTTAATGGTTCGATTTTAACGCAAAAAACGGCCGTTTTTTGGCTATAAAACGGCCATTTTTTTTTTTTCGAAAAAAAAATCGAACGCTTAAAGACTACATTTTTATGTATTAAATAAGCCTGCAAAATTTCAAGAAGATCGGTTCATTAGTGTTCGAGTAATCTTGGTCACCGACTTCAGAAATGCCATTTTGAGAAAAACGCGTTTAAAGTTTCAATTTCAGTTTACACGAAGAAAATATTTTTTTTTGTAAACTTACATAGAGTCATCTATTCCGGGCCCATACAGAAGTATGGGCCCGGATACTTATACTTCAATAAAATGCAATAAAAAAAATCGATTTTTTCAAAATCGCAAGTGGGGGTAACCCCTTAAAGAACCAGAAGCATGCATGAAAATGCTCTATACAGGGTGTCCCATTTTAATCTTACACCTGAATTTTCTCGGAAAATATTGCTCGGACGAACTATTGTGTGGAACAAAACTTCTAGGGATTGAAGGGGGACGTTTGAAAAAAATTTATTTGAGGAGCCAAAATTCAAAATGGCGGCGTTACAAAGGCTGACATGTTTTTTTCAAACGGAAACATAACTTTTTTTTATTGCCAAAAAATTTGTCAGCTGAAAACTAAAAACTTTTGTTGAAAAAATTTTTTGATAGAGTTCATAGTTTTCAAGTGAGAACATAATTTTCAATTATTTCAAATGTATCCAGGATTTGTGTGTGTGTGTGTGTGTGTGTATAAAATATAATATATAAAATAAAACAATAAAAAAAAGTTATGTTTCCGTTTGAAAAAAAACATGTCAGCCTTTGTAACGCCGCCATTTTGAATTTTGGCTCCTCAAATAAATTTTTTTCAAACGTCCCCCTTCAATCCCTAGAAGTTTTGTTCCACACAATATTTCGTCCGAGCAAAATTTTTCGAGAAAATTCAGGTGTAAGATTAAAATGGGACACCCTGTATATCGCCGAGTTATTCAACAATACTAATTTTCCATTAAATTTAAGACGATATTAACTGAACGCAAGCCCAGCCCAGAATGAAACTTACACATGTTGTTTTACACTAATCAAAGAAAATTCAGTGTACATTTCAGCAAGATCAACCTAGTGATTGGGGTAAAAAAATTAAAAAATGAAGGATTTTTCTTTTTTTAGAGATGTAGTACTTAATAAATTTTGATTTTTTTTTTAAATAGTTCATAGAAAAACGCAACTTTTTTTTAAGGGGACGTTTTTTCGTACGACCAGAAAATCACTACGATATGATTATTCAAAATGTGTAATGTAAAACTAGATCGAACGGAAGCGCTAATATCTTCATATGAGCGCTGTCGTTCGCAGCGCGTCACCAGCAAAGACTTGCTGAGCGGTGCGAAGCTCTTCGCACCTACCGATCACAAGCGTGGTCGAGAAAAGAGTTTATTGTTTAAATGATTGATTGCAAATTTCGTCACTGCATTTTTCTGCCAGCCGCCGGCGAACACTCACGGTGTGTCAGGATTTACGTCAATATTTGGCGATAGGCTCCATTCGAGAAGAAAATGCCATCACTTATTTACATAATTGAATCTGTAGTATACAACTAGATCGAGCGAGAGCGCTAATATCTTCATATGAGCACTGTCATTCGCAGTGCGTCACCAGCATAGACTTGCTGAGCGGTGCGAAGATCTTTGCACATACCGATCACAAGCGTGGTCGAGATAAAAGTCCATTGTTTAAATGATTGATTGCAAATATTGTCACTGCATTTTGCAGCGAGCCGCCGGCGAACACTCGCGGTGTGTCATGATTTACGTCAATATTTGGCGACGGGCTCCGTTCGAGAAGAAAATGGAATCAATTATTTAGATGATTGAATCTGTAGTATAAAACTAGATGGAACGAGAGCGCTAATATCTTCATATCAGCGCTGTCGTTCGCAGTGAGTCACCAGCAAATACTTGCTGAGCGGTGTGAAGCTCTTCGCACCTACCGATCACAAGCGTGGTCGAGAACAACTGCAAAAACAATTGTTTAAACAATTATTTTTGCGAAATTTTTACTTTACCGTTGGTTTTTGTAGCGCGTAAGCAGCAATGTTTATTTACTGAGAGGTACAGAATGTACCGTATCTACCCATCATACCCGTGATCGAGAATAAATGCAAAAATAATTGTTTAAACAATTATTTTTACGTAATGTTTACACCGTCGTTTTTTTTGCAGCGCGTACGCAACAATCTCTATGTGCAGAGAGGTACAGAAAGTACCGTATCTACCGATCATACCCATCATCCAGAATTGATGCAAAACCAATTGTTTCAACAATTATTTTTACCGTTTGTTTTTTCAGCGCGTAAGCAGCAATTATAATTGCTGTGAGGTATAGAAAGTACCGTATCTACCGATCATACCCGTGATCGAGAATAAATGCAAAAAAAATTGTTTAAATGATTATTTTTACGTAATTTTTACGCCGTTGTTTTTTTGCAGCGCGTAAGCAGCAATGTATATTTGCTGAGAGGTACTCAAAGAGAGGTACAAAACTAACTGTTTAAACAATTATTTGTTGTTTTTTGCAGCGTTTTTATTGCAGCGCGTAAGCAGAAATCATATTTGCTGACAGGTTTAGAAAGTACCGTATCTACCGATCATACCCGTGATCGAGAATAAATGCAAAAATAATTGTTTAAATAATTATTTTTGCGAAATTTTTCCACCGTTGTTTTCGCAGCGCCTAAGCAGCAATCTATATTTGCTGAGAGGTACAGAAAGTACCGTATCTACCGATCATACCCATGATCGAGAATAAATGCAAAAATAATTATTTAAACAATTATTTTTACGTAATTTTTACACCGTTGTTTTTTTGCAGCGCGTAAACAGCAATCTATATGTGCTGAGAGGTACAGAAAGTACCGTATCTACCGATCATACCCGTCATCGAGAATTGATGCAAAACCAATTGTTTAAACAATTATTTTTACCGTTTGTTTTTCAGCGCTTAAGCAGCAATTATAATTGCTGTGAGGTATAGAAAGTACCGTATCTACCGATCATACCCGTGATCGAGAATAAATGCAAAAATAATTGTTTGAATGATTATTTTTACGTAATTTTTACACCGTTGTTTTTTGCAACGCGTAAGCAGCAATGTATAAGGAGTACAACTTTGCAGTGACCGTTTTTTTCAAAAGTTTAAGGCTTTATTATAAAAAAGTGGCTACATATTTTTTAATCAAAGTACTGCCCGTCGCTAGCTACGACCTCGGCCCATCTTTCAGGTAGCATTCGAATTCCGCGTCGATAAAAGTCTTGGTCCTTGGAGGCAATCCAGGAATCGACCCAATTTTTGACTTCTTCGTAAGTACCGAAGTACTGGTCAGCCAAATCGTGTGCCATTGACCGGAACAAGTGATAGTCCGAAGGGGCAATGTCTGGAGAGTACGGCGGGTGGGATAAAACCTCCCATTTCAGCGTTTCCAAGTACTTTTTCACGACATTTGCAACATGGGGTCGGGCATTGTCATGCTGCAGTATCACCTTGTCATGTCTTTCGTTGAATTGTGGCCGTTTCTCTTTGAATGCCTTACTCAAGCGCATCAACTGACGTCGGTAGAGTTCCCCTGTGATGGTTTCGGATGGTTTGAGCAGCTCGTACACAACACCCAGCTGGTCCCACCAGATACACAGCATCACTTTGGATCCTCCCCGTAAGCATCTACAAGCAAACGGTGGGCCTCAGCCGCAGATTTCTTGATGTTGAAGAAGTAAATCATAACCTCCCGCAAATGCTGAGAATTCGGTTCGTAGGTTGCCATGTTTGAGTGCGTATAACTTTATAATGCATACACGTATCCGTTAGCTTTTTTAAATTGTTTACATTGGCAGAGCCTCTAGTTTAAAATGCCACTTTTTTATTGAGCTAGGGCCACTACTTCGGCCGCAGTGGCTCTCTAAGTAAAACGGTCACTGCAAAGTTGTACTCCTAATATATTTGCTGAGAGGAACAAAAACAATTGTTTAAACAATTATTTGTTGTTTTTTGCAGCGTTGTTATTGCAGCGCGTAAGCAGCAATCATATTTGCTTACAGGTTTAGAAAGTACCGGATCTACCGATCATACCCGTGATCGAGAATGTATGCAAAAATGATTGTTTAAATAATTATTTTTGCGAAATATTTGCACCGTTGTTTTCGCAGCGCGTAAGCAGCAATTTATATTTGCTGAGAGGTACAGAAAGTACCGTATCTACCGATCATACCCATGATTGAGAATAAATGCAAAAATAATTGTTTTAATGATTATTTTGGCGAGATGTTTACACCGTTGTTTTTTGCAGCGCGTAAGCAGCAATCGATATTTGCTGAGAGGTACAGAAAGTACCGTATCTACCGATCATACCCGAGATCGAGAATAAATGCAAAGATATTTTTTTTAACAATTATTTTTGCGTAATTTTCACCGTTGTTTTTTGCAGCGCGTAAGCAGCAATCATATTTGCTGAGAGGTATAGAAAGTACCGTATCTACCGATCATACCTGTGATCGAGAATAAATGCAAAAATAATTGTTTAAATGATTATTTTTGCAAAATTTTTACACCGTTGTTTTTGCAGCGCGTAAGCCGCAATTTATATTTGCTGAGAGATACAGAAAGTACCGTATCTACCGATCATACCCGAGATCGAGAATAAATGCAAACATTCTTTTTTAACAATTATTTTTACGTAATTTTTACCGTTGTTTTTTTTGCAGCGCGTAAGCAGTAATCTATATTTGCTAAAAGGTACAGAAAGTACCGTATCTACGGGCCATATCTGTGATCGAGAATAAATTCAAAAATAATTATTCAAATAATTATTTTTGCGTAATTTTTACACCGTTGTTTTTCGCAGTATCTACCGATCATACCCGTGATTGAGAATAAATGTAAAAATTATGTTTAAATGTTTATTTTTTCGAAATTTTTACACCGTTGTTTTTTGCAGCGCGTAAGCAGTAATCTATATTTTCTGAGAGGTACAGAAAGTACCGTATCTACCGATCATACCCGAGATCGAGAATAAATGCAAAAATATTGTTTTTAACAATTATTTTTGCGTAATTTTTACCGTTGTTTTTTGCAGCGCGTAAGCAGCAACCTATATTTGCTGAGAGGTACAGAAAGTACCGTATCTACCGATCGTACCCGAGATCGAGAATAAATGCAAAAATATTTTTTTTAACAACTATTTTTGCGTATTTTTTACCGTTGTTTTTTGCAGCGCGTAAACAGCAATTATATTTGCTGAGAGGTATAGGAAGTACCGTAACTACCGATCATACCCGTGATCGACAATAAAAGAAAAAAAATTGTTTAAATAATTATTTTTGCGTAATTTTTGCACTGTTGTTTTTTACAGCGTGTAAGCAGCAATCCATATTTGCTGAGAGGTACAGAAAGAGAGGTACACAAATAATTGTTTAAACAATAATTTGTTGTTTTTTGCAGCGCATAAGCCGCAATCATATCTGCTAAGAGGTACAGAAAGTACCGCACATTTGTTAATGTGTCAATTGATGAAAATAATTAATTGTTTTGATTCTCGATGATCTCGAATTTCGTGCGAAGTCGGCGTTGACGAAGAAAACAAAATTCTTTGTCCACACCGACCGTGGGTCAGCGTGTGGGTATATACGTGTATATACCCACACGTGGGTATGCAGGGTGTCCCATTTTAATCTTACACCTGAATTTTCTCGAAAAATATTGCTCGGACGAACTATTGTGTGGAACAATACTTCTAGGGATTGAAGGGGGACGTTTGAAAAAAATTTATTTGAGGAGCCAAAATTCAAAATGGTGGCGTTACAAAGGCTGACATGTTTTTTTCAAACAGAAACATAACTTTTTTTTATTGCCAAAAAATTTGTCAGCTGAAAACTAAAAACTTTTGTTGAAAAAATGTTTTGATAAAGTTCATAGTTTTCAAGTGAGAACATCATTTTCAATTATTTCAGATGTATCCAGGATTTGTGTGTGTGTATGTGTGTCTGTGTGTGTGTGTGTGTGCGTGCGTGCGTGCGTGCGTGCGTGTGTGTGTGTATGTGTGTGCATGTGCGTGCGTGTGGAACACTGTTGAAAATTTTTGTTTTTTTTTTGTTTTTTTGTTTTCAAATTTGGACGATATTTCATGAGACAATTTTGGAGGAAAATCGATGAAAAATAGTTTTTTTTTCCATTTTAATAGCGTTTGTGCCATTTTCAGGCCCAAAAACGTGTTTCTTTAAATCCTTGACGAACTTTGATCACGATGGGTAGAAAAACACACACACACACACACACACACACACACACACACACACACACACACACACACAAATCCTGGATACATCTGAAATAATTGAAAATGATGTTCTCACTTGAAAACTATGAACTTTATCAAAAAATTTTTTCAACAAAAGTTTTTAGTTTTCAGCTGACAAATTTTTTGGCAATAAAAAAAAGTTATGTTTCCGTTTGAAAAAAACATGTCAGCCTTTGTAACGCCGCCATTTTGAATTTTGGCTCCTCAAATAAATGTTTTCAAACGTCCCCCTTCAATCCCTAGAAGTTTTGTTCCACACAATATTTCGTCCGAGCAATATTTTTCGAGAAAATTCAGGTGTAAGATTAAAATGGGACCCCCTGTATACGTGTATATACCTACACGTGGGTATATACGTGTATACCCACACGTGGGTATATACGTGTATATACCCACACCCCACGAAGTGTGTACTCGCTGCGAAGGGACAGCATGCGGGAAGAAAACAATCTTCAACCGCGTGCGCCCGACGTAACGAACGCACACAGACACACGCGCGCACACACGTTGCGTCGAAGCATACATTGTTATGCATCGACGCAAGGAGGCCCGCGGCCCCGTCGCAGCGTGCGTTCGGAACGAACACGCGTTCGGGATGAACGCGCGCTGTAACATCTAGCGGTAGGGAGCAGTAGCTCGTGCCAGCGCTGCCCTACCGACTCGAGCCGGGGCTGCGTCGAACGTTTGCTTGGGTATCATTCCCTCTTAAGTGGGATACATTTTTTCGACTTTTTCAGCGGCTGTTATCTCGAAATATAAAGAACATGGCATTGAAGTTCTTTCGAAAGAAATCGGATAAGCCGTTGGAACAGTCTTCAATTCTGCAAAAGACTGGGATAAATGTCGAGGGGTGCTGTAGAAGAACCAGCAACAGAAGGAACAATGTGACGTTCCCTAAACACCTTAGTCCATAGAAACGTTTTAAGCTTTATTTAACTTTATTTATAAGTACTTTTCCTTGCTTTCTAAGTTCCTTCTGTTTTGTGCGAAAAATATCGAAGTTTATTTCGCCTTTTTTCTATATAAACAAATTAAACAAAGTTTTATTTATTTTCCACATATCAAAACATATGTGATAAAGAGGAGTGAGGAAAAAAATCTATGTGATAAACTAATGTGATAAGAGACATCTATATGATAAACTAAGATTCTTATTTACATTAGAAAATAAAGTATTATCGTGTTTTATAATTGTGCCTTTTTCTATTTTGGCTATGCGTGGCATCTCTTTATTTCAGGAATAAATAGGACATCCTGAGCAGTGGCTCATTCCATCATCCTGACTAGGCGATGATGTTTCACTTTAATTAATCCTTGAAAAATTAAGCCCTTATGAGACTTAGATTTTTTGCACTGATCCGGCCTTTTTTTACTGTGATCAAGCTTTGATTTGGTATGTATGTCTTACTGGAAATGATGTGCAACGACTTTGCGTGCATGGTTAAGAAAAAGAGCTCGGCGAAGGAAGACACTTTTTCAACAACTTGCCTATCAGGTTAAGAAATACATAAATAGACGCAATTTATTATATAACTGCAGACCAAGTTTCCGATTCCGCATTATACAAATAACAAAATCAGCGATGTATCCCTAAACCACACAGCTCTTGAAATCTCACTTTATTTACATAATTTGAAAAGTTACGTGGACATATTCACTTTCTACTCTATTACAGAACCACCATACATCTCATGAAATCAATTGCGTCGCATACATTTTCATGTAACAGATATAGTTTTGGCATGCTGAACATCTCATTTCTAATCATTCTGTATACCAGATGCAGTAACTGATACGACGTTACAATTTGAAATAATCTATGTAAATACATTTTTGCAAAAGTTACTTATGGAAGCGATAGGAACGTTTCTGCAAGGAAATCGTGTATCTTCGCGAGGGTTTTTTTCTTAACCATGCACGCCAAGTCGTTGTACAGCATTTCCAGTGCTACATACATACAGTACTTGTGTGATGCAAAATTTGTACTTTTATACTATAATGGTGATTCGAACTTTTTATTATAATAGTAACATGGTTTCTCAAAATAAATTGTTGAGAAAAATAGTATTTCTAGGGTTTGACAATTTTGTGTACGTTGCTATTAAATTTGCTTGGCTTTTGCATAAAAAGTTATTTCACTTCTTTTGTACGTTTGAATTGGAACAGTAATAATGTAAATAAAAGTTGGTTTGAAAAAAATCACAAGTATTTCGAGGTTAATTAGAATTTTGTAGATAGTGAAACGACCGATATTTGTTCGATGACATTTTTTATTACTTGGCGTTTTTTTATTCGCGGGAGTTGCGAATCGGCGTGCAGTCTAGCTTCCCGTAGACTTTGATTTGCAAAAAAGTTCAAACATTTTTTCAGTTAGAGCATGTATAGTTTATATGTGGCGGCAATTCAAATGAAGAAAATGCAAACTTTAGAAAATGGCACGCATTTACAACAAAAAAATAAACATTTCAGCCATCGTTTCTGTAAAATGAGGATCAACAAAGTAGTTTTTTTTTTTTCAATTTTTTAAAAACTTTCTCGTCAAGTAGAATGTACCAATATTATCAATATTTCTACCAACTTTCAACTTAATCGGTATAATAGTTTTTGAGCAATTCTGCACGCTAATTTCGGTAATGCAGTTTTGAGAAAAACGCGTTTGAAGTTCACGCCCGCTCCGAATCCGAGCGGTGAGGCACAGCGTTGACAGGATGTAAAGTTTGAAGTTTTTCGAATTTCGCTTTGAACCTTTAGGAAAATATTCTACATATATAGTTCTATCGTTTCAAGAAAAAAAAATCGATTTATGTATCGTTGTAAATGTATACAAGTAATAAAAAATGCCCTCGAATAAATGATCGGTCGTTTCACTATCTATAAAATTCTAATTAACCTCGAAATACTTGTGATTTTTTTTCAAACAGTACTTTTATTTTAATTACTACTTTTTGAATTCAAACGTGCAAAATAAGTGAAATAACTTTTTTTGCAAAAGCCAAGCAAATTTACTAGAAACGTACACAAAATGGTCAAACCCTAGAAATACTATTTTTCCCAACATTTTATTGTAAGAAACCATATTACGATTATAATAAAAACTTCGAATGACGATTATATAAAAGTACAACGCATGCATCACACAAGTACTGTCTGTGTGTATCACTGGAAGTGCTGTGCAACGACTTGGCGTGCATGGTTTAGAAAAAAAGTTCGGCGAAGGATGACGTTTTCTCAACAACTATCGGGTTATATAAGAAAGACATAAATTGACGCTATTGATTATGTAATTGCAAACCAAATTTCCGATTCCGCATTGTACGAATAAAACAATCGACGATGTATCCCTAGACCACACGGCTCTTGAAGTCTCACTTTATTTACATAATTTAAAAAGTAACGTGGAAGTATTCACATTCTACTCTATTACAGAACCACCATACATCTCATGAAATTTATTGCGTTGCATAAATGTTCGTTCAAAAGACATAGTTTTGGCAGGCTCAATATCTCATTTCTAATAATTATGTATACCTGATGCAGTAACTGATGC
The DNA here is from genome assembly GCA_944452715.1 of Ophion slaviceki. Taxonomy (NCBI): domain Eukaryota; kingdom Metazoa; phylum Arthropoda; class Insecta; order Hymenoptera; family Ichneumonidae; genus Ophion; species Ophion slaviceki. The sequence continues at coordinate 52,513,362 of OX101783.1, forward strand.
GATGTTATAATTTGAAATAATCTAAGTAAATAAATTGTTGCAAAAGTTACTTGTGGAAGCGGCTGGGACGTTTCGCCAAGAAAATCCTGTATCTTCCCGAGCGGTTTTTCTTAACCATGCACGCCAAGCCGTTGCACAGCATTTCCAGTGATACATACATACAGTATTTGTGTGATGTATACGTTGCACTTTTATATAATCGTGATTCGAAGTTTTTATTATAATAGTAATATGGTTTCTTAAAATAAAATGTTGAGAAAAATGATATTTCTAGGGTTTGACCATTTTCTGTACGTTTCTATTAAATTTACTTGGCTTTTGCATAAGTGGTTATTTCACTTCCTTTGTACGTTTGAATTGAAAAAGTAATAATGTAAATAAAAGTATTGTTTGAAAAAAAATCATAATTATTGCGAGGTTAATTAGAATTTTATAGATACTGAAACGACCGAAAAGTTTTTCGAGGGCATTTTTTGCTTGTTGGCGTTTTGTTTACTTGTTCAAGTTATTAAAGGGGATTTCATATCTTTTTGAAATAAACATATGTACAGGGCTACTGACTATTGGTCACGATCCCTTGAAAGGGTTATAAGTCATTTTCCACTGTCAAATAACCTAACAATGTTTTATGCAGGAGTCAACTAATTTCGAGATATTATTTTTATGATTCAACTATAAACATGAATATAGTATATCCCAACTGTATAAAAACCATGTATATAAATTAATATCCATGTGAATACCAGAGTATAGCATATCTCAGAAAAATACTACAGAAGTCGCTTAAATTCATCAAATGATCAAATTACCATCACGAGGAGTTTTTTTATGAACATTTTTGGATAATCCAACGAGTGACTTATTTCAAAATAAAAATTCCAATCGACAAATTATTTTCGATAGCCAGGTAAGAACTCACCAACTACATAGTACCTACATGTAAACGAGATTAAAACTAAAGCGCCATTGCAATACAGACAAAGCAAACATCCACAATAAATAATAACGTACGACCATAAATGCAACAAATAATATAATAACATTTGATAAAACTCAAATAATCCCAAAATCCTTGAGAATTCATGCGAGAACTCGAAATATCGATTGTCGATGGTCGTTATTCATCTACCGAAGTGTGGTATTGCGACGTAGATTAATAAACCAACGTAATCAATGACGAGCCGGGCGAGCACTGCCAATCGCCTTGTTCCGTGTATATTCAAACTTCGCTGAGGTGCTGTCTGAAAGAAAGGTAACATACGTAAACTTGAGTTTTATTTCTTCTTTCAAGTGATACCTCTTTTTTCCATTTACATACAAGGGTGCAGTGAGAAAAAGGATACATTACTCCAAGTGTGGAAATTGGGAAAAAGGCAAATAGAGGGTTGGTTCACCACTTCATATAATTTATTCTCAACAGCTCTATAGGGGTTTTATCATCGACTTAGATTACAACAATTTTCGATTCCGATTGGTGGACCGCTTCCATGTGAAACTGCAAAAT